>SJYW01014956.1:11923-91903 GCA_006410735.1 Raphicerus campestris
AACATCCTCTGGATCATTGCAAAAGCAAGAGAGTTCCAGAAAAACATCTATTTCTGCTTTATTGACTATGCCAAAGCCTTTGACTGTGTGGACCACAACAAACTCTGGGAAATTCTTAAAGAGATGGGAGTACCAGATAACCTGACCTGCCTCTTGAGAAATCTGTATGCAGGTCAGAAAGCAACAGTTAGAATTGGACATGGAACAACAGACTGGTTCCAGATAGGAAAAGGAGCATGTCAAGGCTGTATATTGTCACTCTGCTTATTTAACTTTCATGCAGAGTACATCATGAGAAACGCTGGGCTGGAAGAAGCACAAGCTGGAATCAAGATTGCTGGAAGAAATATCAATAACTTTAGATATGCAGGTGACACCACCCTTATGGCAGAAAGTGAAGAAGAACTAAAGAGCCTCTTGATGAAAGGGAAAGAGGAGAGTGAAAAAGTTAGCTTAAAACTCAACATTCAGAAAACTAAGATCATGGCATCTGGTCCCATCACTTCATGGGAAATAGATGGGGAAACAGTGGAAATAGTGTCAGACTTTATCTTTGGGGGCTCCAAAATCACTGCAGATGGTTACTGCAGCCATGAAGTTAAAAGACACTCGCTCCTTGGAATAAAAGTTATGATCAAACTAGACAGCATATTACAAAGCAAAGACATTACTTTGCCAACATAGGTCCATCTAGTCATAGGTATGATATTTCCAGTAATCGTGTATGGATGTGAGAGTTGGACTATAAAGAAAGCTGAGCACCAAAGAATTGATGCTTTTGAACTTTGGTGTTGGAGAAGACTTTTGAAAGTCCCTTGGACTGCAAGGAGATCCAACCAGTCCATCCGAAATGAAATCAGTCCTGAATATTCATTGGAAGGACTGATGCTGAAGCTGAAACTCCCAATACTTTGGCCATCTGATGAAAGAACTGACTCATTGGAAAAGACCCTGATTCTGGGAAAGACTGAAGGCAGGAGAAGGGGACGACAGAGGATGAGATGGTTGGATGGCATCACCGACTCAATGGACGTGAGTTTGAGTAAACTCTGGAGCTTTTTGACAGACAGGGAAGTCTGGCATGCTTCAGTCCATGGGGTCGAAAAGAGCTGGACAGACTGAGTGAGTGAACTGAATTGAGATATCCATGGATTTTCCAGATAATGGCCCCCTATCCTTCTCTCTTCCTGTAGCCTACAAATTTCAGATTCCTATTTATTTCCCTGCCACATATGCCTAAGTCAGCCTTTGCATATTCCCTCCCCAAAGACACATAAGTATTAAAGAAAATAGTGTCACTGTGCTCCATTTCTGTGCCCTTACCAATAAATCAATTTTTAAAATTATTCTCTAAACAGATGTTAGATGTGTATTTGTTTTGGTTGTTGTTTTATAATTATTAATATTTTATTTATAGTTTTCACACATAAGAAGAGTGACAAACTACATTTTTAAATATTGCTGCAAAAATAATAAAATCTTTCTGAACAAAAATCAGTAATATATTAAAAGAATAAAGTCATGAATATTTGCTGTCTATTTCCAGATTGGAAATGACCCAATATTAAGAAATTTAAAAATATTATTCTCCTTACTAACAGAGCTAACACAAAAGTTATGTGATAATTTTCATAAGTGCTAGAAAGGTATTTGACAAAATTGAAACCTACTGTATAAATTATTCAATTATATAGGAAAAACTAACTTTAAAATTATGAATATGCTTACATATAATTGTATAACTAGGATTACATATAATCTATGATATATATACCTATATGAAATATTAGAGACATTTCCATCAAAAATAGGTTAAAATATTAAATATTGTTATTATATATAATATTTAATATTGTACTATAGATGCAAGCCAATATAGTTAGAAATTAAAAATAAGTTTAAAATTTCTCATTTTAGAGAATATGATCATAAACTGGCAAAAGGCAAGAATATATTGAAATATTATTACAAAAAAAAGAAAAAGTAAAGAATTAAATAAAAGGACACAAAAGAGAAAAGATTATTTATAGTAGCAAGCAAAAATATAAAATATCTAGGAATAAGCTTAACAAGGTGTATGTAAATCATACATAAGGGAATTTTTAAACACTAGTAAAAATTCAAAAAAAAAATTGAACAAACGGAAACCAAAGAATTGCCTTAGGCAGGAAGCCAATTTGACATCATAAATTAACTTAAAACTAATAAAAATACTAATATGTATTTATTGTTGTAGAGATAGGGTAACTTATTCTGAACTTCACTGGGGAGAATTAAAAGATAAAATTTTAATCAATAAATTTAAAGATATAATAATGATGATGGGAACAGCTGCAACAGATAGTAAACACTATAAATTCTCAAAACTAAAAAGAAGAATACCTCATGTCACTATAATTACCAACAAACAGAAGAAAAATTTAAAAACCTATAACAATGGAATAGAATGGCAGAGTAGCAATACCCTTAACTCAGTTCCTCCCACAGACACACTAAAACTACAACTATATATATATTCTAACTATACATGTGTAGAACAACTCTTCTTAAGATTGGCTTGCAAAATAACAGGATGGCTCTTCTAAAACTAAGAATATAAAGAAAAAACACTGAAATGTGTAGAAGGGGAAGGGAAGTAATCTGGTGAGGACTCATACCCTCAGAAGGCAACCCAAAAGAAGAAGGAGATATCATAAATTCAGAGGTCTTCCCGTAGGAATATTGTGTTTAAACCCCATATTGGGTACTCCAGGCTTAGGGTCCAGCCCTGGAAAAATAAGCCCCCTTGAATGGAATCAAGATTGCTGGGAGAAATATCAACAACCTCAGATACACAGATGATATCACTTTAATGGCAGAAAGCAAAGAGGAACTAAAGATCATTTATTAGTGATGAGGGTGAAAGAGGAAAGTGAAAAACCTGGATTGAAAACCAACTCTCAAAAAGCTAAGATCATGGCACCCAGTCCCATCACTTCACAGCAAATAGATGGGGAAAAAGTGGAAACAGTGTCAGATTTAATTTTCTTGAGCTCCAAAATCACTGTGGATGGTGACTACAATTAAAAGAGGCTTGCTCCTTAGAAGAGAAATTATGGCAAAGCTAAACAATGTATTAAAAAGCAGAGACATTACTTTGCCAACCAAGGTCTACAAAGGTCTCTATAGTCAAAGCTATGGTTTTTCCAGTAGTCATGTATGGATGTGAAAGCTGGACCATAAAGAAGGCTGAGCACTGAAGAACTGATGCTTTCAAACTGTGGTGTTGGAGAAGACTCTTGAGTGTCCCTTGGACAGCAAGAAGATCAAACCAGTCACTCCTAAAGGAAATCAATTCTGAATATTCATTGGAAGGACTGTTGCTGCAGCTGAAGCTCCAATACTTTGGCCACCTGATGTGAAGAGCCTGCTCATTGAAAAAGATTCTGATGCTGAGAAAGACTGAAGGCAGGAAGAGCAGGGGGTGACAGAGGAAGAGATGGTTGGATGGCATCACCAATTCAGTGAACATGAGTTTAAGCAAACTCTGGGAGATGGTGGAGGACGGGGAAGCCTGGCCTGCTGCAGTCCATGGGGTTGCAACGAGTCAGACAGGACTGAGCATTGAACAATAACAAATAGCTTTGAACCAAGCAGGGCTTATGATCAGGAGAGCCAGAGGACTACAGAAAACTTTGCTCTTAAACAGCATACAAACAGACTTATTCTCATCAAGTTCCAGAGCAGAGGCAACAGATTAAAAAAAAAAAAAAAAGTAGGCACTCTAGCCAGCCTGTTAAGATCATCTCAGCACCCCAGCCCATGCTAAGCTCTAGCTCCATCCTTACTCCCCATCATGTTGGCAGCCCTCAGTGCATCAGGGAAGAAGCTCCAGATCACTCTGGGATCCAGCTCCAGTCCCTTGTTTCCAGACAGCCTTCCCAGTGTTGTAGCTACCAGTGCACCCACCCCATGAGCAGCCCGACCCGTGCTGGGCTTTGAANCTGGGATCCAGCTCCAGTCCCTTGTTTCCAGACAGCCTTCCCAGTGTTGTAGCTACCAGTGCACCCACCCCATGAGCAGCCCGACCCGTGCTGGGCTTTGAATCTAGATCATCCTGACAAGGTGAAGCAAGCTTGCAGTTGCTTCAGCTCCAGTCCTTCTACCAAAGCCACTGGGCCCACACAGTCAGCATAGGGATGCTCCTACACAAAGACACACACTTAAGACCAGGATAGGTAACTGTTTTGCCTAATTTCCTAAAGACGGAGAAAGTCAAACAAAATGAGAAGGCAGAGAAATATTTCTCAAAGAATAAGACAAAAAAAATCCCCAAAAAAATCCAGAAAAAAATCCCAAATGAAACNAAAAGTGACCTTTTCCAGTCCTGTGGCCACTGCTGAGTTTTCCAAATTTGCTGGCATATTGAATGTAGCACTTTCACAGGATCATCTTTTAGGATTTGAAACAGCTCCACTGGAATTCCATCACCTCCACTAGCTCTGTTCGTAGTGATGCTTTCTAAGGTCCGCTTGAGTTCAGATTCCAAGATGTCTGGCTCTAGATGAGTGATCACATCATCATGATTATCTGGATCATGAAGATCTTTTTTGTATAGTTCTTCCATGTATTCTTGCCACCTCTTTTAATATCTTCTGCTTCTGTTAGGTCCAGACCATTTCTCTCCTTTATCGAGCCTATCTTTGCATGAAATGTTCCCTTGGTATCTCTAATTTTCNTCATGATTATCTGGGTCATGAAGATCTTTTTTGTATAGTTCTTCCATGTATTCTTGCCACCTCTTTTAATATCTTCTGCTTCTGTTAGGTCCAGACTATTTCTGTCATTTATCGAGCCCATGTTTGCATGAAATGTTCCCTTGGTATCTCTAATTTTCCTGAAGTGATCTCTATTCTTTCCCATTCTAGGAATATTCAAATGTCTACTTCCCATCTTGCCCTTCCAAGCCTTTATTTACTCACTATACTGCATGATTTTTTGCACTTCAAGTGACTATTGTATAAAATATTGTTATTATTTATCACAATGTGAAGAGAACTTTCTTTTAAAAAAGTTCATTAGCGCTCTAACCATCTGACAATAATTCTGCTTTCCAAAATTCTATTCTTCTTTCTTTCAGCTATTAGTAATGAACACTAAGAAATATGAACTATATCAGAAAGGGAAAGCCCCAAGAGCCTTAGAGAAGCCACTTAAATAAATTAAGAAATGTACTTTTAAAATAGAAAATCTACTATATACAGTTGTTAAGATGATGCAATAACCAGAGGGATTTCCTAGAAAGGTGAATCACATGAGATAAAATTTGTAATTTGAATTTTGCATGTGTGTGCTAAGTTGCTTCAGTCATATCTGTCTTTGTGACCCCATGACAAGCTCCACTGTCCATGGGATTCTCCAGGCTAGAATACTGGAGTGATTTGCCATGCCCTCCTCAGGAGATCTTCCCAGCCCAGGGATCAAACCTGTGTCTCTTATATATCCTGCATTGGTAGGCATGTTCTTTACCTCTAGTGCCATCTGGGAAGCCCAGTTTGAACTTATGATTTTCATAAGCAGCAGGTTTTGTAAATAAATAGTGAAAATTCCAAAGTTAAAATTTATTTACCACTTATTACCACCACTGTAGACAAGGCGTCATTTATGCTGCCATACAACATGTGATATGAGTCATACACTTGCCTCTGTCACTAGACATGATGGAAAAATAGTTTCATTTCCTTCATTTTCTCATCCAAGAATTGAGTTGAACTAGAATTCCCATTCTTCAGTATTAGCTGAATCTTTTTGCTTCATTCTATAGAACTTTCTCCTGATTCTTTATTTTCACAGAAACAAGATTCAACTTCTCACCCATGTACAAAACATTCCGTTGGGAACATCAGCACGATGGAGGACTAAGACACTGTAGACCATCCTTTCCCCACAAACAAATGAAGTTAACAACAATATACGGACCAGAATACATCTGTGAGAGTTCTAGAGACCAACGGAGAAGCTAAAGCACCGTGGTCATTGTAAGACAAAGAATGAATTCCAATGAAAAAATGCAGGAAAATCTGCAGTGTTTGGCATATGCTTGGTGCTGCTTTCCCTATGCAACATAGTGTGAAGCAAGCAGTAGGAAGACCCCCATACTGAGGCTCCTCTCTCAAGACAGAAACGAAGGCGTGGATCCTGAATCCAACATTCAGATTCGTCAGGGGTCTGCCTAAATGAATAGTGTCTCTCTCTTGATTCAGGCCACTATCAAGGGAGTGCTGTAGTTTAGAAGCTGCTGAGAATATAAGTGAACAGCATGTTAGAGCTGAATTCCACAGGCAGACTTCAGTTAGAGCAATGGATCAGAAAATGTTTATGAGGTCCTAGAATCTCCATACAACTGACTGGTGAAGGTTTTACCCTGCAAGAAGCCAGTTTGCAAAGACTGGGAGAGTGAGTGAAAGTTGCTCAGTTGTGTCCAACTCTTTGCGATCTCATGGACTATACAGTCTGTGGAATTCTCTAGGCCAGAATACTGAAGTGGGTAGCTGCTCCCTTCTCCAGGGGTTCTTCCCAACCCAGTGGTTGAACCCAGGTCTCCCACATTGCCGGAGGATTCTTTACCAGTTGAGCCACCAGAGAAGCAGAATACTGGAGTGGGTAGCCTATCCCCTTTCCAGCAGATCTTCCTGACCCAGGAACCAAACTGGGGTCTCCTGCATGAATGGCAGATTTTTTTTACCAGCTGAGCTACCAGGAAATGCCCAATTTATCTCTACCTCCCCCTCCGCAAAAGCAAGTAAAATCAAAGCATACAGATAAACAGGGAAATATGGCCCCATCAGAATAAAACTTCAGACACCAAGTCTAAAGAAATGCAGACCTATGAGCTAACTGTCACAAAATGCTCAATGTGGTAAAAGAAAATACAGATAGGCAACTGAACAAAATTAGGACAATGATGAATGAACAAAAGGAGAATATTAGCAGATGAACTATAAAAATGAACTAAACAGAAATTCTGGAACTGAAAAAAAACAATAAATAAACTGAAAAATTAATTATATGCATTCAATACCAGAACTGATTAGGCAGAAGAAAGAGTCAGCAAACTGGAAGGCAAGGCATTTGAAATCATTGGGTGAGAAGAGTGAAAGCAAAAAACAATAAAGGAAAGTGCAGAGTGACTAAGTTCCTTACAGAACATCACGGGAATAAATGCACACATTATGAGAGTCTCAAGAGAGGAGAGGAGAGAAAGTAGAAGAGAACTTTGAAGAAATAATGGTTGGAAAAAACTCCCAAATCTGAGAAAATAACATAGACACAAGAAACTGAAAAATCTCCAACTAAAAAACTCAGAGTCACACTGAGACATGTTAAACTCAGACTGTCTAAAGTTAAAGACAAAGAGTGAATCCTGAAAGCAAAATAAGAAGTCATTTGTCATATGCAAGGGATATTCCGTCAGGTTATCAGGGGATTTTTCAGCAGAAACTTAGAAATTCAGAAGTTAGTAAGATAAGATGATCAAAATACTGAAAGACAAAAGGAAATTTTCAAGAAAGAACACTGTAGCTGAGAGAACCATCCTTTAAAAATAAAGAAAAAGTTAAGAAACTCAAGCTGAAGGAATTGAGTTCATTGCCACGAGATCTACTCTGCAAGAAATGCAAAAAAGAGTCTTTCAAGGTGTAATGAAAGAACGGTAGACAGCAACAAAAAAGCCACACAGAACTGTAAGTTTCTCCAGTAAAAGAAAATACAGGAACAAATATAGTAATCTGGACTGCTGTAATTTTGTGCATATAATTTAAATGATGAAATACTTTAAAATAACACAACTTTATATTAATAGACAAGAAATATAATGATGTAATTTGTGATATCAATAACATGGAGTGGAGTTGTAAGAAGTAGAATGTTTATGTACAATTGGTGTTAAGTTGTTATCAGTTTAAAATGAGTGCTACATCTTTTCAATGTTTTCTGTAATTGCAATGGTAATTGCAACGAAAATAACTATAGAATATTCTCAGAAGAAATAAGGCACNAGTTAACATAGAGGGAGTGGAGTTGTAAGAAGTAGAATGTTTATGTACAATTGGAGTTAAGTTGTTATCAGTTTAAAATGAGTGCTACATCTTTTCAATGTTTTCTGTAATTGCAATGGTAATTGCAACGAAAATAACTATAGAATATTCTCAGAAGAAATAAGGCACCATCACTGTCCCAAATCAACAAAACAAAAAGGAAGGCAACAAGAGAAGAAAGAGCTAAAAGACCTACAGAAAACAACAAAATGGCAAGAGTAAGTCCCTTCCTATCAATAATCACTTTAAATGTATATGGATTAAACTCTTTGATCAAAGATATATATTGGTTGGCTGGATAAAGAACAGGATCCAACTACATGCTATCTTTAGCTCTAAGTACACGCATACACTGAAAATTTGTCTTGGAGAACAATATGCCAAGCAAGCATTAACCAAAAGAGAGCAGGAATGGCTATATTAATACTAGTTACAATGGACTTGTAAATAAAAACACTTCTATAAGAGACAAAGAAGGATATATAATGATAAAAGTGATAATTCACTAAAATATAGATAATTATAATTATTTAGGCAACATACTTCAGAACTTGTATGAAGTAAATTTTGACAGCATTGAAGGGAGAAATAGATAGCAACAAAATAACAGGAGGAGACTCCAATACCCCACTGCCAATGATGGATAGAACAACCAGAGAGAAGGTCAGTAAGGAAACAGAGGGCTTGAACAACACCGCTTTGCTGCTGTTCAGCTGCTACGTCATGTCCAGCTCTGTGACCCCATGGTCTGTAGCCCGCCAGCCTCCTCTATACATGGAATTCTCCAGGCAGACTGAAGTGGGTTGCCATTTTCTTTCCCAGGAGATCTTCCCAAATCAGGGATCAAACCCATGTCTTCTGCACTGGCAGATGGATTCTTTAGTGCTAACCCACCAGGGAAGCATGAAGACCATTCAAAACTAGCAGTCATTTACAGAACATTCCACTCAACAATAGCAAAGTATATAGTCATCCCAAGTGCATATGGGACATTCTCTATGATAGCTAACATGTTAAGGCATATAACAAACCTTTAAAAAATCAAGAAAATTAAAACTGAACAAAGTATCTTTTTTATTATAATGAAGTAAAATTAAAAATCAGTAGCTCAAGGAAAACTGGAAAATCTGCTTATGTGGAAATACAATGCACTGTTAAGCAGTAAATGGATCAAAGGAGAGCTCACAAGGGAAATTAGAGAATACCTTCAGATAGGCAAAAATGAAAAGATGACATACCCAAACTGATATGATACAGAGAATGCCGTACAAAGAAGGAATTGTATAGCCATAAATATGAACAGTAAAGAAAAAGAAAGATCTCATATCAAAAACCTAACTTTACTTCAGAAAATTAGAAAAGGAACAAACCAAATTAGAAGAAGGGAGTAAATAATGAAGATTATAGCAAAAAATAATTTAAACAGAGAACATAAAAACAATAGAAAATAAGTCACCAAAGCTCTAAAAAGTAAGTTTGTTTTTTTAAAGGATCAACAAAATTGATAAGTTCTTAGCTAGATTAAGAAAAAAAAAAAAAGAAGACTCGAATAACTAAAGTCAGACAAAAGGTGACATCACAACTGATGCCACAGAAATAGAAAGGACGAAAGAGATCGCATCTATAAAAACTATCCAAAGCGTGTATAACTTAGAAGAAACCAATGCATCCTCAAAAACACACAACCTACCAGGACTGACTCATGAAGAATTCATTCACCTTAACCACCACAACAAAATTAAATAACATGATTTTTTAAATGGGCAAAGGACTTAAATAAATATTTCTTCAAAGATGATATGCAAGTACGTAACAAGTACATGAAAAGATGCACTATGTCAGTAATCATCAGACATATAGAAATCAAAGTCATAATAAGTCAACTCATATCCATTTAGATTTCTATTAAAAAATAAAAAACTCAGAAAGTTACAAGTGTTGACAGGAATAGAGAGAAATTAGTATCTTTGTGCACTATTGCAGGATTGTAAAATGGCACAGTTCAGTTCAGTTCAGTTCAGTCCAACTCTTTATGACCCCATGAATTGCAGCACGCCAGCAAGCAGTATGTAAAACAATAAAAGTTCCTCAAAAAATAAAAGATTGAGCTACAGTATGATCTAGCAGTTCTACTTATGTGTATGTATCCCAAAGAATTGAAGCCAGGGTCTCAAGGATCTATTTATACACTTAATGTTCATAGCAGCACTATTCATAGTAGTGAAGAAGTAGACGGAACAAAAATGTCCATTGACATAGGAATAGACATGCAAAATATAGTTTATATATACAATGCAGTATTTTTCAGCCCTAAAAAGAAAGTCGTGTCACGTATTACAAAATGGATGAAACCTGAGGACATGATGCTAAGTGAAATCTGGTTACAAAACGATAAGCACTCTATGATTCCAACTGTATGATGATCTTAAAAGCCATATTTATGGAAAAAGAAAGTAGAACAGAGGTTACCAGGGGCTGGGCAGAGGCAGGAAAGGGGAGTTGTTGTTTAATGAGTATGAAATTACAAATGTGCAAGAAGAAACATTCTAGAGAAATGTTTTAAATGTGAATATATTTAGCACTACTGAACTGTGTATTTAAAAATGGTTATAAGGTGGTTTTAATTTATGCAGGATCTTTTTTACAACAATTTTAAAAATTCCGCTGTAAGCTACATTTAACCTATTTTGCCAATTTCCCACCTTATAGTATTTCCACCATATATATTCAGTCTTCTTGGAGTCACTACACAGAAGGGTCATTTGAAAACATTACCTCTTCCAAGTATTCTTTTCTTGATGTTAAGTATTCCTCATTTGGAACTAAAATCAGTGGGGATTCATTTCAGAAGCAGGATAAAGAATAGGTGTGAAAAACATCTAGCAAGAAGAAACAGACTCATATACTGCTATTGCCAAGTTCAATCACACGTACCCTCTTCATTGCTAAAAGCGTTGAAGTGAAAATGTTAGTCGCTTACTCATGTCCGACTCTTTGCGACTCCATGGACTGTAGCCCGCCAGGCTCCTCTGTCTGTGGAATTCTCCAGGTAAGAATACTGGATTGGGTAGCCATTCCCTTCTCCAGGGGATCTTCCTGACCCAGGGTTCGAATTCCAGTTTCCTGCATTGACAGGCAGGTTCTTTACTGTCTGAGCCACCGAGGCTAAAGCCCATACTTTAACAGTTGGCTTAATTTCCCTTTTATGATGTGGCTTGTGGTTAAGCATTGGCCCATTCTTTTGCAACCCTTTGTTCTTTTTTTTTTTTTGCAAATATGCTTTATTGCAACTGTATTTCTCTTTCTGCAAATAACCATATTTTTCCTCATTTCCATGCTTTATCAGTTTTTTAGATAAACAGAGAACCCTGGAGGATGTCCATTCTTGTGGACAGAGGGAAAAAACCTCTATCACCAAAGAAAGACAGAAACCTTTGTGAAGGTTATTGCTCTAAGATGCAAGCTCCATAAGCATGCCAGAGATTAAGATTCAATCACAACACCTGGCTGCCATGCTAAGAAGCCTTCAGTACAGCTGGGAGAGCTACAAAAGGGATGCTCAAAAGCCAAAAACAGGGAAAAAATTGCTACAGAAAATGTCAGCTTCTGGTGCTCACAGCAACAATGTACTTCAAACATAGCACACCTCCTAAGTTGATTAACTCAAATTCCCACCTGAGAGGCCAATTTACCTCAGCACCTATCCCCTCAAACATGTCAAACGAAAAATTCCAAGGCATGCAAAAAAGGCAAGAAATACAGTCTGAAGGGACAAAGTCATCATCAGAATCTGACTCAGATACGACACAGAAGTTGTAAGTATGAGACAGGGAATTAAGAATAACTATGATTGGGGTAAGAGGCAGATAAATTGGGAGATTGGGATTGATATATATACATACAGAATAGGTAATTTATAAGGACCTACCATATAGCACAGGGAACTCTGCTCAATACTCTGTAATGGCCTATATGGGAAAAGAATCTTTAAAAGAACTGGCTATATCCAATTCACTTTGCTATACTCCTGCAACTAACACAACAGTGTAAATCAACTGCACTCCAATGAAAACTTTAAATAAATAAATAAAACAACTATGATTAGTACGTTCAAGTCTGCAGTGGGAAAGATAGAGTACATGCAAGATTAGATAGGTAATTTCAGCAGAGATGGAAAAAATAAGAAGGAATTAAATGGAAATGTCGGAATTACAACCAAAGTGCTCTATGTGACATCCTTATCTTTCGTCTGTTTTCCCCTCCAACTCACCAACCACATCATTGACACAGTAATTTTTTGTAACTATCAACATAACACACCTCCACTTTGCTTGACGTCGCTCAGTCGTGTCTGACTCTTTGCTACCCCATGGATTGTAGCCCACCAGGCTCCTCTGTCCATGGGATTTTCCAGGCAAGAATACTGGAGTGGGTTGCCATTTCCTTCTCCAGTTTGCTTGAGAATCTTCAAAAATAGGCCATAGAATAAAGAATAATTAGGACTGGAGCCATATATAGTTAGAAATAAAAGCTGGCTGCATCATTTCTTAGCTGTGAGACCTAAAACAACTGAAACACTCGCTGAGTTTCTGTTTCTCCATCTGAAAAGTGGGAATAATAATAATAAACCGATGATGATGTTAAAACAATAAGACACTAACATTACTCACAGTGCACACTGAGGGATAAAGGATAGCAGCTATTGTCAACTCTACGAAATCCTAACCTTCAGAATCTCAAGCCTCTCTTCGCTCATGTCACCATTTACAGTCTTGACATCAGCATATGTATCTGCCATTCTTTTCCATTTTATCCAATCAAGTCATATTCTTTAACAACCCTGATATACTGATCTTTCCTAGAGTCTCTGTGGTTAGTCAATAAAGTGTTCTTCTTACGCTTCTGCAGTATTAGTGGTTTGTACCACAAATGTAACATTCATTGTATAATATGCTGTCTTCCCCCAATTAGCTTACATGCATATTCAAGACAATGTTTTCCACTGTCCCATTTGCCTCACTCTGCTGCTACTGCTAAGTTGCTTCAGTCGTGTCCGACTCTGTGCAGCCCCATAGACAGCAGCCCACCACGCTCCCCATCCTTGGGATCCTCCAGGCAAGAACTGGAGTGGGTTGCCATTTCCTTCTCCAATGCATGAAAGTGAAAAGTGAAAGTGAAGCCACTCAGTCTTGTGCGACCCTCAGTGACCCCATGGACTGCAGCCTATCAGGCTCCTCCATCCATGGGATTTTCCAGGCAAGAGTACTGGAGTGGGGTGCCATTGCCTTCTCCATGCCTCTCTCTAGCTGGTATAATTTGAATAAAGTATACTGTTTAGTTTCACCAAAACCACATCAGATTCAAGATGCAAAAAGGTAGAAGTTCTTTTGCAATACTTTAAGTAATTTCTATCATTTTTAAATTTCCTTAAAATATCACACAATACTGATGTTCATTCAACCACATAAGTTAAAGAACACAATTTTGTGTCTATTGCCCAAGCAGTTTTCTCAANGATAAAAGTGATAATTCACTAAAATATAGATAATTATAATTATTTAGGCAACATACTTCAGAACTTGTATGAAGTAAATTTTGACAGCATTGAAGGGAGAAATAGATAGCAACAAAATAACAGGAGGAGACTCCAATACCCCACTGCCAATGATGGATAGAACAACCAGAGAGAAGGTCAGTAAGGAAACAGAGGGCTTGAACAACACCGCTTTGCTGCTGTTCAGCTGCTACGTCATGTCCAGCTCTGTGACCCCATGGTCTGTAGCCCGCCAGCCTCCTCTATACATGGAATTCTCCAGGCAGACTGAAGTGGGTTGCCATTTTCTTTCCCAGGAGATCTTCCCAAATCAGGGATCAAACCCATGTCTTCTGCACTGGCAGATGGATTCTTTACTGCTAACCCACCAGGGAAGCATGAAGACCATTCAAAACTAGCAGTCATTTACAGAACATTCCACTCAACAATAGCAAAGTATATAGTCATCCCAAGTGCATATGGGACATTCTCTATGATAGCTAACATGTTAAGGCATATAACAAACCTTTAAAAAATCAAGAAAATTAAAACTGAACAAAGTATCTTTTTTATTATAATGAAGTAAAATTAAAAATCAGTAGCTCAAGGAAAACTGGAAAATCTGCTTATGTGGAAATACAATGCACTGTTAAGCAGTAAATGGATCAAAGGAGAGCTCACAAGGGAAATTAGAGAATACCTTCAGATAGGCAAAAATGAAAAGATGACATACCCAAACTGATATGATACAGAGAATGCCATACAAAGAAGGAATTGTATAGCCATAAATATGAACAGTAAAGAAAAAGAAAGATCTCATATCAAAAACCTAACTTTACTTCAGAAAATTAGAAAAGGAACAAACCAAATTAGAAGAAGGGAGTAAATAATGAAGATTATAGCAAAAAATAATTTAAACAGAGAACATAAAAACAATAGAAAATAAGTCACCAAAGCTCTAAAAAGTAAGTTTGTTTTTTTAAAGGATCAACAAAATTGATAAGTTCTTAGCTAGATTAAGAAAAAAAAAAAAAGAAGACTCGAATAACTAAAGTCAGACAAAAGGTGACATCACAACTGATGCCACAGAAATAGAAAGGACGAAAGAGATCGCATCTATAAAAACTATCCAAAGCGTGTATAACTTAGAAGAAACCAATGCATCCTCAAAAACACACAACCTACCAGGACTGACTCATGAAGAATTCATTCACCTTAACCACCACAACAAAATTAAATAACATGATTTTTTAAATGGGCAAAGGACTTAAATAAATATTTCTTCAAAGATGATATGCAAGTACGTAACAAGTACATGAAAAGATGCACTATGTCAGTAATCATCAGACATATAGAAATCAAAGTCATAATAAGTCAACTCATATCCATTTAGATTTCTATTAAAAAATAAAAAACTCAGAAAGTTACAAGTGTTGACAGGAATAGAGAGAAATTAGTATCTTTGTGCACTATTGCAGGATTGTAAAATGGCACAGTTCAGTTCAGTTCAGTTCAGTCCAACTCTTTATGACCCCATGAATTGCAGCACGCCAGCAAGCAGTATGTAAAACAATAAAAGTTCCTCAAAAAATAAAAGATTGAGCTACAGTATGATCTAGCAGTTCTACTTATGTGTATGTATCCCAAAGAATTGAAGCCAGGGTCTCAAGGATCTATTTATACACTTAATGTTCATAGCAGCACTATTCATAGTAGTGAAGAAGTAGACGGAACAAAAATGTCCATTGACATAGGAATAGACATGCAAAATATAGTTTATATATACAATGCAGTATTTTTCAGCCCTAAAAAGAAAGTCGTGTCACGTATTACAAAATGGATGAAACCTGAGGACATGATGCTAAGTGAAATCTGGTTACAAAACGATAAGCACTCTATGATTCCAACTGTATGATGATCTTAAAAGCCATATTTATGGAAAAAGAAAGTAGAACAGAGGTTACCAGGGGCTGGGCAGAGGCAGGAAAGGGGAGTTGTTGTTTAATGAGTATGAAATTACAAATGTGCAAGAAGAAACATTCTAGAGAAATGTTTTAAATGTGAATATATTTAGCACTACTGAACTGTGTATTTAAAAATGGTTATAAGGTGGTTTTAATTTATGCAGGATCTTTTTTACAACAATTTTAAAAATTCCGCTGTAAGCTACATTTAACCTATTTTGCCAATTTCCCACCTTATAGTATTTCCACCATATATATTCAGTCTTCTTGGAGTCACTACACAGAAGGGTCATTTGAAAACATTACCTCTTCCAAGTATTCTTTTCTTGATGTTAAGTATTCCTCATTTGGAACTAAAATCAGTGGGGATTCATTTCAGAAGCAGGATAAAGAATAGGTGTGAAAAACATCTAGCAAGAAGAAACAGACTCATATACTGCTATTGCCAAGTTCAATCACACGTACCCTCTTCATTGCTAAAAGCGTTGAAGTGAAAATGTTAGTCGCTTACTCATGTCCGACTCTTTGCGACTCCATGGACTGTAGCCCGCCAGGCTCCTCTGTCTGTGGAATTCTCCAGGTAAGAATACTGGATTGGGTAGCCATTCCCTTCTCCAGGGGATCTTCCTGACCCAGGGTTCGAATTCCAGTTTCCTGCATTGACAGGCAGGTTCTTTACTGTCTGAGCCACCGAGGCTAAAGCCCATACTTTAACAGTTGGCTTAATTTCCCTTTTATGATGTGGCTTGTGGTTAAGCATTGGCCCATTCTTTTGCAACCCTTTGTTCTTTTTTTTTTTTTGCAAATATGCTTTATTGCAACTGTATTTCTCTTTCTGCAAATAACCATATTTTTCCTCATTTCCATGCTTTATCAGTTTTTTAGATAAACAGAGAACCCTGGAGGATGTCCATTCTTGTGGACAGAGGGAAAAAACCTCTATCACCAAAGAAAGACAGAAACCTTTGTGAAGGTTATTGCTCTAAGATGCAAGCTCCATAAGCATGCCAGAGATTAAGATTCAATCACAACACCTGGCTGCCATGCTAAGAAGCCTTCAGTACAGCTGGGAGAGCTACAAAAGGGATGCTCAAAAGCCAAAAACAGGGAAAAAATNTAACCACCACAACAAAATTAAATAACATGATTTTTTAAATGGGCAAAGGACTTAAATAAATATTTCTTCAAAGATGATATGCAAGTACGTAACAAGTACATGAAAAGATGCACTATGTCAGTAATCATCAGACATATAGAAATCAAAGTCATAATAAGTCAACTCATATCCATTTAGATTTCTATTAAAAAATAAAAAACTCAGAAAGTTACAAGTGTTGACAGGAATAGAGAGAAATTAGTATCTTTGTGCACTATTGCAGGATTGTAAAATGGCACAGTTCAGTTCAGTTCAGTTCAGTCCAACTCTTTATGACCCCATGAATTGCAGCACGCCAGCAAGCAGTATGTAAAACAATAAAAGTTCCTCAAAAAATAAAAGATTGAGCTACAGTATGATCTAGCAATTCTACTTATGTGTATGTATCCCAAAGAATTGAAGCCAGGGTCTCAAGGATCTATTTATACACTTAATGTTCATAGCAGCACTATTCATAGTAGTGAAGAAGTAGACGGAACAAAAATGTCCATTGACATAGGAATAGACATGCAAAATATAGTTTATATATACAATGCAGTATTTTTCAGCCCTAAAAAGAAAGTCGTGTCACGTATTACAAAATGGATGAAACCTGAGGACATGATGCTAAGTGAAATCTGGTTACAAAACGATAAGCACTCTATGATTCCAACTGTATGATGATCTTAAAAGCCATATTTATGGAAAAAGAAAGTAGAACAGAGGTTACCAGGGGCTGGGCAGAGGCAGGAAAGGGGAGTTGTTGTTTAATGAGTATGAAATTACAAATGTGCAAGAAGAAACATTCTAGAGAAATGTTTTAAATGTGAATATATTTAGCACTACTGAACTGTGTATTTAAAAATGGTTATAAGGTGGTTTTAATTTATGCAGGATCTTTTTTACAACAATTTTAAAAATTCCGCTGTAAGCTACATTTAACCTATTTTGCCAATTTCCCACCTTATAGTATTTCCACCATATATATTCAGTCTTCTTGGAGTCACTACACAGAAGGGTCATTTGAAAACATTACCTCTTCCAAGTATTCTTTTCTTGATGTTAAGTATTCCTCATTTGGAACTAAAATCAGTGGGGATTCATTTCAGAAGCAGGATAAAGAATAGGTNAATTTCCCACCTTATAGTATTTCCACCATATATATTCAGTCTTCTTGGAGTCACTACACAGAAGGGTCATTTGAAAACATTACCTCTTCCAAGTATTCTTTTCTTGATGTTAAGTATTCCTCATTTGGAACTAAAATCAGTGGGGATTCATTTCAGAAGCAGGATAAAGAATAGGTGTGAAAAACATCTAGCAAGAAGAAACAGACTCATATACTGCTATTGCCAAGTTCAATCACACGTACCCTCTTCATTGCTAAAAGCGTTGAAGTGAAAATGTTAGTCGCTTACTCATGTCCGACTCTTTGCGACTCCATGGACTGTAGCCCGCCAGGCTCCTCTGTCTGTGGAATTCTCCNGCAAAAAAAAGAAATAAAAGAATGAACTCGGGTTGTAAATCCACTTCAGTTTATTCAGTCTTTAGATTAACAAATACAATTGTTTGAATTACTTATTAACTATATGAAAAAATTGTTGCAAATATCCTACACATTCTAAATTAATACTTATAAGTTATTTAATAGCCACATGCTCAGATGGCTTCTGGAAATAAAGGTTTGTTGAATAAAAACAAGTCATTATGAATCAGAATTAACTTTTAGTTTTGGAGGAATAACTATGTTTTTTTTTCTACTACATAGATAATGCTGGATAATATTAAAAATTTTTAAATAGCTGTGTATAATTAACTTTAAACCTCATTTTTATCTCAAAGTGATAACATACTATATAACTATTAGTGACCAACAAACCCTATTTTTCTTTCCTGCTTTCATTGAAGAACCTAGTTTGCAGCTTAGAAATTTTATAAATTAATTACATGCATTATTGCTTTGTCTTACTTATTTAAAATTTTTTTAAAGTCAATAACTAGTATGCTTTAGTTATGAATGTATATATTTGGTTACACTTTTGTATACACATATTGTATACACATTTTGTATACACATATATTTTCATGCTTACTTTAATATATCATAAGAATGCAGTTTTTAATTCATGGAATTATAAATTTTATCAAAATAAACAAAAAATAATCTTCTAAAAATATAAAAATAATAATAGGATGAGACCATAACAAATATTGTGAAGATAATCATAAAAAACTGAAGTATACAGAAAACGGCCTTAAACTGAAAAAATGGGAAAGTTAATCAAAGATATACCTCTTCCACACATCAATGATCAAAGAGAATCTGTTTTTCAAGATCATTCTAGAGTTAGAACCATCTTAATGAACTTGTTGCTACTTTTCTTTCAATAGCCTGAAAAATTATAAAAGTAATTTAAGATAATGGTGTTTAATTATGATTTCTGGGTTATCAACTGATTTAAAAACTTTATTTTAATCATCCTGCCTTATAATACTTCAGCAAGTCTATAAGACACTATAGTATTATATGGCTTTTCCAGTAGTCACATATGTATATGAGAGCTGGACCACAAAGAAGACTGAACACCAAAGAATTGGTGTTTTTGAACAGTGATGTTGGAGAAGACTCTCCTGAGAGTCCTTTGGATGGCAAGGAGATCAAACCAGCCAATCATAAAGGAAATCAGTCCTGATTATTCCTTGGAAGGACTGATGCTGAAGCTGAAGCTCCAGTACTTTGGCCACCTGATGTGAAGAGCTGATTTATTGGGAAAGACAATACGGAGAAAGACTGAGAACAGGAGAGGGAGCAACAGAGGATGAGATGTTCGGATGGCATTACCAACTCAATGTACATAAATCTGAGCAAATTCCAGGAGATGGTGAAGACAGGGAAGCCTGGTGTGCTGCAGTCTATGAGGTCACAGTTGGATACAATTAGTGACTGAACAACTACAAGTAGTATTATATAGTATCATAGCACTATATCCATATTAAACAATGAAAAAAACCTACAATGCTGCCCCAGATAGTAAGTTTTGGGCAAAAATGCTCATAAAATCCTATCCCAGAGCCAAGAGCTACCCGAGGTCTTGGGCTGCCGTATCCGGTACTCCAGTGAAAATGGTGACAGTAGCTGTCAGTTAGCTTGAAGCTAGGTCAGAGTACAGACCTGAAAGGGTGATCCTGGAAAAATTGCCTGCATTTTGTCTTGGAAAGGTAACATCTGCCCTTTCTCTAAAAATTGCTTCTTTTACTCAGAGGCTTATGGGCCCTAAGACTTGAAAACTGAAAGTTGGAAGCTCTCTTAATTATTTTTGGTATCACGTCAGGGACAATGTCAAGGAAAGATGCCTTTAACATAGATGGCACCACCCTCTGTGCCTACTCACTATGCCTCACGGGAGAAAACTGTGAGGGAAACCTGATACATATGGTTCAGAATTTCAGAAATGTGAGAGCTGAAGGAATCCACCTCAAGATAATCTAACACAACAATCTGCACAAATGAAGAAATTAATCCCCTAGAGTTTAAAGGGCTTGTGCACACTCACACACACCACATGCACACAACTGGATAATGATACAGAAAATTTCATAAGTTCTTCGCAAGATATGATGCGAGGAAAGATTCTCCCCATCTTATTTTCATATTAATTCATTGAAGTCATTCCAACAAATAATGTCTTTCCAACAAATAATAATAAGTCCCAATATTTAAGCTCATGATTCACCTGCATTTTCTACCCAAAAATGTCTCTTTCTAAGGAATGCAGATTTCCTGAATACTGCTTAGTGAGAGCAGCAGGAATAATAGCAACACTTTTGAGCAGATGTTGAAGGTGAGCCCCACAGCTCAACTGAACATTGGTGCCTTGTGAGGCACCTTTTTTTGGCCCTGTTACAACTGAAAGGGGGCTTCCTGGGTAGCACTAGTCATAAGGAACTCACCTGCCAATGCAGAAGACATAAGAGATGCGAGTTCAACCCCCGAGTTGGGAAGATTCCCTGGAGAAAGGCATGGCAACCCACTCCAGTATTCTTGCCTGGAGAATCAAATGGACAGAGGAACCTGGCGGGCTACAGTCCATGGGTCACAAAGAGTCAGACACAACTGAAGTGACTTAGCACGCACAGCTAAGGACAAACTCTTCCCTTTCTGCCAAGCTCTTGGAGCCAGCTTACATTCAAAGGAGTGGAAATTATTTCTAAAAAATAATATATACTCACAGAATTGTTTTTCTGATGATAAAAATTCATGGTTATTACAAAAAAACTGGAAACCTAGAAAAGAACATGAAGATAATGAAAATCAGCCACAATCCCACTGCAGGGGAGAGGGGGCAGATTATTGATTTTGTTTTCAGAATTCATTCCTACTTCTTAAAAATCTCTGGTTATATTTTTGAATGCATGTGCTTCTGGGAAACCAGATGTCCCTTCAATCCCCAAACAAGTTCCCAATCAGGCTCTTATCCCCTGTCCATGTCCTTGTGACAGGTTCAGGTATAAAACTGAATATCCTAAGTCAATTCTGAGAATCCTTATTATATTAAGTATATTGTCTTATAATATGAATTGCTAATATTTCCCAATCTGTTTTATTTAAGTCATTTCAGCCTAAATATTTTTTAATTTTTTCATAAATGCCAAGTATACTTTTTTCTTTAAAATTTTGTCATTGCTTTTATGTTTAAAAGTTCCTTTCTGCTGTAGTGCCCAAAATTCATATGTTGAAAACCTAACCCCTACAGATGGTGGTATTAAGAGGCAGGGCCCTTAAGAAGTGACTCCCTCATGAGGGTGGAGCCTTTGTGAATGACATCCGTGCCTTAAATAAAGACTTCACAGCAAGAAAGCAACAGATAGGAAGCAGAGAGAGGGTTTCATCAGAATATAACCAACCTGGCACCTTGATCCCAGACTTCCAGCCTCCAGAACTGTGAGGGATAAAATTTTATTGTTTATAAGCCACACAGTCTGTGGCATTTTGTTACAGCAGTCCAAAAGCAATAAGGGATTCTCCCAATCCAGGGACTGAACCTCGGCCTCCCACACTGCGGTCAGATTCTTCATCACCTGAGCCACTAGGGAATCCCCAATAAGATAATTACCCTTCAGAAACAAGCCATAACCACTTACATTTTGCCTAGGTTTTATGGCATTGAAGAAAACATTTAATACTAGTTCAAAAAGCAGCTGAGAAATTGTAAGATGTGCTTTCTGTCCATATAGTCCTAAGGTCATTCTTTTTCTGTTATTTTAATTATCAATTTATTTAGCATTCATGCAAAATGTATTCATTGAGTGCATGCTATGCATTAAACACTGTAGTAGAGACAGAAACATAGTATCCACTAGAATGAAATCAGAATTATAATCAAGTGTCCCAACAGTGAGTCTTGGAAACTTATGGAAACAATTTTTTTTTGCCTCATGTTTGGATGTATTAGAAAAGACTCCATGAAGGACTTGGAGAGAAGGCAAAGGAGCTTAAAGACACAGATACAAGAAAAGAATGGCTTCAGCAGAAGTATGAAGAGAAAGAAGCACAGGAAAAATGAATCACCTTTGCTGAAACTTAGGACACATGAAGAAAAGTAGTTAAAAATAAGAGTGGAGTAATGGAATGAAGAGAGCCCTTGAAAGTCATGGTAAGGAGAGTCCCATCAAAGGGCTTTTGCAGGAAACTGAAAAGAAACATGTTTTAGAAACTATATCCTCAAATTCCATTTAGTTGGACAAAAAGACTGAATAATTACATATGTCCAAACCTTAAAATAAAAAGGAAATCAAATAGATTTTAATAGTGTCAAAGGAATGTCCCATGACAGCAGATGAATCGAACCATATCTACAGTTTTCTTAACAACAACAAAATTCATTATCACTTTAGAGGAAAATTACTACATTGTCCTTCCTTCCTATTCATTAGAGTAGGAAAGGGCCAGAAATCTCATCCTGCCTCCCTTGATTAGGTCCCCAGAGGCAGAGAACACAATTCTAATGAGGAATTAGTCAAATAGAAGCAAGAAGACTAGACATAATGAGTGCTCTCCTCCATCTTGGTCTCAAAAGATTTCTAAATATTATGTTTAAATTTTGATGTAAATAATACTCTTCTACATTTTTAATGGCTTCTTAGGCTGTTAGTTATCTTTGGAGAGACTAAGGGTCATACTTTCAGTCACTGTGAATATCTAATTCTTATTCATGCATTGTATTCTTTGCTACTGTGAAGCTAAATTTGAGCTTAAAGTGGAAATTTTTTTCCTGTTGAATTAATTCTTTCTACCACACACAGCATAACTTGAATCCTATTGCTCTTCATGGTTTCTCCTGGGGGCAAAGCGAACTTCATAGAGCCAATTTATGGCCCCCTGTAGCAATTTTATGAGCCTGAAAGTATGGAGGCATCCCTATGTGATTTTGATGTACCTAAGAGAATTAGATTCAGATGTAATGGAATTAATCTTTGTATTATATTCCATGAAATGTTGATATACCTGCTGCCATGCTAGCTCAGAATGCCCTGAAAATAATCTACCTTAAAAATAGTAAATATTGAAAATAAAAGAGATTTACCTTATTCATGGTCCGTTTGACAGGATGTCCAGATATAACTTGGGTCTTTATTTGAACTAAATCCTCATTTAAAGTCCTATTGTAAATGTGACCCCTAGATTTTTATAACCAGGCTACAGCTTGAATGAAAAATCACCTCATTTAAACATAGTTTCAGGTAATGTTTTTCTTGACTTTTATACAATGAAGTGTTTTACTGCAGGTGCTAGTGGATAAGGTACAAATTTTCAAATCAATGTGCTCAGCACTTTTGGAGAAACTAATTCACTTTTCATAGAGCTGAAATCATATAAATTTATGTTCAAGCATTAAATTCCTAAAAATATCTCTTCAGTGATACCTAATAGCAGTACATTAGTGTTTTAGCTCTAATTCAATTATTTGAACATTTTGGTTACACTCTTAAAACAACAAAACTGTCCAAAAAATGGCAATTATTAAGATATTTCAACAACTTTGCAAGAATAGGTTAAATGACGTCATGATAGAGTACAAGAAAAATGTGCAGAAGTATTGGAGTAGGCCTTAGTTTATAACTAAATTTATATGAAGTATGATAAAATTAATCATATTAAAATTATAATTATAACCATTTAAAACTAACCATATTACAACTTAGGAGACAAAAAATATGTAAAGAAAAGGAGTTACAGAGTAACACTCAGAAGAGCAAAATGCATATATTGAAACAAATATTTATGTAGATAGTGTTCAAGCAAATGATTCAATTATTGAGTGATGACTTAATAAAAATTAGTTAGAAATAAGTGCAAAGTATTAGAGAAAATATGATAGTCTGGATACTTATTCACTGGTGACTATTAATCAGTTACTGAAAGGAACTCTGGTATGACTTCAGAAAGTGAGAAGTAAAGCAATCTCAACAAGTTAGAAGCAAATCTTCAAATCCCACTAATTAAGTAAAAAATAATAACAATATACCAAAGATTTTAGCATATTTATAAGTAAAATATGCAACAATAACAAAAGATGGTGGGGGGATAGGAGTAGCTTTATGCAAATTTCTTACATTATTGCAGAGTGAAAAAATATTATTTGGAGGTAGACTCAAGTTAAAGACATATATTAAAATCCCTAAAGAAACCACTTTATTAAAAGGAAAATAATGAGGTGTAGCTAATAAGGCACAAAGTAGAAATAAAATGAAGTCATAAGAAAGAAATTAATACAAGAGAAAGCAAGAGAAACTCAGAAACAAAGACCATATAAACAATAAATTTACAGATTTAAAATTAACTGTATTTATATTTAAATTTTAAAATTAACATTAAATATAAATAGAACTGAATAAACATCAAAAATCATTAGAATATGAAAGCTGAAAACAGCTATATGTTGTCAACGAAACAAACTTTACATTGCTGTCTTGTATATTTGAAAGTTTTTAAAAGAGTAAATATTAAGAGTTCTCATCATAAGAGAAAAAATATATTTTTTTCTGGTTTTTTTTTCTTTTGTACCTATATGAGACAATGGGTGTTAAATAAACTTATTGTGGTAATAATTTCATGATGTTTGAAAGTCAAACCATTATGCTGTACACCTTGACTTACACAGTTCTCTTAGGGTGCGCACACCGGTTGAAACCGCCCACCCTTGCCAGGCACCATAGTAACCATTTGCAAGTAAAATCTCTTTCTTTGTCAGTGCATGGGTCTCCTCAGACAATTCCTTTCTGAGTGTTTAACAAGAGCCCAGTTTCAGGCCCTGGAAGGGGTCCCCCTTCCTGCAACAGTTCTGTATGCCAATTATCCCTCAATAAAACTGGGGGGTGGGATTTTAAATGTAGGAGCAAAATGAGGATAAAAGTAAAAAGATGTGATAAAATTGATATAAGAAAAGTCAATTTTTTAAAAGGAGTATTACTAGGAAAAAAGAAAGATGTTTCATACTGATAAACAGATTGATTCACCAGGATATAAAAATCAGAAGTGTTTGTATCCAAAGCATAACTTGAAAATAAATGAGGGAAAATAAAACTGGTGGAGTCGAACAAAGAAATAGAATCAGTCAAGAATTTTAGTTGGAGATTTAAATGCTCAATTCTCAGTAATTGACAGAAAATATAGAGAGATAATTAGTAAGAATATAAAAGACTTTAACAACTCTATTAACCAAGTTGACCTAATTGATATTTATGGCTAACTCAAAATGAGCGTATTCCAGGTTCAAGCATACTGCAACATTCACTAAATTGGGCATATACAGCACCATAAAACTAGGCTTAGTACATGTAAGATGACTGAAAACACATTAAGTGTTTGCTATTCAAAAAGAAATCAAACTAAAAATCAATGATATAGAAAAAAAAATCCCCAATTGGGATATAAAAACAACATATTTCTAAATTATACATAGATCAAAGCAGGAATGCAAGAAAGTTAGAAAATATCTTGAACTGAAAGAAAATGAAACCATGGTACATTAAAATTTGTTGGCTACAACTAAAATAGTGATTTCAAGGGAAATCACATCAATGAATTCTTACTCTAAAAATAACAAATTTCTCAAATCAGTGACCTAAGCTTAGTCTTTTAAAAACTAGGAAAAGAAGAATTTATTAAACCCAAAGCAAATAGAAGAAAGGAAATACAAAATATGAGTCTAGAAATCAAAGAAATTAAACCAAAAGTTGGTTCTTTCACAAAAAATTATTAAACTTTTATTATTAAAATTATTATTACTTCAGATGCTAGTAAAACATCTGAAATAATAAGAAATTAACATGCTTATTCCAACATCACAAACACTTCAAATTGTATAGATATTAAAATCATAATAAATATCATAAGCAACTGTATGCAAATAAACTTGAAAATAGATGAAATGGACAATTTCATTGTAAGATAAAAACTGTCAAGCTCGTTTAAGATGAAATAGCTAACCTGAATAATCTTAAATAAACTTGAGGTTAAAAGTCATTCAACAAAGAAAATTTTAGGTTCACAGGTCTTTTCTGTTGAATTCTATCAAACACTTATGAAGGAAATAATCCTCATTCTACAAAAACTTATTCAGGATCAAGGAGAGGAGGAAACATCTCCCAATTAATTTTATGAGACAGTATTACCCTAACATCAAAACCAGACAAAAACATGAAAGAAAACTTCAGATTAAAATATAATGCTGTTAAAGTGCTGCACTCAACATGCCAGCAAATTTAAGAAATTCAGCAGTGGCCACAGAATGGGAAAAGGTCAGTTTTTATTCCACTCCCAAAGAAAAGCAATGCCAAAAAATGTTCAAACTACTGTACAATTGCACTCATTTCACATGCTAGGAAGATTATGCTCAAAATCCTTCAAGCTAGGCTTCAATAGGACATGAACTAAGAACATCCAGATGTATAAGCTGGATTTGGGAAAAGGCAGAGGAACCAGAGATTAAATTGCCATCATATGCCAGATCATAGAAAAAGCAAGGGAATTCCAAAAATGATCTACTTTTGCTTCATGACTATGCAAAAGTCTTTCACTGCATGGATCACAACAAACTGTGCAATATTCTTGATGAGATGGAAATACCAGATCACATTACCTGCCTCCTGAGAAACATGTATGCAGGTCAAGAAGCAACAGTTAGAACTCATGGAAAAATGGGCTGGTTCCAAACTGGGAAAGCAATACATCAAGACTGCATGTTGTCACCCTGCTTATTTAGCTTACATGCAGAGTACATCATGTGAAATGCCAGGCTGGATGAAGCACAAGCTGGAATCAAGATTGCTGGGAGAAATATCAACAGCCTCAGATGTGCAGATGATACCACATTAATGGCAGAAAGTGAAGATTAACTAAAGAGCCTTTTGATGAATGTGAAAGAGGAGAGTGAAAAGGCTGGCTTAAAACTCAACTTTCATAAAACCAAAATCATGGCATCTGGTCCTATCACTTCAGGGCAAACAGATGGGGACAAAGTGGAAACAGTGGCAGATTTTATTTTCTTGGGCTCTACAGTCACCGTGGGCAGTGACTGCAGCCATGAAATTAAAAGATGCTTGTTCCTTGGAAGAAAAGCTATGACAAATATATAGACAGTGTATTTAAATGCAGAGACATCACACTGCTGACAAAGGTCCATATAGTCAAAGCTATGGCATTTCTAGTAGTCATGTATGAATATGGAATATAAAGATGACTGATCACTGAAGAATTGATACTATTGAACTGTGGTGCTGGAGAAGACTCTTGAGAGTCGCTTGGACAGCAAGGAGATCCAACCAATCAATCCTAAAGGAAATCAACCCTGAATATCAATTGGAAGAGTCAGTGCTGGACCTGAAGCTCCAGTAATTTGGCCACCTGACATAAAGAGCTGACTCATTGGAAAAGACCCTGATCCTAGGAAAAATTAAGGGCAGGAGGAGAAGGAGGTGCCAGAGGATGAGATGTTTGAATGGCATCACGAACTCAATGGACATGAATTTGAGCATGCTCCGGGAGATAGTGAAGGACAGGGAAGCATTGCGTGCTACAGTTCATGGGGTTGCAACCAGTCAGACACAATCTAGCGACTGACCAAGAACTATCTATAACGAAAAGTCACAAAAATCATTTTAAAATTTTAGCAAATTAAATCTGAAGTACATTTTTAAAGAAATACATTATGACCAATAGGAATTTACTCTAATGCCATGCAATATCATTCAATATCACAGTAATTGAGTCTATGCCCTGAGCAGTAATGCTGAAGAAGCTGAAGTTGAATGGTTCTATGAATTCCTACAAGACCTTTTAGAACTAACAACAAAAAAAAAATGTCCTTTTCATTATAGGGGACTTGAATGCAAAAGTAGACACCTTCAGTAACAGGCAAATTTGGCCTTGGAGTACAGAATGAAGCAGGGCAAAGGATAACAAAGTTCTGCCAAGAGAACACACTGGTCATAGCAAACACCCTCTTCCAACAACACATGAGAAGACTCTAGACATGGACATCAGCAGATGGTCAACACCGAAATCAGATTGATTATATTCTTTGCAGCCAAAGATGGAGAAGCTCTATACAGTCAGCAAAAACAAGATTAGGAGTAGACTATGGCTCAGATCATGAACTCCTTTTTGCCAAATTCAGACTTAAATTGAAGAAAGTGGGGAAAACCACTAGACCATTCAGGTATGACCTAAATCAAATCCCTTATGACTACAGTGGAAGTGNTTCTCCAGGCCAGAATACTGAAGTGGGTAGCCATTCCCTTCTCCAGGGGATCTTCTCAACTCAGGGATCGAATCCAGGTCTCCTGCATTGCAGGCAGATTCTTTACCAGCTGAGCCACCACGGAAGCCCACATGACCACAGATAAGTCAAGTTCAGCTCCTGCTAGGCACTGCTAGCATCCAAGACCACATGCTTTAAGAAGATGAGGGCAAGGCTCAAGTCTTAGGGCCCACTTCAGCTTTTCAGAGTCAGCTGAGCTGGACTATTGTAAAAGAGGCTCCAGAGTACTAGGATTCCATTCTGGTCTTGGCTGAGACTCACAGCTCTGGGAAACTATGTGTATCACAGCATCTCTCAGCGATGCAATAACAAGGTATGAGCAAGAGTATTGACCTATGAGACTGGGACTACAGGGCCTGGTGCAAAAAAAAGAAATAAAAGAATGAACTCGGGTTGTAAATCCACTTCAGTTTATTCAGTCTTTAGATTAACAAATACAATTGTTTGAATTACTTATTAACTATATGAAAAAATTGTTGCAAATATCCTACACATTCTAAATTAATACTTATAAGTTATTTAATAGCCACATGCTCAGATGGCTTCTGGAAATAAAGGTTTGTTGAATAAAAACAAGTCATTATGAATCAGAATTAACTTTTAGTTTTGGAGGAATAACTATGTTTTGTTTTTCTACTACATAGATAATGCTGGATAATATTAAAAATTTTTAAATAGCTGTGTATAATTAACTTTAAACCTCATTTTTATCTCAAAGTGATAACATACTATATAACTATTAGTGACCAACAAACCCTATTTTTCTTTCCTGCTTTCATTGAAGAACCTAGTTTGCAGCTTAGAAATTTTATAAATTAATTACATGCATTATTGCTTTGTCTTACTTATTTAAAATTTTTTTAAAGTCAATAACTAGTATGCTTTAGTTATGAATGTATATATTTGGTTACACTTTTGTATACACATATTGTATACACATTTTGTATACACATATATTTTCATGCTTACTTTAATATATCATAAGAATGCAGTTTTTAATTCATGGAATTATAAATTTTATCAAAATAAACAAAAAATAATCTTCTAAAAATATAAAAATAATAATAGGATGAGACCATAACAAATATTGTGAAGATAATCATAAAAAACTGAAGTATACAGAAAACGGCCTTAAACTGAAAAAATGGGAAAGTTAATCAAAGATATACCTCTTCCACACATCAATGATCAAAGAGAATCTGTTTTTCAAGATCATTCTAGAGTTAGAACCATCTTAATGAACTTGTTGCTACTTTTCTTTCAATAGCCTGAAAAATTATAAAAGTAATTTAAGATAATGGTGTTTAATTATGATTTCTGGGTTATCAACTGAGTTAAAAACTTTATTTTAATCATCCTGCCTTATAATACTTCAGCAAGTCTATAAGACACTATAGTATTATATGGCTTTTCCAGTAGTCACATATGTATATGAGAGCTGGACCACAAAGAAGACTGAACACCAAAGAATTGGTGTTTTTGAACAGTGACGTTGGAGAAGACTCTCCTGAGAGTCCTTTGGATGGCAAGGAGATCAAACCAGCCAATCCTAAAGGAAATCAGTCCTGATTATTCCTTGGAAGGACTGATGCTGAAGCTGAAGCTCCAGTACTTTGGCCACCTGATGTGAAGAGCTGATTTATTGGGAAAGACAATACGGAGAAAGACTGAGAACAGGAGAGGGAGCAACAGAGGATGAGATGTTCGGATGGCATTACCAACTCAATGTACATAAATCTGAGCAAATTCCAGGAGATGGTGAAGACAGGGAAGCCTGGTGTGCTGCAGTCTATGAGGTCACAGTTGGATACAATTAGTGACTGAACAACTACAAGTAGTATTATATAGTATCATAGCACTATATCCATATTAAACAATGAAAAAAACCTACAATGCTGCCCCAGATAGTAAGTTTTGGGCAAAAATGCTCATAAAATCCTATCCCAGAGCCAAGAGCTACCCGAGGTCTTGGGCTGCCGTATCCGGTACTCCAGTGAAAATGGTGACAGTAGCTGTCAGTTAGCTTGAAGCTAGGTCAGAGTGCAGACCTGAAAGGGTGATCCTGGAAAAATTGCTTGCATTTTGTCTTGGAAAGGTAACATCTGCCCTTTCTCTAAAAATTGCTTCTTTTACTCAGAGGCTTATGAGCCCTAAGACTTGAAAACTGAAAGTTGGAAGCTCTCTTAATTATTTTTGGTATCACGTCAGGGACAATGTCAAGGAAAGATGCCTTTAACATAGATGGCACCACCCTCTGTGCCTACTCACTATGCCTCACGGGAGAAAACTGTGAGGGAAACCTGATACATATGGTTCAGAATTTCAGAAATGTGAGAGCTGAAGGAATCCACCTCAAGATAATCTAACACAACAATCTGCACAAATGAAGAAATTAATCCCCTAGAGTTTAAAGGGCTTGTGCACACTCACACACACCACATGCACACAACTGGATAACGATACAGAAAATTTCATAAGTTCTTCGCAAGATATGATGCGAGGAAAGATTCTCCCCATCTTATTTTCATATTAATTCATTGAAGTCATTCCAACAAATAATGTCTTTCCAACAAATAATAATAAGTCCCAATATTTAAGCTCATGATTCACCTGCATTTTCTACCCAAAAATGTCTCTTTCTAAGGAATGCAGATTTCCTGAATACTGCTTAGTGAGAGCAGCAGGAATAATAGCAACACTTTTGAGCAGATGTTGAAGGTGAGCCCCACAGCTCAACTGAACATTGGTGCCTTGTGAGGCACCTTTTTTTGGCCCTGTTACAACTGAAAGGGGGCTTCCTGGGTAGCACTAGTCATAAGGAACTCACCTGCCAATGCAGAAGACATAAGAGATGCGAGTTCAACCCCCGAGTTGGGAAGATTCCCTGGAGAAAGGCATGGCAACCCACTCCAGTATTCTTGCCTGGAGAATCAAATGGACAGAGGAACCTGGCGGGCTACAGTCCATGGGTCACAAAGAGTCAGACACAACTGAAGTGACTTAGCACGCACAGCTAAGGACAAACTCTTCCCTTTCTGCCAAGCTCTTGGAGCCAGCTTACATTCAAAGGAGTGGAAATTATTTCTAAAAAATAATATATACTCACAGAATTGTTTTTCTGATGATAAAAATTCATGGTTATTACAAAAAAACTGGAAACCTAGAAAAGAACATGAAGATAATGAAAATCAGCCACAATCCCACTGCAGGGGAGAGGGGGCAGATTATTGATTTTGTTTTCAGAATTCATTCCTACTTCTTAAAAATCTCTGGTTATATTTTTGAATGCATGTGCTTCTGGGAAACCAGATGTCCCTTCAATCCCCAAACAAGTTCCCAATCAGGCTCTTATCCCCTGTCCATGTCCTTGTGACAGGTTCAGGTATAAAACTGAATTTCCTAAGTCAATTCTGAGAATCCTTATTATATTAAGTATATTGTCTTATAATATGAATTGCTAATATTTCCCAATCTGCTTTATTTAAGTCATTTCAGCCTAAATATTTTTTAATTTTTTCATAAATGCCAAGTATACTTTTTTCTTTAAAATTTTGTCATTGCTTTTATGTTTAAAAGTTCCTTTCTGCTGTAGTGCCCAAAATTCATATGTTGAAAACCTAACCCCTACAGATGGTGGTATTAAGAGGCAGGGCCCTTAAGAAGTGACTCCCTCATGAGGGTGGAGCCTTTGTGAATGACATCCGTGCCTTAAATAAAGACTTCACAGCAAGAAAGCAACAGATAGGAAGCAGAGAGAGGGTTTCATCAGAATATAACCAACCTGGCACCTTGATCCCAGACTTCCAGCCTCCAGAACTGTGAGGGATAAAATTTTATTGTTTATAAGCCACACAGTCTGTGGCATTTTGTTACAGCAGTCCAAAAGCAGCATGCTATGCATTAAACACTGTAGTAGAGACAGAAACATAGTATCCACTAGAATGAAATCAGAATTATAATCAAGTGTCCCAACAGTGAGTCTTGGAAACTTATGGAAACAATTTTTTTTTGCCTCATGTTTGGATGTATTAGAAAAGACTCCATGAAGGACTTGGAGAGAAGGCAAAGGAGCTTAAAGACACAGATACAAGAAAAGAATGGCTTCAGCAGAAGTATGAAGAGAAAGAAGCACAGGAAAAATGAATCACCTTTGCTGAAACTTAGGACACATGAAGAAAAGTAGTTAAAAATAAGAGTGGAGTAATGGAATGAAGAGAGCCCTTGAAAGTCATGGTAAGGAGAGTCCCATCAAAGGGCTTTTGCAGGAAACTGAAAAGAAACATGTTTTAGAAACTATATCCTCAAATTCCATTTAGTTGGACAAAAAGACTGAATAATTACATATGTCCAAACCTTAAAATAAAAAGGAAATCAAATAGATTTTAATAGTGTCAAAGGAATGTCCCATGACAGCAGATGAATCGAACCATATCTACAGTTTTCTTAACAACAACAAAATTCATTATCACTTTAGAGGAAAATTACTACATTGTCCTTCCTTCCTATTCATTAGAGTAGGAAAGGGCCAGAAATCTCATCCTGCCTCCCTTGATTAGGTCCCCAGAGGCAGAGAACACAATTCTAATGAGGAATTAGTCAAATAGAAGCAAGAAGACTAGACATAATGAGTGCTCTCCTCCATCTTGGTCTCAAAAGATTTCTAAATATTATGTTTAAATTTTGATGTAAATAATACTCTTCTACATTTTTAATGGCTTCTTAGGCTGTTAGTTATCTTTGGAGAGACTAAGGGTCATACTTTCAGTCACTGTGAATATCTAATTCTTATTCATGCATTGTATTCTTTGCTACTGTGAAGCTAAATTTGAGCTTAAAGTGGAAATTTCTTTTTCCTGTTGAATTAATTCTTTCTACCACACACAGCATAACTTGAATCCTATTGCTCTTCATGGTTTCTCCTGGGGGCAAAGCGAACTTCATAGAGCCAATTTATGGCCCCCTGTAGCAATTTTATGAGCCTGAAAGTATGGAGGCATCCCTATGTGATTTTGATGTACCTAAGAGAATTAGATTCAGATGTAATGGAATTAATCTTTGTATTATATTCCATGAAATGTTGATATACCTGCTGCCATGCTAGCTCAGAATGCCCTGAAAATAATCTACCTTAAAAATAGTAAATATTGAAAATAAAAGAGATTTACCTTATTCATGGTCCGTTTGACAGGATGTCCAGATATAACTTGGGTCTTTATTTGAACTAAATCCTCATTTAAAGTCCTATTGTAAATGTGACCCCTAGATTTTTATAACCAGGCTACAGCTTGAATGAAAAATCACCTCATTTAAACATAGTTTCAGGTAATGTTTTTCTTGACTTTTATACAATGAAGTGTTTTACTGCAGGTGCTAGTGGATAAGGTACAAATTTTCAAATCAATGTGCTCAGCACTTTTGGAGAAACTAATTCACTTTTCATAGAGCTGAAATCATATAAATTTATGTTCAAGCATTAAATTCCTAAAAATATCTCTTCAGTGATACCTAATAGCAGTACATTAGTGTTTTAGCTCTAATTCAATTATTTGAACATTTTGGTTACACTCTTAAAACAACAAAACTGTCCAAAAAATGGCAATTATTAAGATATTTCAACAACTTTGCAAGAATAGGTTAAATGACGTCATGATAGAGTACAAGAAAAATGTGCAGAAGTATTGGAGTAGGCCTTAGTTTATAACTAAATTTATATGAAGTATGATAAAATTAATCATATTAAAATTATAATTATAACCATTTAAAACTAACCATATTACAACTTAGGAGACAAAAAATATGTAAAGAAAAGGAGTTACAGAGTAACACTCAGAAGAGCAAAATGCATATATTGAAACAAATATTTATGTAGATAGTGTTCAAGCAAATGATTCAATTATTGAGTGATGACTTAATAAAAATTAGTTAGAAATAAGTGCAAAGTATTAGAGAAAATATGATAGTCTGGATACTTATTCACTGGTGACTATTAATCAGTTACTGAAAGGAACTCTGGTATGACTTCAGAAAGTGAGAAGTAAAGCAATCTCAACAAGTTAGAAGCAAATCTTCAAATCCCACTAATTAAGTAAAAAATAATAACAATATACCAAAGATTTTAGCATATTTATAAGTAAAATATGCAACAATAACAAAAGATGGTGGGGGGATAGGAGTAGCTTTATGCAAATTTCTTACATTATTGCAGAGTGAAAAAATATTATTTGGAGGTAGACTCAAGTTAAAGACATATATTAAAATCCCTAAAGAAACCACTTTATTAAAAGGAAAATAATGAGGTGTAGCTAATAAGGCACAAAGTAGAAATAAAATGAAGTCATAAGAAAGAAATTAATACAAGAGAAAGCAAGAGAAACTCAGAAACAAAGACCATATAAACAATAAATTTACAGATTTAAAATTAACTGTATTTATATTTAAATTTTAAAATTAACATTAAATATAAATAGAACTGAATAAACATCAAAAATCATTAGAATATGAAAGCTGAAAACAGCTATATGTTGTCAACGAAACAAACTTTACATTGCTGTCTTGTATATTTGAAAGTTTTTAAAAGAGTAAATATTAAGAGTTCTCATCATAAGAGAAAAAATATTTTTTTTTCTGGTTTTTTTTTCTTTTGTACCTATATGAGACAATGGGTGTTAAATAAACTTATTGTGGTAATAATTTCATGATGTTTGAAAGTCAAACCATTATGCTGTACACCTTGACTTACACAGTTCTCTTAGGGTGCGCACACCGGTTGAAACCGCCCACCCTTGCCAGGCACCATAGTAACCATTTGCAAGTAAAATCTCTTTCTTTGTCAGTGCATGGGTCTCCTCAGACAATTCCTTTCTGAGTGTTTAACAAGAGCCCAGTTTCAGGCCCTGGAAGGGGTCCCCCTTCCTGCAACAGTTCTGTATGCCAATTATCCCTCAATAAAACTGGGGGGTGGGATTTTAAATGTAGGAGCAAAATGAGGATAAAAGTAAAAGGATGTGATAAAATTGATATAAGAAAAGTCAATTTTTTAAAAGGAGTATTACTAGGAAAAAAGAAAGATGTTTCATACTGATAAACAGATTGATTCACCAGGATATAAAAATCAGAAGTGTTTGTATCCAAAGCATAACTTGAAAATAAATGAGGGAAAATAAAACTGGTGGAGTCGAACAAAGAAATAGAATCAGTCAAGAATTTTAGTTGGAGATTTAAATGCTCAATTCTCAGTAATTGACAGAAAATATAGAGAGATAATTAGTAAGAATATAAAAGACTTTAACAACTCTATTAACCAAGTTGACCTAATTGATATTTATGGCTAACTCAAAATGAGCGTATTCCAGGTTCAAGCATACTGCAACATTCACTAAATTGGGCATATACAGCACCATAAAACTAGGCTTAGTACATGTAAGATGACTGAAAACACATTAAGTGTTTGCTATTCAAAAAGAAATCAAACTAAAAATCAATGATATAGAAAAAAAAATCCCCAATTGGGATATAAAAACAACATATTTCTAAATTATACATAGATCAAAGCAGGAATGCAAGAAAGTTAGAAAATATCTTGAACTGAAAGAAAATGAAACCATGGTACATTAAAATTTGTTGGCTACAACTAAAATAGTGATTTCAAGGGAAATCACATCAATGAATTCTTACTCTAAAAATAACAAATTTCTCAAATCAGTGACCTAAGCTTAGTCTTTTAAAAACTAGGAAAAGAAGAATTTATTAAACCCAAAGCAAATAGAAGAAAGGAAATACAAAATATGAGTCTAGAAATCAAAGAAATTAAACCAAAAGTTGGTTCTTTCACAAAAAATTATTAAACTTTTATTATTAAAATTATTATTACTTCAGATGCTAGTAAAACATCTGAAATAATAAGAAATTAACATGCTTATTCCAACATCACAAACACTTCAAATTGTATAGATATTAAAATCATAATAAATATCATAAGCAACTGTATGCCAATAAACTTGAAAATAGATGAAATGGACAATTTCATTGTAAGATAAAAACTGTCAAGCTCGTTTAAGATGAAATAGCTAACCTGAATAATCTTAAATAAACTTGAGGTTAAAAGTCATTCAACAAAGAAAATTTTAGGTTCACAGGTCTTTTCTGTTGAATTCTATCAAACACTTATGAAGGAAATAATCCTCATTCTACAAAAACTTATTCAGGATCAAGGAGAGGAGGAAACATCTCCCAATTAATTTTATGAGACAGTATTACCCTAACATCAAAACCAGACAAAAACATGAAAGAAAACTTCAGATTAAAATATAATGCTGTTAAAGTGCTGCACTCAACATGCCAGCAAATTTAAGAAATTCAGCAGTGGCCACAGAATGGGAAAAGGTCAGTTTTTATTCCACTCCCAAAGAAAAGCAATGCCAAAAAATGTTCAAACTACTGTACAATTGCACTCATTTCACATGCTAGGAAGATTATGCTCAAAATCCTTCAAGCTAGGCTTCAATAGTACATGAACTAAGAACATCCAGATGTACAAGCTGGATTTGGGAAAAGGCAGAGGAACCAGAGATTAAATTGCCATCATATGCCGGATCCTAGAAAAAGCAAGGGAATTCCAAAAATGATCTACTTTTGCTTCATGACTATGCAAAAGTCTTTCACTGCATGGATCACAACAAACTGTGCAATATTCTTGATGAGATGGAAATACCAGATCACATTACCTGCCTCCTGAGAAACATGTATGNAGCTGGATTTGGGAAAAGGCAGAGGAACCAGAGATTAAATTGCCATCATATGCCAGATCATAGAAAAAGCAAGGGAATTCCAAAAATGATCTACTTTTGCTTCATGACTATGCAAAAGTCTTTCACTGCGTGGATCACAACAAACTGTGCAATATTCTTGATGAGATGGAAATACCAGATCACATTACCTGCCTCCTGAGAAACATGTATGCAGGTCAAGAAGCAACAGTTAGAACTCATGGAAAAATGGGCTGGTTCCAAACTGGGAAAGCAATACATCAAGACTGCATGTTGTCACCCTGCTTATTTAGCTTACATGCAGAGTACATCATGCGAAATGCCAGGCTGGATGAAGCACAAGCTGGAATCAAGATTGCTGGGAGAAATATCAACAACCTCAGATGTGCATATGATACCACATTAATGGCAGAAAGTGAAGATTAACTAAAGAGCCTCTTGATGAATGTGAAAGAGGAGAGTGAAAAGGCTGGCTTAAAACTCAACTTTCAAAAAACCAAAATCATGGCATCTGGTCCTATCACTTCAGGGCAAACAGATGGGGACAAAGTGGAAACAGTGGCAGATTTTATTTTCTTGGGCTCTACAGTCACCGTGGGCAGTGACTGCAGCCATGAAATTAAAAGATGCTTGTTCCTTGGAAGAAAAGCTATGACAAATATATAGACAGTGTATTTAAATGCAGAGACATCACACTGCTGACAAAGGTCCATATAGTCAAAGCTATGGCATTTCCAGTAGTCATGTATGAATATGGAATATAAAGATGACTGATCACTGAAGAATTGATACTATTGAACTGTGGTGCTGGAGAAGACTCTTGAGAGTCGCTTGGACAGCAAGGAGATCCAACCAATCAATCCTAAAGGAAATCAACCCTGAATATCAATTGGAAGAGTCAGTGCTGGACCTGAAGCTCCAGTAATTTGGCCACCTGACATAAAGAGCTGACTCATTGGAAAAGACCCTGATCCTAGGANAATCAACCCTGAATATCAATTGGAAGAGTCAGTGCTGGACCTGAAGCTCCAGTAATTTGGCCACCTGACATAAAGAGCTGACTCATTGGAAAAGACCCTGATCCTAGGAAAAATTAAGGGCAGGAGGAGAAGGAGGTGCCAGAGGATGAGATGTTTGAATGGCATCACGAACTCAATGGACATGAATTTGAGCATGCTCCGGGAGATAGTGAAGGACAGGGAAGCATTGCGTGCTACAGTTCATGGGGTTGCAACCAGTCAGACACAATCTAGCGACTGACCAAGAACTATCTATAACGAAAAGTCACAAAAATCATTTTAAAATTTTAGCAAATTAAATCTGAAGTACATTTTTAAAGAAATACATTATGACCAATAGGAATTTACTCTAATGCCATGCAATATCATTCAATATCACAGTAATTGAGTCTATGCCCTGAGCAGTAATGCTGAAGAAGCTGAAGTTGAATGGTTCTATGAATTCCTACAAGACCTTTTAGAACTAACAACAAAAAAAAAATGTCCTTTTCATTATAGGGGACTTGAATGCAAAAGTAGACACCTTCAGTAACANCCAAATTGTGATATTAAAAGTTAATTATTTGATTGTGGTAATAAAAGATGAAACAATACTGAACAGCATTCCCCAATCACCATGATAAACACTCAGCAAGTTAGGAATAGAGAAAATTTCGTCAACTTGAAAACAGGAATCTAAGGAAAGGCTGCAGCTAACATCACTTGTAATAGTGGAAGAGTGAATGCTTCCTGCATAGTTGTTCAGTTGTTCAGTTGATTCCACCTCTTTTCAACCCTATGGACTGCAGCAAACCAGACTTCCCTGTCTTTCACTATCATAGAAACAGGAGCAAAGCAAGAGTGCCTGCTCTCTCCNACCAAATTGTGATATTAAAAGTTAATTATTTGATTGTGGTAATAAAAGATGAAACAATACTGAACAGCATTCCCCAATCATCATGATAAACACTCAGCAAGTTAGGAATAGAGAAAAATTCGTCAACTTGAAAACAGGAATCTAAGGAAAGGCTGCAGCTAACATCACTTGTAATAGTGGAGGAGTAAATGCTTTCTGCATAGTTGTTCAGTTGTTCAGTTGATTCCCCCTCTTTTCAACCCTATGGACTGCAGCAAACCAGACTTCCCTGTCCTTCACTATCATAGAAACAGGAGCAAAGCAAGAGTGCCTGCTCTCTCCAAGCCATTTCTGTTCAACCCCGTACTGGAGTTCTGGCTACAGCAATAAGTAGAGGGCAGTATAAGTCTATTTATAAGTCTACTTGGAACCCTTAACATCCTTGCACTACACTGTGAGAGAGAAAAGCCAAAATACTGAAAAACTCATATCCTGACTTCAACTAAGGCCCCTAGGCTTTCATTTAGATCCTATTATTTTTCTGCCTGTTTGTTCTGTTGTTTGTTTAGTAGAGGGTACTGCTAAATCAGGGCTTCCCAGGTGGCTCAGTGGTAAAGAACCCACTTGCATTCTTTACCCGCTCAATGATCAAGAATGCAGGAAACATGGGTTAGATCCCTAGGTCAGGAAGATTCCCTGGAGAAAGATATGGCAACCCACTCCTGTATCCTTGCTGGGGAGTCCCATGGAAAGAGGGGCCTGCATGCTACAGTCTGTGGGGTTGTGAAACAGTTAGACNTTCTTTACCCGCTCAATGATCAAGAATGCAGGAAACATGGGTTAGATCCCTAGGTCAGGAAGATTCCCTGGAGAAAGATATGGCAACCCACTCCTGTATCCTTTCTGGGGAGTCCCATGGAAAGAGGGGCCTGCATGCTACAGTCTGTGGGGTTGTGAAACAGTTAGACAGTACTTAGCGACTGAGCAACTGCTAAATCATGCCTTCTGATGATAGCCTAAGAAAGACACTGTAACTGAAACATCCCAGGAGTGGTCAGATATTGGTGATGAACAGGGAGGCCTGGCATGCTGTAGTCCATGGAGTCACAAGAGTTGACTCAACTGAGTGACTGAACTGAACTGAAGCAATACTAATCAATTCAATCAACCAACAACCTGTAGGGAATTTTCTCAAGGATATTTGTCTATCCTCACTGCACCCTCATAGTTTTTTAAGTTGTATATTCATATAATAAATAAAGACAAAACCTATTGTGGTAGTCACTTCACAATATATGCAAATTGAAACACTGTGATATCATCCTTATACTGTGATATATGTCAATTGTTTTTTAATAAAACTGGAAAAACTAATTTTAACTTAAAAATCTTTTTAANACTGAGTGACTGAACTGAACTGAAGCAATACTAATCAATTCAATCAACCAACAACCTGTAGGGAATTTTCTCAAGGATATCTGTCTATCCTCACTGCACCCTCATAGTTTGTTAAGTTGTATATTCATATAATAAATAAAGACAAAACCTATTGTGGTAGTCACTTCACAATATATGCAAGTTGAAACACTGTGATATCATCCTTATACTATGATATATGTCAATTGTGTTTTAATAAAACTGGTAAAACTAATTTTAACTTAAAAATCTTTTTAAAAAGAGATGCTCTATACTAATTCAACAGGTGGTTTGAATTAGCTGATAATTTTGACTAAACTGCATTTTAAATGCTTTTCTTAAAAAAATTCTGCTATATATAATCTCAGAGTTCAGAATTATATTGAATAACTACCTACATGATAAAGTTAATTGTATCAATGAGCTGTAGTAGATTTAATTTTCCATCCCGTTAATTTTGCACCTCCAGACTAATTCCTGTCTTGTTCTTTGTACAGAATTTGGTTGTATTCATCATATGACTTCTTGATCATGCAACCTAGAAGTAACACAGATAAATTCCATTTCTGAAAATAACACCCATAAGCTTATATATGGGAAAGGTGAGGGTCTATCTCTCATGTAGTCTTCTTCAATACACAAGAATGCACATACACAGAACAGACATATATCGCTACAAATCTAAGTTCACAAACTAGAAATACATGACTCAATTATTTTATTTATAAATTCCTAGTCATTAAAAGTATATATTCTCATGTGAAGAATTGATGCTTTTAATTTGTGGTGTTGGAAAAGACTCTTGAGAGTCCCTTGGACTGCAAGATCAAATCAGTCCATCCTAAAGGAGATTAACCCTAAATATTGACTGGAAGGACTGCTGCTCAAGCTGAAGCTCCAATACTTTGGCCACCTGATGTGAAGAGCTGACTCACTGGGAAAGACCCTGATGCTGGGAAAGACTGAGGGCAGGAGGAGAATGGGACGAGAGACGATGAGATGGTTGGATGGCATCGCCAGCTCAATGGACATGAGTTTGAGCAAGCTCTGGATGATAGTGAAGGACAAAGAAGCCTGGCATGCTGCAGTCNACCCTAAATATTGACTGGAAGGACTGCTGCTCAAGCTGAAGCTCCAATACTTTGGCCACCTGATGTGAAGAGCTGACTCATTGGGAAAGACCCTGATGCTGGGAAAGACTGAGGGCAGGAGGAGAAGGGGACGAGAGACGATGAGATGGCTGGATGGCATCGCCGGCTCAATGGACATGAGTTTGAGCAAGCTCTGGATGATAGTGAAGGACAGAGAAGCCTGGCATGCTGCAGTCCACAGGGTCACAAAGAGTTGGACGTGACTGAGGGACTTAACAACAACAAATTCTCATGTGATGAAATTTTTGTTACTGGCTGAAAACCTCACACTATTTCTAAAATTGTATATAGGGAAGTATATTTGCATCTTTAGTATTTCCTTGTTTTTGCTTTTGTATTAGTATATATCAAAGCGATACATGCATGGATTGTACTAATCAAAAAGTAAACAAATATTCCAAGATCACACAAAAATTGCTGTCATCAGCAGTGATGTGCCTCCATGTGTAGGCTGCATTAATTTCTATTGTATGATACAGGGTTTTGATAATTATTGAAACTGTGTGTAAGCATGTTTGGACTTCTTGATTGTTTTTAAAAGAGCTTTGCTGCTTACCGTCCATCATTCTTCATAAAAGAAACAAACCCTGAAGACTTAGAAATAAGAATTGTGAATAAGAGCAGGTGCCTGATTTGGGTATTGAGAAGGGAAAGGGGAAGAGATCAGGATGGTTGCCTGCATNATAAAAGAAACAAACCCTGAAAACTTAGAAATAAGAATTGTGAATAAGAGCAGGTGCCTGATTTGGGTATTGAGAAGGGAAAGGGGAAGAGATCAGGATGGTTGCCTGCATCCTCAAACCCGGCTAAGGCCCTGTACATTGGGTGCTTCACACTGGGGGCTAGAAGAGGAGAGGAGGGAACTGGGCAGTTTGGCCTGGCTCAGAGAAGCCCTAGTGGGTGCACAAACCTCTGGAGAATCCAGCCCTCCGATGCCTTCCCGCATTGCTGCCTGCACTGATCTGATGATTTATATGTTCATCGCTGTCTTGTTTCTTAAAAGCACTCATCTCATCCTAATAGATGTTCATGGCAATGAAAGATCAGGCAGGATACCAGGACTGACTGTGCATAAGAAGTTCTCATGGACAGAACTTAAAATGGAAAAAGGAAGAGGATTAGCTGAGCTGACAGAGACGTTTGATTTCAGCAGAAGGGTGAATACAATTAACCACTGATTCAAAGAGGAAAATCCAACCAGAGCAAAACAGGGAAATGGAGGGAGGAAATGGATATTCATGCCTTTGCCCAGTCAGCCATCTTAAAAAAAAAAAAACTGTATTATTCTTTGGGGTTTTTTAATATTTACTTTTATTTTTTTAATTTATTTGACTGTGCCGAGTATTGGTTACACACTTCTAGTCAGGATTGACCCCACGTGCTTTAAGTAAAGATTTTGCATGCTGGTGATCCAGCTGAAGTGAACAGAGCAGTGGAAATCTTTATTACTGTAAGAAACTATGACTGACTGACTCTTGAGCTGCTAAGTCATGTATGACTCTTTTGCGACCCCAGGGACACCAGGCTCCTATATCCGTGAGATTCCCAAGCAAGAACACTGGAGTAGGTTGCCATTTATTTCTCGAGGGGATCTTCCCCACCCAGGAATCAAACCCACATCTCCTGCATTGGCAGGTGGATTCTCTATCATTAAGCCACCAGGGAATCCCATAAGAAACTAAGAAACTATTCAGTTCAGTTCAGTTCAGTCACTCAGTTGTGTCCAACTCTTTGTGACCCCATGGACCAAAGCATGCCAGGCTTCCCTGTCCATCACCAACTCCCGGAGTTTACCCGGGATGAACTCATGTCCATTGAATCGATGATACCATCCAACCATCTCATCCTCTGTCATCCCCTTCTCCTCCCGCCTTCAATCTTTCCCAGCATCAGGATCCTTTCCAATGAGTCAGTTCTTGACATCAGGTGGCCAAAGTACTGGAGTTTCAGCCTCAGCATCAGGTCTTCCAGTGAATATTCAGGACTGATTTCCTTTAGGATGGAAACTGGTTGGATCTCTTTGCTGTCCAAGGGACTCTCAAGAGTCTTCTCCAACACCACAGTTCAAAAGCATCAGTTCTTCAGCAGTCAGCTTTCTTTATAGTCCAACTCTTACATCCGCCCCTGACTATTGGAAAAACCACAGCTTTGACTAGAAACTATACTTGTGTTAAAACTATGTATGTATAAGTATATACACACCAGTATCTGTGAGCATTTAAACATTTCCAGGGCACTCACAAACCTCAGGCACCACGTGAAAGCAGTGAAATGACATCTGAAAGACATTTTCAATTACCTTTCAAAAGGATATAAATTATTCGAATGATAAAAATAAAAAGCAAAGGAAACCGTGCCTGTCAGCATATCTCCATTTTCTCACATTTATCTTGAATACACGTGCAGTACTTTCATAGGGCAAGCTCTGGAAATCAATACTGTAAATGAAATATCATTGGCATCCCCTTCTCATTTCAGCTGTGGTGTAAGTGAAGAGTGGGAATGTCTCAGTAAATAATGTTTAGCTTCAGTCTCTTTTACTCTCATTCCCAACAGATGAGCAATTTCTGAAAAGCAACTGTAGAAGATGTACTTTTACCTCTTCATCAAAAACATATAAAAATGAAATATATTGTGATATTTATTACCATGTATATTACCAACCACCATAGTGATCCAGTACAAATGGCTTTTTTCTTTGTGGCACCGACCTTCAAAAGTGATGATGTGAAAAGCCCTAGACTTTATGACAGCTTAACTGGAAATACATTACAGCTGCTATATTAATGTGTAGTTGTGGCTTTGCTATAAAGTTTGAATATGAAAAGAAAGTCTGATCCTTGTGCTCTGCTATAAACTTTAAATATGCATAAAAACATGCCCCTGAAAGCAGCTGTAGGACGCTGAGACAATGTTTATGTGAAGTGGTGCTATCTCTTCATCTTAGCCTCCAAACTTAACGGCAATTTTTCTGTTACATAAATTCAATATTAGCAGTTGAATGAGTGGTATTGTCTTTAACACAGCAAGTCAGAAAGCTTCCCAGAGCTATGCAAGTGTACGCGCTCACACCTTTAGATCCTGTGTATGGTGGCATGTGAATCTTGATACATAAATAGATTTAAGCTCAGTATTAACTCAATGAGTATATTTCAGTGACCAAATGCTGAGCAGTGAAAAACTGATGGTCATTGAAGCATCACTTTGAAAGTGTCAAACATATTTCCTCTGCACCTTCAAATATTTTTGTCTGTGTAAATACCATGATGCCATATTTTTAGCAGCTTATGTAACACCTATGATCACTTTGGCTCATATGGTAGTTTTAAGTGGACACGATTTTCCCTGACATNTACCTTTTGGTGACTGTTTTCCTATAATGAAAGCAAATATTACTTTAGCTCAGAGTAATTGGGAAGATTTTGTTTATCATGTGGAAGCCAACTGATAATAATCTCACTTCTTGGAAGGACATTTTAGAAAGATTCTACAGTTTAGCATAAAACTTGTAATGTTCCTTCCTTCTCATCCATTCAGCACCCCTAACACTAGAACAATCATAATAAACTACTGCTATCTAGAAAGGCACAATGGAAAGCTTCTGGATTTCAGCAAAGTTGTACCTCTCATGTCCTTGTGTTAGTTTTGGGAGTTCTTTACATTTTATGATCTAGCCCCAACCATTCCAGAATCCAGGTGTCATAATGTCAGCAACTTTAGATCCATGTGCATACTTACACCATATTCTGACATCTTATATCACAAATCCTTTGTTTTATAAATATTATATAGTGGATCAAAGTGTCTCTCCTGCTAAATTAGTGAAAACAATAAGGATTTAAACAAATTCCCTCATGGCATAGAAGAAAAAAGTACAGGATGTGGAGAGTTATTTTTCATCATAAAAGCCCATCACCAGGAGCATAAAATTAAATCCTAAGACCAATCTTAAAGGCCACATACTGTCTGATTCTAATTATATGACATTGTGGGAAAGGCAAAACTATGGAGATAGTAAAAAGATCAGTGGTTTCTGGGGGTTGGGGGTGGGAGAGGGAGAAATATATAGACAAAGCACAGGGGATTATTAGGGCAGTGAAAAAATATTATATTCTGTATGAGAATGCAATGGTAGATATTTGATATGCATTTTTTCAAAACCCATCAAACTGTAAAATATATAAGTGAACCCTAATATAAAATTTCAGTTAATAAAAATGTATCTGTATTGGTTCATTGATAATTGCAAGTTTACATGCTAACAAGGAAAAAAGAGGGGGAGGAGGAAGAAGAGGAAGATCAGAAGGATAAGAAGAAAAAGGAGAAGAAAAAGGATAAGGGAAATTGCATGGAAGGGAGCAGTGGTAAGAAGTAGAATATGGGAACTATCTGTACTTTCTGCTCAATTTTTCTTTAAACCTAAAAATTCTCTTTTAAAAGTCTATTAATTATGAAAAAAAAGAAATCAAATACATTGTTGATTCAGCTTCAAGCCAAAATGGAGCAAAAAAGAACCAGATTTATCTTCCTACTGGAAAGAACTAAAAAACTAGAAAAAAATAAAATGACAGTTCAAGACATTGGACATCAGGCAATGAAGGAGCATGATCTATGAGATACAGGAGAAAGAATGAGAAGCATTTTAAGACAGTGAAAGCTTATTAACTTTTTGCCTGGAGAGAGTTCCTAGGCCATGGTTCAAAGAAAGGGGATGCAGATGGAGCCTTGTGGTTTTCCAGAGTAGAGGAGATGAAACCAGTTTCTGGAGAGGAACAGGCAGCTAGAGCTCTCCAGAGAGAAAACAGCAGGGAAGTGCAAACTCCAGAGTGAATCTTTAGCTAAGATTTCATCAGTGAGTGAGTGTCAGGAAGTCACACAGTCTGGAGAGTACCAATCAGCAGGTTGAAGGGATCCAATTTCCAGAGTTTACATAAACCAAGCATAGTTTATCTTCATAAGAGCCTAAATGATAACTCTCATCATTCACAAAGCTCAGCAGGTTCTTTATCAGTAGAAAAGCAACTTAGTCCTATACTAACACTGCTCTGACATGGTCTAATAAAGTTTTAAAACAAGCCAGAAAGGAGTAGCCTATTAATAAGTAACTTAACTACATCCCAAACTAAAGCAGAATAATATTTAAAGGAATGGAAAAAAGAACACAAAGCCACGATGTTTGGTATTCAATAAAAATTTACCAGGAACACTAAAAAGCAAGCAAAAAAAAATCAATCAGAAACAACCCTGGAGGAGTTGACAGAATTAGTAAATCTAATAAGAGTTAATATTCAAGAAGCTGGCAGAAATACTCAGCATTATAAGTAGAGACATAGAAGATATTAAAGAGACCAATACCAAACATTTAGAGATTAAAAATGCAATGTCATAGATGAAAAATACAGTGGATGGCATAGATAACAGATGAATCATTGGAGAATAATTTATCAATAAACTCAAATATGTAGCAATAGAAAAACTCAAAATGAAATAGAGGGGCAAAATGATGCTTGAAGTGATCACTGGTGAAAAGTCAAGCTGCCTAATATATGTACAATTGGTATCCCCCAAAGAGAGGAGAGAAGAGAAAAATATTTGAAGAAATAAGGCTGCAAATTTTTGAAATGTGAATACTCTGACCTACAGACTCAAGAAGTACAATAAAGGAGGAGAAAGGAGAGGAGGAGGAGTAAGAGAAAAATACACATCAAGATCCCTCCAAAAAGCACTTAAAATCAGTAATAAAGGGAAAACACTACCAACATTCAAGTAAAAACAGATACTTTATGTGAAGAATAAAAAATAAGAATGAGAGAAGACATTATAAGCCATGCAAGATAAATAGACAGTGAATAGCAAGAAAGAAAATAAAAATCAAAACAAAACAAACAAACAAAACAACCCTTTCAACCTATAGTCCTACAGCCAGAGTAAACAGCTTTCAAAAATGAAGGCAAAATAAAAACTTATTCAGACATTAGAATGCTAAAAGGGTTAATCAGCACTGGATCTATATTATAAGAAACAGTGCAGTAATCCCTTCAGAAAAAAATAATACCAGAAGCAAATATGAATCGACACAAAGGATACTAAAAAGAATAATAGCATGTGTTAATTTTTAAACTTTTTTTCCTTGTCTAAATATCTTTAAAANCACTGGATCTATATTATAAGAAACAGTGCAGCAATCCCTTCATAAAAAAATAATACCAGAAGCAAATATGAATCGACACAAAGGATACTAAAAAGAATAATAGCACGTGTTAATTTTTAAACTTGTTTTCATTGTCTAAATATCTTTAAAAGTGGTATGACTCCTTTAAGTAAAATATCAATATACTTTCCAGTATACAATGAAAGTGCACAGCAATATTATGACAAAAGACAAGATGGGACAATTGAAGTACACTATGACAAAATTCATATACTGTATGTGAAGTGGTATAATTATCACTTGAATGTACACTGTGACAATTTAAATATGCAAGTATGTATGCCACAATTTTTAAAGCAGCCACTAACATAAAATAAGCAATGGTTATAGCTAATGAAAAACCAAAGAAGATTCAATGTAATCATAGAAAAACAAGTAATACCAAAGGAGACAAAAAAAGAGATAAAAAGAAATTAAAAAACAAGTGAGATAAATGGGGAAAAAAATAGCAAAATGTCAGACTGAAAATCAACCACATCAATATTCAGATTAAATGTAAATAATCTAAATACATTTTTGAAAGCATAAATTTGTCAGCCTGGATGAAAAAATAAGAATAAACTATGTATTGCCTTAAAAAATTACTTATTAAATATAAAAACATGAATATGGTAAAAGAAATAGCATGGAAAATGACACATCATGCTAACAATTATAAAAGAAAGTTGAGTTTTATGTTAGTATAGACAAGTACGTTTAAGAGAAAAAGAACATTAACAGGGATAAAGTATCATTTCATAATTTAAAATTAATCAACAAACCAAGAGAACATAATAAATGCACATTTTTATGAACTGAAATTAAAATTTCATTAAGCAAAACCTGATAAAACTATAAGGAGAAACAGAAAAATTTATAGTTAAGAGATTTCCCTCCTGCACTGGTGGTGGGAATGTAAATTTGGGGAGACACCATGGAGAACAGTATGGATGTTCCTTAAAAAACTAAGAACAGTTACAATATGATCCAGGAATCCTGTTCCTGAGCATATATACAGGGAACGCCATAATTTGTAAAGATACATGCACTCCAGTACTCACTGCAGCACTATTTACAGTAGCCAAGACATGGGAGCAACCTCAACCTCCAGTGACGGGGCAACTGAAAAGGAAGATGTGGTACATGTGCACAGCGGAATATTACTCAGCCATTAAAAAGACCGACACAATGCAATTTGTAGCAGTTTTGTGGATGGACATAGAGATTATCTAAGTGTGATAAGTCACACAAAGACAAACATCACACACCACTTACATGTGAAACCTAAAAAACTGATACAAGTGAACTTGTTTACAAAACATAAACAGAATCACAGACTTAGGTAACAAACTTAGGTTTACCAAAGGGGAAAGGGAGTGAGGGCAGTGAAGGTCTGGGATTAACATATGCACACTGTGTGCATGCGTGCTAAGTTGCTTCAGTCATGTCTGATTCTTTGTGACCCTACGGATGGTTGCTCACCAGGCTCCTCTGTCCCTAGAACTCTCCAGGCAAGAATACTGGAGTGGGTTGCCAGTTCCTCCCCCAGGGCATCTTCTCAACCCAGGGATCAAACCTGTGGCTCCCTATGTCTCCTGCATTGCTAGGTGGGTTCTTTACCCCTAGCACCACTTAAGAAGTCTCAACGTATACACACTACTATACATAAAGTAGATAATCAACAAGGACCTAGTGTACAGCATCAGGAATTCTACTCAATAATCTGTAATATGTGGGGAAAGAACCTGGAAGAGAATAGATATATGTATATGTATAACCAAATCATATTACTATATACCTGAAACCAATGATGGGCTGGAGGAAGCACAAGCTGGAATCAAGATTGCCAGGAGAAATATCAGTAACCTCAGATATGCAGATAACCCCACCCTTATGGCAGAAAGTGAAGAAGAACTAAAGAGGCTCTTGATGAAAGTGAAAGAGGAGAGTGAAAAAGTTGGCTTAAAGCTCAACATTCAGAAAACGAAGATCATGGCATCTGGTCTCATCATTTCATGGCAAATAGATGAGGAAACAGTGAAAGCAGTGGCTGACTTTATTTTTCTGGGCTCCAAAATCACTGCAGATGGTGACTGCAGCCATGAAATTAAAAGACACTTACTCTTTGAAAGGAAAGTTACGACCAACCTAGAGAGCATATTAAAAAGCAGAGATATTATTTTGCCAACAAAGGTCCGTCTAGTCAAGGCTATGGTTTTTCCAGTGGTCATGTATGGATGTGAGAGTTGGACTGTGAAGAAAGCTGAGCACCGAAGAACTGATGCTTTTGAACTGTGGTGTTGGAGAAGACTCTTGAGAGTCCCTTGGACTGCAAGGAGATCCAACCAGTCCATCCTAAAGGAGATCAGTCCTGGGTATTCATTGGAAGGACTGATACTGAAGCTGAAACTCCAATACTTTGGCCACCTCATACGAAGAGCTGACTCATTTGCAAAGACCCTGATGCTGGGAAAGATTGAGGGCAGGAGGAGAAGGGGACGACGGAGGCTGAGATGGTTGGAAGTGGGTTTAGGTGGACTCTGGGAGTTGGTGATGGACAGGGAGGCCTGGCGTACTGTGGTTCGTGGGGTCTCAAGAGTCAGACACAGCTGAGTGACTGAACTGAACTGAACTGAATCCAGTGCAATGTAAATCAACTATACTCCAATATAAAATTTTTAGAAAAAAAGATTTCAACTCTTACCTTCTCAAAAGTTGTTAAAATTTAATTAGAAATTAATAATAGAAAAAAAGATGTACATTTCATCATAGCAGATTGAAATGCAAAAGTATGAAATTAAGAGATATCTGGAGTAACAGGCAAGTTTGGCCTTGGAGTACAAAATGACGCAGTACAAAGGCTAATAGAATTTTGCCAAAAGAACACACTGATCATAGCAACACTACTTTTCCAACAACACAAGTGACAACTCTGCACCTGGATATCACCAAGTAATCAACACCAAAATCAGACTGATTATGTTCTTTGCAGCCAAAGAGAAGCTCTATACATTCAGCAGAAAAGAAGACCATGATCTGATGTGACTCAGATCATGAGCTCCTTATTGCAAAATTCAGGATTAAGCTGAAGAAAATAGGGAAAACTACTAGTTCATGCAGGAGCAACCTAAATCAAATCCGTTATGATCATATAGTGGAAGTGACAAATAGATTCAGGGGATTCCATTTGGTAGAGAGAATGCCTGAAGCACTATGGATGGAGCTTCATAACATTGTACAGGAGGCAGTGACCAAAACAATTCTGAAGAAAAAGAAATTAAAGAAGTAAAGTGGTTGTCTGAGGAGGTTTTACAAACAGTTGAGGAAAGAAAAGAAGTGAAAGGCAAGGGAGAAAGGGAAAGATATACCCAACTGAATGCAGAGTTCTAGAGACTAGCAGGAAAAGATAAGGGCTTTTTAAATGCACAGTGCAGAGAAATAGAGCAAAGTAACAGAACTGGAAAGACTAGAGATCTCTTCAACAAAATTGTAGATATCAAGGGAATATTTCCTACATGGATGGGCATGATAAAGGACAAAAATAGTAAAGACCTAACAGAAGTAGAAGAGATTAAGAACAAGTGGCAAGAATACACAAAAGAACTATACAAGAAAGGTCCTAATGTCCCAGATAACCACGATGGTATGGTCACTCACCTAGAGTCAGACATGCTAGAATATAAAGTCAAGTGGGCTTTAGGAAATATTACCATGAACAAACCTAATGGCGATAACAGAATTCTAGCTGAGCTATTTAACACCCTAAAAGATGATGCTATGAGAGTGCTGCACTCAATATGTCAGCAAACTGGAAAATTCACCTGTGGCCATAGGACTGGAAAGGTCAATTTTCATTCCAATCCCAAAGAAGGGCAATGTCAAAGAATGTTCAGACTACCGTACAATTGTGCTCATTTTACTTGCTAGCAAGGTAATGCTCAAAATCCTTCAAGCTAGGCTTCAGCAAGACATGAACCNTTGGCCACCTCATACGAAGAGCTGACTCATTTGCAAAGACCCTGATGCTGGGAAAGATTGAGGGCAGGAGGAGAAGGGGACGACGGAGGCTGAGATGGTTGGAAGTGGGTTTAGGTGGACTCTGGGAGTTGGTGATGGACAGGGAGGCCTGGCGTACTGTGGTTCGTGGGGTCTCAAGAGTCAGACACAGCTGAGTGACTGAACTGAACTGAACTGAATCCAGTGCAATGTAAATCAACTATACTCCAATATAAAATTTTTAGAAAAAAAGATTTCAACTCTTACCTTCTCAAAAGTTGTTAAAATTTAATTAGAAATTAATAATAGAAAAAAAGATGTACATTTCATCATAGCAGATTGAAATGCAAAAGTATGAAATTAAGAGATATCTGGAGTAACAGGCAAGTTTGGCCTTGGAGTACAAAATGACGCAGTACAAAGGCTAATAGAATTTTGCCAAAAGAACACACTGATCATAGCAACACTACTTTTCCAACAACACAAGTGACAACTCTGCACCTGGATATCACCAAGTAATCAACACCAAAATCAGACTGATTATGTTCTTTGCAGCCAAAGAGAAGCTCTATACATTCAGCAGAAAAGAAGACCATGATCTGATGTGACTCAGATCATGAGCTCCTTATTGCAAAATTCAGGATTAAGCTGAAGAAAATAGGGAAAACTACTAGTTCATGCAGGAGCAACCTAAATCAAATCCGTTATGATCATATAGTGGAAGTGACAAATAGATTCAGGGGATTCCATTTGGTAGAGAGAATGCCTGAAGCACTATGGATGGAGCTTCATGACATTGTACAGGAGGCAGTGACCAAAACAATTCTGAAGAAAAAGAAATTAAAGAAGTAAAGTGGTTGTCTGAGGAGGTTTTACAAACAGTTGAGGAAAGAAAAGAAGTGAAAGGCAAGGGAGAAAGGGAAAGATATACCCAACTGAATGCAGAGTTCTAGAGACTAGCAGGAAAAGATAAGGGCTTTTTAAATGCACAGTGCAGAGAAATAGAGCAAAGTAACAGAACTGGAAAGACTAGAGATCTCTTCAACAAAATTGTAGATATCAAGGGAATATTTCCTACATGGATGGGCATGATAAAGGACAAAAATAGTAAAGACCTAACAGAAGTAGAAGAGATTAAGAACAAGTGGCAAGAATACACAAAAGAACTATACAAGAAAGGTCCTAATGTCCCAGATAACCACGATGGTATGGTCACTCACCTAGAGTCAGACATGCTAGAATATAAAGTCAAGTGGGCTTTAGGAAATATTACCATGAACAAACCTAATGGCGATAACAGAATTTTAGCTGAGCTATTTAACACCCTAAAAGATGATGCTATGAGAGTGCTGCACTCAATATGTCAGCAAACTGGAAAATTCACCTGTGGCCATAGGACTGGAAAGGTCAATTTTCATTCCAATCCCAAAGAAGGGCAATGTCAAAGAATGTTCAGACTACCGTACAATTGTGCTCATTTTACTTGCTAGCAAGGTAATGCTCAAAATCCTTCAAGCTAGGCTTCAGCAAGACATGAACCGAGAACTTCCAGATGTACAAGCTGGATTTAGAAAAGCAGAGAAACCAGAGTTCAAATCGCCAACATTCACTGAATCATGGAGAAAGCAGGAGAATTTCAGAAAAGCATCTACTTCTGCTTTATTGACTACACTAAATTTTGACTGTGTGGCTCACAACAAACTGTGGAAATTTCTCAAAGAAATGGGAGTCCCAGGCCACCTTACCTATCTCTTGAGACACCTGTATGTGTGTCAAGAAGCAACAGTTAGAACCAGACATGGAGCAAATAACCAGCTCAACATTGGGAAAGGAATTCAGCAAGGCTGGATATTTTCATCCTGGTCACTTAATTTAGATGCAGAGTACATCATGCAAAATGCCAAGCTGAATGTATTGCAAGCTGGAATCAAGATTGCTGGGAGAAATATCAACAACCTCAAATATGCAAATGATACCACTCTAAAGGCAGAAAATGAAGAGGAACTAAAATGCCTCTTGATGAGGATGAAAGAAGAGACTGAAAAAGCTAACTTGAAATTCAGCATTCCAAAAACTAAGATCATGACATCCAGTCCCATCAATTTATGGTAAGTAGAAAGAGAAAAACTCAAAGCAGCGACAGATTTTATTTTGTTGGCCTCCAAATCACTGGGGACAGTGATTATTTCATGGCTATAGTCATGAAATTTAAAAGATGCCTGCTCCTTGGAATGAAAGCTCTGACAAACTTAGACAGTGTATTAACAAGCAGAGTCATCACTTCTCTGAAAAAGGTCAAAGCTGTGGTTTTTCCAGTAATGACAGGATGTGAGAGTTAGATATAAAGAAGGCTGCTCACCAAAGAACTGATGGTTTTGAATTCTGGTGTTGGAGAAGACTCTTGGGAGTCCCTTGGACTGCAAGGATGTCAAACCAACTAATCCCAAAGGAAATTGACACTGTACATTCATTGGCCGGACTGTTGCCGAAGCTGAAGCTCCAATAGTTTGGCCACCTGACTCGAAGAGCCTACTAATTGGAAAAGACCTGACTCATTGGAAAAGACCCTGATGCTGGAAAAGACTGAAGGCAGAAGAGGGTGGCAGAGGATGAGATGGTTATCCAAGATTGCTGACTCAATGGATGTGAACTTCATTAATCTTCAGGAAAGAGTGGAGGATAGAAGAGCTTGGTGTGCTGTAGTCCATGAGTTTGCAAAGAGTCGGACACAACTTAGCGAATGAACACCAACAATCATGCTGAGTGAAAGAAGCCTGATTCAAACAAAAGTACACACTAGTTTGTTTCATTTATATGAAATTTTAGAATGAGTAAAATTATCTAAAATGACAGAAGACATATCAGTTTCTACTTGGGGGNCAAGATTGCTGACTCAATGGATGTGAACTTCATTAATCTTCAGGAAAGAGTGGAGGTAGAAGAGCCTGGTGTGCCTGTAGTCCATGAGTTTGCAAAGAGTCGGACACAACTTAGCGAATGAACACCAACAATCATGCTGAGTGGAAGAAGCCTGATTCAAACAAAAGTACACACCAGTTTGTTTCATTTATATGAAATTTTAGAATGAGTAAAATTATCTAAAATGACAGAAGACATATCAGTTTCTACTTGGGGGCTAGGTAAAGGATAGCTTATGAGTTGGCATCAAGAATTGTCACTTTGACAGTGACGGAAATGTTCACTATTTGGATTATAGTGATGGTTTCACAAGTATGTGTATATGTGTGAAAAGTAAGTTGTATACTTTAAACATGTACAGGTAATTTTATGGTAGCTATAAATCAATAANGGCTAGGTAGAGGATAGCTTATGAGTTGGCATCAAGAATTGTCACTTTGACAGTGACGGAAATGTTCACTATCTTGATTATAGTGATGGATTCACAAGTATGTGTATATGTGTGAAAAGTAAGTTGTATACTTTAAACATGTACAGGTAATTTTATGGTAGCTATAAATCAATAAATAAATTTTAAAAGATAAGTTGATTAGAAGTGAGAAAATATTAAACATATTAATTTAATAAAATAACTAAGAAAAAATTCTGAGCAGAATATCAAAGAAACAAAAGAGCTAGATAAGTGATGGGCAAAGTGAGTTAAGAAATAAAAGAAAATTATGATACTGATAATAGATAATTTGCATTATTTGGGCTTCCCAGGTGGTGCAGTGATAAAGAATCCACCTGCCAAGGCAGGAGATGCAAGAGATGCAGGTTCAGTCCCTGAGTTGGAAAGATCCGCTGAGTAGGAAATGGCAAACCACTCCAGTATTCTTGCCTGGAAAACTCCATGATGAGAAGAGACTCATGGGCTATAGTCACCGGGGCAACAAAGAGTCAGACACGACTGAGCGACTGAGTACGTGCGCACACAGACACACACACACACACACACACTGTATTCAGTTAGTGTGTAAGAGGCATTTATAATAATTACCTTGGAACATGTAGTGTAGGCTGTGGTGACAGAAATGTTGGCTGTCAAGAGCTCACAATTGTGTTGCTGTCTAGTAATTCCCATGTCGAAGGAAAATGCCCACTCAAGACTACACCTCCTTTCCGAGGGCTTACTTGCATCCAAAGATTGGTCCAGACAGTACTGCAAAGACCCGCCCCCTAGCTCTGATTGAGAATTTACAGACATCCCAGCTCTAGAGTTCCCTGTGGAATCATCTTGCTCTTCTGCTACAGTGGCAAAGCAATCCACTTTTCTACAGTTTCTTCAGTTTCCTACCAATATTGATTTCTTGGAGTTTCTCCATTATTCTGTAATGCAAATATCAAAGTTTCAGAATCTATTTCCCAAGGAAACTGACCTGAAATGGTTGATTATCTTACTGAATCTGCCAAACACTTATCTCAGGTATATTCTACTAGTATTTTGGCTTTACAAGTGAGGAAAGAGTTGAGGTTAAAATTTTTAAGTAGCTCATCAATCCCATTCTTTAGCATATAGCTAGAGGTAAAACATGATCTGAAAGGATACGTGCACTCAAATGTTCATTGCAGCACCAATTACAATAGCCAAACATGGAAGCAACCTAAATGTCCACTGACAGCTGAATGAATAAAGAAGATGCCATACATATATACCATGGAATACTGCTCCACCAGTAAAATGAATGAAATAATGCCATTTGAAAAAACATGGGTGGACCTGGAGATTATTATACTAAGTAAAGTAAGTCAGAAAGAGAAAGACAAATATCATATGATATTCTTATATGTTGCTGCTGCTGCTGCTGCTGCTACTAAGTCGCTTTAGTTGTGTCCGACTCTGTGCGACCCCATAGACAGCAGCCCACCAAGCTCCGCCGTCCCTGGGATTCTCCAGGCAAGGACACTGGAGTGGGTTGCCATTTCCTCCTCCAATGCATGAAAGTGAAAAGTGAGAGTGANACACACACACACACTGTATTCAGTTAGTGTGTAAGAGGCATTTATAATAATTACCTTGGAACATGTAGTGTAGGCTGTGGTGACAGAAATGTTGGCTGTCAAGAGCTCACAATTGTGTTGCTGTCTAGTATTGCCCATGTCGAAGGAAAATGCCCACTCAAGACTACACCTCCTTTCCGAGGGCTTACTTGCATCCAAAGATTGGTCCAGACAGTACTGCAAAGACCCGCCCCCTAGCTCTGATTGAGAATTTACAGACACCCCAGCTCTAGAGTTCCCTGTGGAATCATCTTGCTCTTCTGCTACAGTGGCAAAGCAATCCACTTTTCTACAGTTTCTTCAATTTCCTACCAATATTGATTCCTTGGAGTTTCTCCATTATTCTGTAATGCAAATATCAAAGTTTCAGAATCTATTTCCCAAGGAAACTGACCTGAAATGGTTGATTATCTTACTGAATCTGCCAAACACTTATCTCAGGTATATTCTACTAGTATTTTGGCTTTACAAGTGAGGAAAGAGTTGAGGTTAAAATTTTTAAGTAGCTCATCAATCCCATTCTTTAGCATATAGCTAGAGGTAAAACATGATCTGAAAGGATACGTGCACTCAAATGTTCATTGCAGCACCAATTACAATAGCCAAACATGGAAGCAACCTAAATGTCCACTGACAGCTGAATGAATAAAGAAGATGCCATACATATATACCATGGAATACTGCTCCACCAGTAAAATGAATGAAATAATGCCATTTGAAAAAACATGGGTGGACCTGGAGATTATTATACTAAGTAAAGTAAGTCAGAAAGAGAAAGACAAATATCATATGATATTCTTATATGTTGCTGCTGCTGCTGCTGCTGCTACTAAGTCGCTTTAGTTGTGTCCGACTCTGTGCGACCCCATAGACAGCAGCCCACCAAGCTCCGCCGTCCCTGGGATTCTCCAGGCAAGGACACTGGAGTGGGTTGCCATTTCCTCCTCCAATGCATGAAAGTGAAAAGTGAGAGTGAAGTTGCTCAGTCGTGTCCGAATCTTTGCAACCCCATGGACTGCAGCCCACCAGGCTCCTCCATCCATGGGATTTTCCAGGCAAGAGTACTGGACTGGGGTGCCATTGCCTTCTCCAATTCTTACATGCAGAATCTTTAAAAATTATAAAGCAAACTTAGTTACAAAACAGAAATAGAGTCACAGACTTAGAGAATGAATTTATGGTTACCAGGGGGAATGGTAGAACGAAGGGAAGGATTGGGACTTTGGGATTTTGGGGTATACACAAAATATGTGTATCTATATTTAAAATAGATAACCATCAAGGACCTGATGTATAGCATAGGGAACTCTGCTCAGTATTCTGTAATAACCAAAATGGGAACATAATTTGCAAAGGAATACATACATGTATTAACGGAATCACTTTGCTGTACACCTGAGAGTAACACAACATTGTTAATCAACCATAAGATAAAATGAAAATTTGTTAAAGAAATGTTAAGTAACTCATCTAAGATCACAAGGACAGTAGTTGGAGGAGCTGCTTAAATGTGGAACTTTTTAATGCCAAACTCTACAGCCTCCTGGAAGTAGTTTTATTATGAATCAATTATTAAAATCAAACTGAATATTTTTTTTACATTTTCATGCTGGCAGATTATATGAATGCTGAAGGCNCAAGGACAGTAGTTGGAGGAGCTGATTTAATGTGGAACTTTTTAATGCCAAACTCTACAGCCTCCTGGAAGTAGTTTTATTATGAATCAATTATTAAAATCAAACTGAATATTTTTTTTACATTTTCATGCTGGCAGATTATATGAATGCTGAAGGCATAGTTTATCTTGATACATCAAAGTACCTCAAATAATGGCTTTATAAGTATAAGGTGAAATGAGATATAAATGATGGTATAGATAGATGAATTAACAGCTAGTTGAATCACTGTACCCAATGAGTGTTGATTAATAGGATTGTGTCAAACTACCCTGTGCAATTTTTGCAGAAAACATATTGTTCAGACCTACACAGGGCTGCCACATAATTCAGCACTGATAAATGCTTGTGGAATTTAATTGAAGCCCTCGGGAGTCCCTGATGGATTGTTATCAAGCCCTATCCTTGACCTTGTCTTATATAATATTTATGTCAGTGAATTGAATGGAGCCCACAATCGTACTTATAAAATCTCCTATAAATGTTACATTAAAATAGTGCTAATAAATCACATATTAAAAGAAAATTCAAAGATATCTAGTTCAGCAACAGTTACTCAGAAAACATCAGAGAGCAGACACTATGTACTAGGTTGTCTTCTATACAAAAATGATTAAGATATTTTTGATTGTCTAGTACAAGATGACATTTAATAGATTTATGAGAAGTGATAGATTTATTTTCAAAAGGAATTGCATAATTCAGGATAACTAGTCAAGGCATTGGGTTTGCATTGGACAGATNTACACATATATACCTACTCTGTTATTCTGTTATACATATATATGTATATGTGTATATATATGCCTATATCCACTTTGTTATATTTATATATATATGTATATATAACATGAATCATTTATGTATACATACCCACTTTGTTTTAGATTCTTTTCCCATATAGGCCATTACAAAGTATTGAGTAAAGCTCAATACTCTTAGTAGGTCCTTATTAATTTTCTGTTTTATATATAGTAGTGTGCATATGTCAGTCCAAATCTTCTAGTTTATCCCTCTCCCTCTTACCAGCTTGTATTCATAAATCTGTTTTCTATATCTGTGACTCTGCTTCTGTTTTGTAAATAAATTCATTTGTATCATTTTTGTTTTGTAGCATACCAGAAAATTCTAGTAGTTCCAGTAGCCCACACTTAATGACCACAGAATCTAGGTTTAAATTAATGAGCCACCTCTACTGGGAGAAATGGAAGCCAACTCAATGGCTAGTTAGGTGATACAGTGCTTACAGACCAGCCTCCCCAGGTCTTACTTTAAATGTCTTACTAATGGGTTACACTATCAAAGTATTTAGGAGACTACATTTTACTTGCCAGTCACAGAGGATGAAGTGGTTGGATGGCATCATTGACTCAATGGACATGAGTTTGAGCAAACTCGATGAGACAGTGAAGGACAAGGAAACCTGCAAAGGACAGGGGAACCTGGAATGCTGCGGTCCATGGGGTCGCAAAGGGTTGGACACAACTTAGCAACTGAACAACAAGAATAACAACAAATGTGGTTAGTATGTGGAACTTCCTCAACCAGAGACTGAACCCATGTCCCCTATAGTTGAAACACAGAGTCTCAACCACTGGACCACCAGGGAAGTTCTAGAGATCACATTTTAGTAGCTAATATAAGTGAGTATAAAGCATTAAGTCAATATTTTTCATGTATAATGTTCATATAGAGTGGGGGATTGTGTGCACAGACACATTCTTCTATTAAATGCCAGAGAATATACTTTAAGACACTTCCTTAAAATTTCAATACTTATTGCTCTATAACTAGATGACTTTTTAAAAATGAATTTTACTTCCTAACACAACACAATGGAACCCATTTTTTTTGTGAAAGCAGGAATGACTCTTCAGTCTCACAAATCTAACAACACGATTTCTATGATCCTCCTTGCCCTCACTACTCTTCAAATAAAAATTTGTCCTCAAATATAATATTAAGGATTAAATAGTCAATGTTTATTTATTTGATTGTATATCTTTCATCACCTTGTTTATCAGTGTTGCCCATCTTCAATTATAGGTATAGATCATATCTGAAGCTCACGTCTGTTTATCTTATGTTGAGTACAACTGATACTTAGAATAAAGCTCAGAAAGATTATGAGCAGAGACCTAGAAGACTGTGATTTTCTGTGGCAGGTACCTCTCAGCATGACAAAAGGGAAACAGAAGGTCATCATTCTACTGCTAGACAGACCTTATAATACTTCCATCATTCCCAGACAGGTAACAAATCCCTTTCCCCATTTCTGCTGGGATATTATGAGTTGATTATTACTTCTCTTTTATAGGCCATTGATTTTTCTTATGCACTTCATGTCATCATTACTGTCTGAGAAATGTTAATGCAACCTCATTATTGTAAACTTTTATTTTGGCTTTAATGATTTTTTTTTTAATCCAAACAAATATTGAGATTCAGGAATCCTTAACTCTTGGCCTGCTCTTCCATTTACTGTTCATCTGACTTTACGCATATGGCTTCCCCTTCTAGGTCTTAACCTTTTATCTATAAAAGGAATAGATGGTTATAAATGTTCAATTACAACACTCTCTAAATTCATGAAGTCTTTTCAGTTGGATTGAATCACTTGTACTTTCCTGCAANTACGCATATGGCTTCCCCTTCTAGGTCTTAACCTTTTATCTATAAAAGGAATAGATGGTTATAAATGTTCAATTACAACACTCTCTAAATTCATGAAGTCTTTTCAGTTGGATTGAATCACTTGTACTTTCCTGCAAAGTTTAACATGCTGTCTACAAAATGAGAAGTGTTTAAAATTGTTATTAATCATTATCTGATGTTTTCCTTACCTGAAGGTATTTTATTTAGATCCTGAATTGTATTCTGGATGTTTTTGGTACTGTGACTACTTTACTCTTTTGCACTTCTTTGATTTACACAATATTATACTAGATTTCTAACCACTTTAATTTCACTTTGCTGGCTTCTCATCTAGCCTTTTCCCAACTTCCTCAGCGCTCTGCTCAAGATCTGATTTTTGACTCACATTATACAATCCTCATAAACAGCCCTGTCCATAGACGTGGCTTCAGGTACCATCTATACTCTTGTGTGTGTGTGACCTCGTGCTTGTCACTCAAGCAACTCTGGTCTGACTCTTGCAACGCTATGGACTATAGCCCGCCAGGCACCTCTGTCCATGAGATTCTCCAGGCAAGAATACTGGAGTGGGTTGCCATGCCCTCCTCCAGGGGATCTTCCCAACCCAGGGATCAAATCCAGGTCTCCCACATTCCAGGCAGAGTCTTTACTGTCTGAGGCACCACAGATAATTAACATCTCCAGCTTATACACCTCCAAAGCTGTATCCCTTCTGTTCAGCTGCTTAATTGATATTTTTAATAAATGTCATATGAGCACCTCAAATACTATACATCTGATGTTGAATTCATCATGTTTCCCTAGTATTCTCATGTTTCCTATTTTTGTTAAATGTTACCATCATTCACCCAATTGCCAAGCCACAAATGAAGTCATCTTTAAGTCTTCCCATTCTCCATTTCTGCAAATACATTAATTGACATTGATTGTAACAGTGAGAAGTTTAAACCTAAATAGCTTTACTTTTTTAAATAGCATAACAGGCCCCTGTGGACAAAACTTCACCCCAAATTGAACACAAGATTTGGTTCATACAAGAACCAGTCCATGAATTCATCTTGCAAAAGTAGAGTTAACATTTAAAGAGTATACTCTTTTCTAAATTTGAAACTTACTTCCACACTAAAATCAGTGAGAGGATCTAAGTGAATTCTCATCCTGTTAATTGACTACATTTCCTTTAGTAAGTTTAATATGAATACATTCCAACCCAACCAAAAACATTCTTTCCACTGTATTCAGATTAAAACAATAAATGACACACATTTTGATCTTTGATTGTATGAAAGACAGAATCTAGAAATAGGTGCTGTGAAATTTAGCTTTGTGCTAAATAAGAGAAATACAAAAAAATCCACTTTTTAACTTATAACATTAAATTTCCTTCAAGCATATGAAACCTCTGCTTTGTTACCCACATTGATCTATCCTGTGTCAACTGACTGTAAAAATTTTAAAGCAGAAATAGGAAGTTCTAGACTCTTTACAGTCTCCCTTTATTTTTGTTTGAAGTTTTGGTTTCTCTCTACCGTAAGTAAAAGGAAACTCATCAGAAAAATACTGACATAGAAAATGCATGAAAATATTTCTAAGCACACAGATTGCAGCCACAATGAACAAAATTTTCAAGTTTTTTCTTTCTAAACTTTACAAAGATAGGTACTTTATAAATATTAACTTCTTTTAGCCTCAGAATAAGCCTATAAAATAGGTGTCTATAAAATCTGTAAAATGGAACACTGCCCATTTTACAGGTGAAGAAACTGATGCTCAGAGAGGTAAGTTACTTGAGATCACAGAGGCAATAAATGGTCCATCTTGGATCCAAACTCAGGCCATGCGGCAGTAGAATGCATGTATTTCATCAGAATGTCACATTTTTTAAACCTGAGTTAAATCAGACTTCAAACTCAAATGGCACCTGTTATAGTTCTTGGGAATTTTTCAGGATAGTCAATTTATTTTATGTGAATTTTCAGATGTATAGTGAAGCCCTATAAAAATCTTCACAACCTATATGCAAATTCCTCCTGCACAATCTCCTTCCTTCCATTAGATGCAGAAGAAATGCTTTCCCTTCTTTCCAAGTATCTGTCAGAAATTAGTTCCTACAAGATATACTTCTGTCTTAAAATTAATCTCAACAAGACCAAGGTGATATTCAAAGATGAGAAGATTATTTAGAAGTGGTTCAGGACATACTAGCACTAGATATGAAATGTGATTGAGCTTTCTGAACAGACTCACAAAGAACAGAAATTGCATCCTAAAAACCAGAAACATTCAGGAATATAGAAAATGCACATTAACAATTCACAAAGAAGTCTGTCACACTACATAAAATGTTCATAGCCAGAACCTGGCCAGGTGGCCTTAAGAGAATTTGGAGAACATTTTTATAAACATCAGCTGTGTTTGGTCTATGAAAGACACCAACATAAGTGCAGTTATATGCAGGCGATTATTCTAACTGTTTTTAATGTCAATATATATCCAACATCAAATGAATCCTAGGGACAATTTTCCAATTTTTGACATTATTTCTGATTCTTAACCAATTATTTTGGATTTCTCTATGCCACTGTACATGGACAAAGGAGCCTGGTGGGCTACAGTCCATGGGGTGGCAAAGAGTCAGACATGACTGAGCGCAGCTGAGCACATGCCACAGTACAGAAGTCAGGATTACCTTGTGAAATGTAAGCAAGGTCACCACTTATGTAATTTGATAATTAAGTAATTTTATTAATTTGATTAATACTATGCTGAGGGAAGCAAAAGGTGGAATATAATTTCACAAACACATTTGAGGGGCTTCCCTGGTGGCTCAGATGGTAAAGAATCTACCTGTACTGTGGGAGGCCTAGGTTCAACCTGTAGGTCAGGAAGATGCTCTGGAGCAAGGCATGGCAACCTACTGCAGTTTTCTTACCTGGAGAAACCCATGGACAGAGGACACTGGCAGACTACAGCCCATGGGGTCACAAAGAGTTGGGTACAGCTGAATGAGTAACAGTACACATTTAAAACAGACAAAAATAATAATAAAATATTAAATAAAAATCCCAGGATGTCTCTGTATGTTTATACAAACTGAAAAGATGAATTATGTGAAATTTTATTTAGTTTAACATTTCATATAGTCAAAGTTTTTGCTAAATGAAGTTAACCAGTGACCTCATAGGGCTTCCCTAGTGGCTCAAATGGTAGAGTCTGCCTGCAGTGTGGGAGACCCAGGTTCCATCCCTAGGTCAGTAAGATTCCCTGGAGAAGGAAATAGCACCCACTCCAATATTCTTGCCTGGAAAATCCCATGGATGGAGGAGCCTGGCAGGCTACAGTTCATGGGGTCACAAAGAGTTGCTCATGACTGAGCAACTTCACTTTCAGACACCTCATATATATTTCTTCTCTATCAAATAAATGTTCAAAAGTCAAATGAAGCTCCTTGAGTCCTTCACTGAGTATGTCTTACAAAATGGCCTCATGACTGATGGGTAAGGCTGGACCCCCAGGCCGTTCCTGCTGCCTACCAGAAAGAAGCCTACCATCACCTATTAAATGTCACTCCTGTAGTTCCTGAACCTTCCACCATGTGGTTGGTGACTCCTTGAGTTACAGAGAAAAGGCCAGACGTTTTTTCCAATGTATAAGGGCCTCCCTGGTGGCTCAGAGGTTAAAGCATCTGCCTGGAATGCGGGAGACCCAGGTTCAAACCCTGGGTCGGGAAGATCCCCTGGAGAAGGAAAAGGCAATCCACTCCAGATCCTCTGGAGAAGGAAAAGGCAATCCACTCCAGATCCCCTGGAGAAGGAAAAGGCAATCCACTCCAGATCCCCTGGAGAAGGAAAAGGCAACCCACTCCAGTACTCTTGCCTGGAGAATCCCATAGAGGGAAGAGCCTGGTAGGCTACAGTCCATGGGGTTGCAAAGAGTCAGACACGACTGAGTGACTTCACTTTCAAGGGCTTCGGAACAGTGGAATAAGTTAGTGATCACAACATAAGATTTTACTAAATTGAGCTGAATTTAGCTCAAATACCTTTTTAGAGATAATTTTAAATGATACTTAATTTCAATGAAGTGTTCTGACCATTGAGAATTATTTCAGTCATCATAAACCAGCCTCTGTTCAGTAGATTTGCTGGTTATTTATCCATACATCTTTTACAGAACCAATCACTTATACTGTGATCTTTCTGGAAGCAAGCTCTTCTGTGATCTAATCATACCCTCTGAGAGAAGGAGTAAATTTAGTAGACTATGAGGGGAAAAAATTTATACATGATCTAAATATGTGACGTTTATTTGCCCTTTTAGATCATTCAGAAAGGAGAGACCACCCTGAAGAGTGGTTAAGAGAGCGGAGTTTCTGTAAAAAGAGGTGATTATAATAGTGTTTGCCCCTTAGGATTATAGTCAGGGGTAACTGAGTAAACATATAAAAGTTCATAAAACAGGGCCTGATACATAAAAGTTAACCAATAATGTTATTCATTATTATTATTTTTATCCAACTGGAGGCACTCAAGAAGTTTTAAATGGGTCCCAAAGCTCGGTAGAGAAGTATGGGCCAGAGAAAGGAATTTGGGAAATATCATCATATTGGGCAATACTTCTCAATTGTGATTGTGTGTTCCAATTATCCAGAAGCATTAGAAAATGCCCTTGCCTCGGCTCTTCCCTTGGTGAGTCCAATGTACAGCTCACAGTGAGAACACAGGTAGACAGAGGTGGTAAATGGAACCATACATCAGGAGCCAGCACCATGGAAGAGGCTACAGAATGAGAGGAGGGCTTAAGGTTCAAGGCTTCCAGACCAAACTCACTATCTTTTTTTTTTTTTTCACCATNCAGCACCATGGAAGAGGCTACAGAATGAGAGGAGGGCTTAAGGTTCAAGGCTTCCAGACCAAACTCACTATTTTTTTTTTTTTTTTCACCATCTTTCTGACATGACAAGCTCTAGCTCCAGATTCTGTCATTTTACTTATCATGGGACTGTGGGCAAACGTCAACCAGAGTATCATGGAAAAATGTAAAGATGCTGGACTTTGTCGCTCTGTCCTTCCTGTAATGAGTCATAGGGGAGCAGGAAGATGTCATGGGGAAACCGATTACCTTTCTCACTGTCAGTCATGCTGAGGCAGAATTTAAGCAGTCCTTGAGAACCCTGCAGCGGAGCAGATTTGGGGTGTGATTCTTCTGTCAGAAGTGAGCTGCGCCTGGACATGTGGAAGAAACTAGAACCTCCAGTAGCACCATCAAGCTGGAAACAGCAGAGGTGGTAGAGCCTCCAGCCTCAGAGTAGTGTATTTATGTCCTGGCACAGGCAATTGGATAGAGGAATGATAAACAGCCCTTTGGGTATGAGGATAACAGAACACCCTCTTCACATTTAAAGGGAGTTGTTGATGATAACAGATTTTTGAATGGCCCTGTGGCTCAGCAGTAAAGAATCCACCTACTAATGCAGGAGACCCAGGTTTGATCTCCCCTGAAGAAGGAAATGGCACCCCACTCCAGTGTTCTTGCCTGGAAAATCCCATGGACAGAGGACCCTAGTGGGCTGCAGTCTATGGGGTCACAGAGAGTCAGAAACAACTGAGTGACTGGCCCCCTAGGCAGAAGTGACAGATCTGTGCTTCTTGAAGGACAGTTCCAAGAAGGTCAATAGGATACAAGCCAGCTGTGGCATGGAGCCACCAGCACTGAGCATAACAGAGAAAAGAGACTTCCTCTTCAGTCCCCATCCCCTTCCACATATAGATGAAACTATAGGTTATCTGTCTTAGCACTGTCTTTGGAGGCCAGCGACCTTCCTGCTGTATTATAGGAAATGTACTGCACCTCCAGATGATGCACTGTCAACAGAAACAACTAAAGAACCATCATTAATTCACAAAGACCACTGTCCTTTAGGCAGCTTTACATAACTCTGTCTCTATCGTTTATATCAAAGAAACAAGACTCAGCTAGGCAGAACTAGGTTATAAATACAGATTGGCATATACACACCATACAACATAGATAACTAATAAGAACCTATTAGCACAGGGAACTCAACTCAATATTCTATAATGATCTATATGGGAACAGAAGCTGAAAGAGTGGAAACAAGTATAACTAATACAGTCTGCTGTACAGTGGAAAATAATATGACATTGCAAGTCAACTATTCTCCAATAAAAATTAAGTTCAAAATAACCAAATAAATATGTCTAAAACTAGCATTTTCCCACTATAGCACAGGGTGTATTTGGAAAAATATTAATAAATACTGTCTGGTTTGGTTAACTGTTGAATAGACACAGAATGTAAATTTGAAATAACACTAAAAAAAATGATTTGGAGGATTACTTTCTGCCTAGAGTCTCAAGGAAAACAGTTGAAACTAAGTATAGTAAACAGTGAAGGGATTGATCATATAGCATTGATGATATTTGAACAACTCACCCATTCCATTCCAAGACATGTCATGCGATGCCAGTACAATACAGCCCACCCTGCTGCGGGCTCTAGGAACTTGACAGGCAAGGAAAGTGACAAAGTATTTGCCCTTGTGGAGCTTAAATTACAGTGGAGAGTGGCAGAAAACAAACCAACAAACTCTTACGTCTGGTGGTGATAAACGCTATAATGAAGGGCTTCCCTGGTGGCTCAGTGGTAAAGAATCCTCCTGCCAGCATAGGAGATATATGTTCGATCCCTGGTCCGGGAAGATCCCATATGCTGCACAGCAATTAAGCCCGAGGGCCACAACTTCTGAGCCTGTGCTCAACAGCCTGGGACCCACAACTACTGAGCCCATGTGTTGCAACTACTGAACCCGCTTGCCATAGAGCCTGTACTCTGCAATGAAAGAAAACACTGCGGTAAGAAGCCTGTACACTGGAACCAGAGATCAGGCCCTGCTCACTGCAACTAGAGAAAGTCCGTGCAACAGTGAAAGCCTAGCAGAGTGAATACTAAATAAATAAAAATCAAATGTCCTTAAAGTGTAATAANGAGTCATAGGGGAGCAGGAAGATGTCATGGGGAAACCGATTACCTTTCTCACTGTCAGTCATGCTGAGGCAGAATTTAAGCAGTCCTTGAGAACCCTGCAGCGGAGCAGATTTGGGGTGTGATTCTTCTGTCAGAAGTGAGCTGCGCCTGGACATGTGGAAGAAACTAGAACCTCCAGTAGCACCATCAAGCTGGAAACAGCAGAGGTGGTAGAGCCTCCAGCCTCAGAGTAGTGTATTTATGTCCTGGCACAGGCAATTGGATAGAGGAATGATAAACAGCCCTTTGGGTATGAGGATAACAGAACACCCTCTTCACATTTAAAGGGAGTTGTTGATGATAACAGATTTTTGAATGGCCCTGTGGCTCAGCAGTAAAGAATCCACCTACTAATGCAGGAGACCCAGGTTTGATCTCCCCTGAAGAAGGAAATGGCACCCCACTCCAGTGTTCTTGCCTGGAAAATCCCATGGACAGAGGACCCTAGTGGGCTGCAGTCTATGGGGTCACAGAGAGTCAGAAACAACTGAGTGACTGGCCCCCTAGGCAGAAGTGACAGATCTGTGCTTCTTGAAGGACAGTTCCAAGAAGGTCAATAGGATACAAGCCAGCTGTGGCATGGAGCCACCAGCACTGAGCATAACAGAGAAAAGAGACTTCCTCTTCAGTCCCCATCCCCTTCCACATATAGATGAAACTATAGGTTATCTGTCTTAGCACTGTCTTTGGAGGCCAGCGACCTTCCTGCTGTATTATAGGAAATGTACTGCACCTCCAGATGATGCACTGTCAACAGAAACAACTAAAGAACCATCATTAATTCACAAAGACCACTGTCCTTTAGGCAGCTTTACATAACTCTGTCTCTATCGTTTATATCAAAGAAACAAGACTCAGCTAGGCAGAACTAGGTTATAAATACAGATTGGCATATACACACCATACAACATAGATAACTAATAAGAACCTATTAGCACAGGGAACTCAACTCAATATTCTATAATGATCTATATGGGAACAGAAGCTGAAAGAGTGGAAACAAGTATAACTAATACAGTCTGCTGTACAGTGGAAAATAATATGACATTGCAAGTCAACTATTCTCCAATAAAAATTAAGTTCAAAATAACCAAATAAATATGTCTAAAACTAGCATTTTCCCACTATAGCACAGGGTGTATTTGGAAAAAAATTAATAAATACTGTCTGGTTTGGTTAACTGTTGAATAGACACAGAATGTAAATTTGAAATAACACTAAAAAAAATGATTTGGAGGATTACTTTCTGCCTAGAGTCTCAAGGAAAACAGTTGAAACTAAGTATAGTAAACAGTGAAGGGATTGATCATATAGCATTGATGATATTTGAACAACTCACCCATTCCATTCCAAGACATGTCATGCGATGCCAGTACAATACAGCCCACCCTGCTGCGGGCTCTAGGAACTTGACAGGCAAGGAAAGTGACAAAGTATTTGCCCTTGTGGAGCTTAAATTACAGTGGAGAGTGGCAGAAAACAAACCAACAAACTCTTACGTCTGGTGGTGATAAACGCTATAATGAAGGGCTTCCCTGGTGGCTCAGTGGTAAAGAATCCTCCTGCCAGCATAGGAGATATATGTTCGATCCCTGGTCCGGGAAGATCCCATATGCTGCACAGCAATTAAGCCCGAGGGCCACAACTTCTGAGCCTGTGCTCAACAGCCTGGGACCCACAACTACTGAGCCCATGTGTTGCAACTACTGAACCCGCTTGCCATAGAGCCTGTACTCTGCAATGAAAGAAAACACTGCGGTAAGAAGCCTGTACACTGGAACCAGAGATCAGGCCCTGCTCACTGCAACTAGAGAAAGTCCGTGCAACAGTGAAAGCCTAGCAGAGTGAATACTAAATAAATAAAAATCAAATGTCCTTAAAGTGTAATAAAGAAATATGAAGAAGAATAAGAAGGAAACGAGATGTCGGTGGAAGCAGAGGTGCCCTAGTGAATGTGGGACTATTTGATGCTGATGAAACTTTGACTTTTGACTTATGTTCAGTTGCTCAGTCATGCCCGGCTCTTTATGATCCCAAGGACTCATCCTCCAGGCTCTTCTGTCCATGGATTTCCTAGGCAAGAATACTGGAGTGGATTGCCACACCCTCCTCCAGGGGATCTTAGACAATATGTCAAATTTTTGACCCTTTGGAGATTTGACCCGAGGCAGTAAGTAGTGAGATCTGTGGGTGTCTGGAGCGGGGAAAGGAAGAATGAAACTAAAGTCCTCAAGAACAGAAAGCAGGGCTCCAAACCCTTGTTTCCCTCATTTTGGATTCTGACTGCCTACCTGCTTTTCTTATATGAATGTCTACATTATTAATAACAGGATTTGTTTTTTGTTTTGTCTTGTTTTTGGTAGATAAGATTTTTCACAACATGGGGTCTTTGGGAACAAGATAAAAGGAGAAAAGAAAGTCCTCTCCATCCTCTTTGTCCTCTAGAAAGATTAGAGCCAAAATAACTGTTTAACACATCCACCACCACCATTCTTGTCTCCTAAGCCCTACTATCATTTTTTAGTAGACCAATTTTCTCTTTTATTGTCTGTCGACTGAGAATATATGGGAGCAGCCCTTTATTGTTCTATGAAACATCCCCTGCAGTGTGGGAGAGTCGTGTTTTTCTTCCTGCACTTCTAATTATGAAAGGGAACCTGGACACAGCATGATTGAGGTTATCAAACAGCTGTGATGAACACTTTCTCTGATACTTGAATTCGTTAAAAAGCATATTTTGCTCCTTTCTGGGTAATAGCTTTTTAAAGTTTCCATAACGCAATGATCTTCTGACCAGCTTGATAGTTTCCTATCTGCCAAAACTCTATTTTTTTTCCTCAACATTTTTGAATAGCAGCCCAAAGTTACATGACTTTCTGGATGTTTGAAAGGACATAAAACACCTCAGAGAAAATTGTGTCTTAGTTAGAGCCTCTGTAAAGTCAGGAAGAGTTTCAACTTTACTGGTATCTTTCCAAATTGGTAATATTAGAAGTCTGATTTTTTTTATTATGTCATTGTAGGTCTTACTCTTGATTTGCTCTCTGTTCAATCTAGCTTCAATCTCACTTCATAATTTACAACTCTCCTAAAAACAAAAAGCAAAGGAAAGCTAGCAGCAAGGACTGCCAGGTAGAGCATTCGTTTTGCCTTTGAGGAGGCAAGATTCTAGAGCATATAAAAATGGTGCTATCAAAGGTAAGCAATGTGGTCTTGAATTCAACCTTGATTCACTTATTGAATTTGAAACAGGGCCAGTTTTAGCCCATGATAATGTTGGTAAATGTTATGTGATATGAGTCATAAGACACCAGGAGCTTTCCTGCTTAAAATACTAATCTTTTCACAGGTGCTCCATGAGTGGACCCATTTCTTTGGGTTAAATATTACTGACTCCCCACAGTTTTCCTTAAGCACCATTTCTGGAAGGGCACATTTGTGAAACATGGATTGTTTTTGCTTGCGTTTCTACAAAACATTTCTCTTGTATTCTTGAGTAATGAGGATGCAAAAAAATAAACAAAATGCTAGAAAGGGACTTAAAGGCCTGGGAAATGGTGGCTAAACCACACTAAACACATTTCTTCCGTGTTTGTCCTAGAGGCAGTCCTATCTGCAACAGCAAGTGGTTAAAGGAGCAAAACTGGGTCATCTGTAGTGATGTGAATGGACCTCAAGTCCGTCATACAGGGTGAAGGCAGAAAGAGAAAAACAAACGCTGTATATTAGTACATATATATACAGAATCTAGAAAAATGACCCAGATGAACTCATTTGCATGGCAGGAAGAGAGAGGCAGACAAAGAGAACGGACTGCAGACACAGAGAGAGAGGGAAGGGAAGGGTCGAACAAGCTGGGAGAGTGGCACTGACGCTTATACACAGCCACGTGTAACACAGATGGCTAGTGGGAAGCTTCTGCATAGCACAGGGAACTCATCCTGGTGCTGTGTTGACCTGGAGGGGTGGGATGGGAGGGAAGGGGGGAGGTCCACGAGGGAGAGATGTATGTTACATATAACTGATTCACTTTGTTGGGCAGCAGAAAATAAGACAGTATTGTAAAAAAGCAACTCTGATCCAACAAAAATAAATATATTTTTAAAAGAAAATTACCTTAAAAAAAGCAAATGGTTAAAATTCTTGCCACTATCCAACCTTACCGTGACCAAAGAGGATGGGATAAGGCAATCAGACACCTGGTAAACAGATTCCTCTTTGGGAAATACAAACACAGGGTCAACATGCCCAGCCATTTTCATCAAATTAAACCTGAACAGAACGCCCACCTGGATGGTTTCAGTACATAGTAATTTTAAATGCACGTTTTATGTTATGTCTTCTCTGACACAAAAGAGCACTGTAATAAAAAGGTGACAATTTGCCACTTGCAGGCAAGTGAAAAGGAGAAAATTACTCCAACCTGGCAGAACAAGTTTTTTTGTTTTTTTTATTTTTAATAATATTAGGATAGCTGCCTTAAAAGGGGCAACAATTTAAGGGTCTAAGTCCCAAAGAATAAAAGTTAGGTTGTACAACATAAATGTAAAAATAATTGCACATAGCAATGGAAGTCTTCATAGCATAAATTTTTGTTTTGCTTTTTTTTTTGTTCATACCATGTGTCAGAAGAAGAGATTATTATCATTATTTCTGCAGCCTTCTTCATTATCCAAATGCTTTATAGACATTGATTAGTTAGCTGCACAATCCCAGCTAGAAAGGTCAGTGTGATTAACCTGAAGGCAGAGGCAGAGTGCCATGAGGTTAAGTGATTCATCTTTTCCTCTGAGGAGGTGAGTGGAGGACAAGCTCTCACCTCTAGAGTTCTTCTGTCTGAAGCTGTTCCTATTCTAGTTGACATATGCAACAATGAAAATGGTTTTTCTTCCCTTGCACATCTTATGTCAGAAAAGACTGGAGGTTGCAGACTCTAATTACTAAAGAATGAAATGTTATCCCGGTGAGAATCTTTGTTCAATTGGAATGAGTACCTTTAGGTAAATTTTCCAATCGAAAGAAAATGGAGGGGTTATAGATTAGAGTCTTTACATCTTCATGCAACAAGTATGTATTGAAACCACGTCATCCCCAGAAAAATATTCTAGGCTCCAGGGATCTCAAGGTGAATTCGAGAGCCAAGGTTCTGTTTTCATGGAACTTACTTTCTCAGAGGGGTGGGACTACAAGAAAAACATGAAAGAAACAAGAATAACAACACAGGTGGAAAAGGACAGGACGAGAACTGACGTAGATGATGCTATAACTGTGCCTAGGGGATTTTCAGATGGGGTAGTCAGGGAAGGCATCTCTGAGAGGTAGCATTGAGAGGGAATGATAAGAAGGAACTAGTGATGGAAAGAAGAAACCAAAGAGCATTCTGGGAAGAAATATAAGCTAAAGGAAAAGTCTTAAAGTAGAAATGAAACAGGTGTGTCTAAGGACCTGGTTTCACAAAACGTTACTTGGGCAGTTATTTGGGGGCAGGGGAGTAGAAGGAGGGAAACCAGTTTGCAGGCTCTTGCAGTGGTCCAGGTGAGAAAGGATATGATCTAAACCAAAATGACAGTCATAATGGCAGAGATAACTGGGTGAAATTGCTTAGGTTTTGATGGTAGGGTTGGCAGGATTTGCTAATAGATATGGAAAATGTGGGGGCTTCCCCACTGGCTCAGATGGTAAAGAACCTGCCTGCAATGAGGGAGACCTAGGTTCCATTCCTGTGGTAAGGAAGATCCCCTGGAGAAGAGACTGGCAACCAACTCCAGTATTCTTGCCTGGAGAATTCCATGGACATAGGAGCCTGCAGGGTTACAGTCCATGAGGTCACAAAGAGTCAGACAAATTATTGGAAGAATAATTGCAGGACCATACTGCAATTCATGTTCTTGATTTCGACTCTGACTGTTCTGAAATGGACTAGACCCAGGGCATTTAACATATGCTACCCAGGCGATTTTTCTGTTCTNGACAGGGAGGCCTGGCTTGCTGTAGTTCATGGGGTCGCAAATAGTCGGACACGACTGAGCAACTGAACTGAGACAGTGAACATATGTAGGTGTTTCTACTGAGGAGTAGGAACCCTGCACACAGATGTACAACCCTGATGGCCATAAGCAGTAAGCTGGGGGACCACATTGTTAGTAGCATCATGGCTCTCATTGAGCACCCATGACACACACCGTGGCTCTCTCCAAGGCAGGCCACCACATCTGGTCCTCTTGGCTTGTAATCATTAAGCTTCAGAGAAGGCTGAGCTGTGTGTGTCCTGTGCCATGTAGCTGAGCTATATAAAACCACACATTTCAAAGAAAGGTTTTATGTTGACCAGAATATGAAAATTTTAGGAGAACAAAGNCCACACATTTCAAAGAAAGGTTTTATGTTGACCAGAATATGAAAATTTTAGGAGAACAAAGTAAGAGAAATGAACTGTTGTATAGAAAACAACAGAGTCACAGCGTGTTTAAATGGGCCCAAGATAACAGCAAGATTAGTTGGTGGTATTTTGTAAGACTGAAGGCCTATTTATGTTGTCATTAAACCCAATCTTTAAGACTGCCTGGGGAGCCTTTTGATCACTTGGTGTATGCTGCTAAAAATTGTATGATTTCAGAAATGTTGAAATCTGTTGCAGTAAGACCTTTCATCATGCTTTACAGACCCACATTTCATGTAAAGCGCCACCAACCTTGATTAGCTGTGTGGTCAAATTGTAACAGACTGAAGATAGTCAACTAGAAGAGGTGGAAGGACTGAAAGGGGCAACTATACTCAGAGCTGACAGCCTGCTTAGAAGGAATTAGCTGTCTAAACACAATCTTCCCAGTAAAGAACTAATTTGTCTTAATAATAGCAACTCTCAGATGTTTCTGAAAAATCCTTGCATCTAAGTTGTGTTCCCACTGAGACTCAGCCATGTGTGGACACTTCATAAGGGCTGTTGAGGCACCCAAAGATTAGCTATTTTAGAGAACAATCTTGGAGGACCCTAGAGAAAAGATGGGGAACACCCACAGTTACTGTTACTCATTTTCTCCTTTAGTCAAGCTGCAATGAACTTCTCTATTCTTAGGGAACCATGACGCTGCAAGTAAGAAAGGAGAGATGTGTTTCCACATATCACCTCTGTGAGTTTTAGGAGCAAAATAATTCAAAAGTGTGGGAAAATATCTGCTCCCATTTACAAAGAGCAGCCGCAGAGATGTGACCCTGCCACAGAAGGAGCTCACAGTCATCACAGGAAGGGGCACCAGAGGCGGCCAGTCACCCGAGGACCACAAGGATCATGGGTTTCTCTTCATCACTGGTGGCAGAAGCAGGGGCTGGTGTGAAGCATCAAGAGACGACAGTCACTGTAGTGACATCTTAATTCACTGCAGCAGGACAGTCTGAGAGCACAGCAGACGATGAAGACACCTGTGCCAGCAAGACCAGCAGCAGTGGCAGAGTGGAGTCGCCTTCCTCTTCCCACATCACCCAAGAGCTCAGGAGCAGGAGAAAGATCTCACGGTGTATTGAAAAGAACTGTCCCTTTTCCCTTTGTGTGGCTCTTCAGTCACTAAGTCATGTCTGACCCTTTCCAACCCCAGGGACTGTAGCCTGCCAGGCTCCTCCGTCCTCCACTATCTCCTGGAGTTTGCTCAAATTCGTGTTCATTGGGTCGATGCTGCTATCTAACCATCACATCCTCTGCCAGCCCCTTCTCCTTCTGCCTTCAAACTTTCCCAGCATCAGAGTCTTTCCCAGTGAGTCAGCCCTTTGCATCAGGTGGCCAAAGTATTGGAGCTTCAGCATCCGTCCTTTCAGTGACTAGTCAGGGTTGATTTCCTTTAAGATAGACTGATTTGCTCTCCTTGCAGTCCAAGAGACTCTCAAGAGTCTACTGCAATACCACAATTTGAAGACATCAATTGTTTATTGTCCAACTCTCACATCCATACATGACTACTGGAAAAACCATACCTTTGACTATAGGAACATTTGTAGGCAAAGTAATGTCTCTGATTTTTAATACTCTGTCTAGGTTTGGCATAGCTTTCCTTCCAAGAAGCAAGCCTATCTTGCTTGTACAAATATCTTTTCCCTTTAGTACTTGTACAAACCATTAGGGAAGAAAAATTCTGCAGTAACAAATGGAGGTTAGAGTTAAAGAATGATATTTATTGTCATTACTGTAACTTTATTTTTATTCCCTGCCCAACTCCATATCCCATCTGGTAGTTCTAGGGAAATATTGACTACATTAAGAAAAAGTGTTAATTATTTGACATATGCTGTTTAAGAGAGCAGGTGTTACATGATATGTTTTAGGAGTGTTTTCATCAAAATCACTTATTTTTTTAACATTTGCACTTGAAGTATGTTTTGGTTATCTATGGAATTCATTTATGTAGAATGGTGCATTCCCTGACAGATAATGTATTGCTATAGTAATAGTGTGTTAATCCCTGAACAAATTTGATTAAGGATGGATTTAAGAACAACTTGCATTAAGAACAACTCTTGGTTTAATCAGGAGCAAAGGGACTTCTATTTTCAATAATTATCTATTAAAATTGGGTCCGATTTTATAAAATCTGGATTGATTTTATTGCCCAATACCTTTTTAAAAATTACTATTTTTCTTTTCATCCCTATTAGAGTCTGTTAAAAATGCAAATTTGTGGATGATTTCCTCTGTAGCATAAATATTCAAGTTCTGAAGTCAATGTAGTTGTCTTAGAAAGACTTCTCTTAGCATTCAGAGAGGAAGGCAAACATTTAACCACTTCACAGCTGGCTGTCTTTGGCTGTGGGCAGCTTTGGCCATTCCTTGATGCTACAATGGACTATGAAATTAACAACTGAGTATTATGATGCTCTGCAAGGCATCTGGCATCTAGCCCAAGGATGCGTGTTGAGCAGCAGTGACATGGGTAAGTAACTCCAAATAGATATCAAATTCTCAAATTAGATTGACTTTTTTTTTTTTACATCTGAGGCTCTCATATCCAATTTGCATACTGTACATTATCAGCCCAAATACTAATAAAATGTGCCTTGAGCAAATTGTTGCTTTGAATAGAAAATAAGATCTGTGTGTGTGTGTGTGGGGGGGGGAGGATAGAGCAGTAGTAGGGAGAATCTAAATGTACACTCATCATGTAATAAATATTTTTGCATGCATTTCCATTAAAATATTAAATTTTCCTTGTTTGGGATTCTTTGGAAATGAGGAAGCTCTATGCTTCTATCTAGACCTCAGATGGGTTTTCTCCTATCTGAGGCCACAGCAGAAGGTATAAACTGTGCTGACCGTGAACCAGTGCTTGTGGCTCAGCCTTGGATGATATCTTGGAGGAGTCTTTCATGAAAAACAAATTCAAGAGGAAATAATCATCCTAAATTTCAAGACAGGTATTACATCCATTTCAAAAAGTGGTAGATCCCAGGTAAACTACATTTGAGGATAAAATGAACTCTGTGTGCACATGTGCTGTTTGCTCAGTGTTTCAGTAGAATTCAACTCTTTGCAACCATATAAACCATCGACTGCCAGGTTCCTCTGTTCGTGAGATTCTCCAGGCAAGAATACTGGAGTGGGTTACCATGCCCTCCTCCAGGGAATCTTCTCAACTCAGGGACTGAAGCTGTCTCTTACTTATGTCTCCTGCACTGGAAGGCAAATTTGTGTATATATTATATGTATGTACAAGGTACATATATTTGCATAATATACACATATTTGTTTAATGCATATATATTTGTATAAAGTACTTATACACACACACACATACATAATGCAATGCTTAATATGATACAGGCTCAGAGTAAACATTCACTCAAGGCATCTTTTGTTTTATATGGAACAAAAAGAAGCAGTAAACAAAAATCTTGGATAGTCTCCAGGTCTCAGCAAACAGGGATGGAAAGCCATTTTTGTTTTATATCAGTTCATAAAAGGTTTTCTGGTACCATCTATTTTCCCCTAAGAAATGGATTGTAATTTTATTCCAAAAAGATATTATGAAACAAATTTTAAAGTGCTTATTTTTGTATCAGATCCAGATATTCCATGGGAAAATAGTGATTAAGCAACAAAAACTAGTCTTTCAAGTAGTTCTCCATTCAGAATTCCAGAGTTCACAAATGAGGTGTGCTTTGCTGAGGATACTCCAATAGAAGAAAGTTCTGAAACTTTCTTGCTCCCTTCTCACATCCATCAGTGACTAATACAATGCCAAGATCTCCATCACCTCTTTTCCTGGGATGCTTCTATAAGTGGATGTGTCCTGCAAAGTCTACCAAAGGGCAGATCATTTTCTGACGCTTCTCCAGAGATCTAAGGGAGGTGAATGAAGAACAAGGGAGGTGAATGAAGAGGACGCATAGAGCAGGAATGCTATCCTCCTTTCTACTTGGTGGGATGGGAGCAACTCCTCAATGGGATGGGGAAATGGCTTAAAAAAATAAGAATTTCACTGGATGTTTTATCAAACTATAATTTCTAATACATTAAAAATATTAATATCCTTCAAATATAAAATAAATGCAAAAATATAAAATACATGTCAAGGATATACTCAGGTCAATAAAAATAAAATCAGCAGGATGATAAGGTGGTTCAAAGTGTAATTCAAAAGACTGAGATAAAAAAGAAAGCTGTAATACATTGCTGTTACATGATTGTTGCTGTTCAGTCACAAAGTAGTGTCTGACTCTGTGACCACAAGGACTGCAGCATGCCAGGTGCTTCTGTCCTCCACTCGCTCTGGGAATTTGCTCAAATTCAGGTCCATTGAGTCATGATGCTATCTAACCATCTCATCCTCTGCCACGCTCTTCTCCTTTTGCTTTCAGTCTTTCCCAGCATCAGGGTCTTTCCCAGCATCAGGCTCTTTCCAGTGGGCTGGTCCTTTGCATCTGGTGGCCAAAGTACTGGAGCTTCAGTTTCAGCGTCAGTCCTTTCAGTGAATATTCAGGGTTGATTTGCTTTAGAATTGATGGGTTTGGTCTCCTTGCTGTCCAAGGGACTCTCAAGAATTTGTGGTGCTGGAGAAAATTGGAAGCATCAATTCTTTGGCATTCAGCCTTCTTTACTGTCCAACTCTCACATCTGTTCATGACTACTGAAAAAACCATAGCTTAACTATACAGACATTTGTTGCATATCTGAGGTTGTTGATATTTCTTGAGGCTTGCAAACCTATTTAAGATTCTGCTAGGCAATAAAACCATACATCTCAGAGTCATTTTTCCATGAAATAGAAATGTTTTACATCTCTACAGGATAAAGTCTACATGTTAACAACATGTAGAGTCACACAAACTTGACGCTAATAAATAGTAAAAAAACAGGGAATGAGATGGCTGGATGGCATCACTGACTCAATGGACATGAGACTGAGCAAGCTCCAGGAGTTGGTGATGGACAGGGAAGCCTGGCATGCTGCAGTCTGCAGGGCTGTAAAGAGTCGAACACAACTGTGTGACTGAACTGAAATGAAGTCAAAACAAAGGTATATCCACAAAGGAATTAAATAAAACAGTGTTCTGTTACAACATTAAGAAAACCAGCTGTTATTCTTCTGCCTTAATTTCAAATTCTAGGTAATTTTTCTTAGCAGCTTCTAAGTTATCCAGATAACTTGGATTTCCTCTCTAGAAATGTTCTTTTGCTTTTCTTAACAGGTGATTCAATAAAGTTGTAGAGATTTGGGTGTTCTTCACCATCTATTATAAGCCTTTCATCTTTGAAAA
>SJYW01014956.1:111030-133114 GCA_006410735.1 Raphicerus campestris
ATCCCATGCACAGAGGAACTCAGTGGGCTACAGTCCATGGGGTTGGAAAGAGTTGGTCATGACTGAGCACGCATGGACACACACACACACACAGCACTTTTAGACAAAACAAAGAAAAAACGCTCTGATTTTATTGTTGAAAATAACCTCCCTACCTTGAGCTTTTTTACGTTTGTTCAGAAGATTATTTAATATCCACAAGTGAACATTAATGTGTAAAAAAGAGAAAATGCTACTCTGTTGAGTCAAGGAAACAGTAAGCAAAAGCAAGTGACTATGATTTGCATCTAACTTCTGTCATTAATTCACCAGTTACATAGAGAGGGATAGTTCCCTTTACCACCCTGGGATGTATCAACTTCTCTATAATTGGAGAGAAATTTGTATCAGACATTCTCTGATAACTTCTTCAGTTTTAATATTTGATCTCCATGTAGGTAGTACCAAAGAAAAATGCCTTGGGTCCATTCTTTTAAAAAAAAAAATGAAGAAAACATCTCCAACTTCCATCAAATCACTAATCCCCAGAAATTTTTCTTTCTACATATTTACTCTAAGCCATTCACTTTTCTCCATCTATAGCCTCCTTATTGAGCCAGGATAGCTGCCTGGAATTTCAGTAGTAACTCATTTATCCACTATTTGCCCATCTCCCTTCAACAATTCTTTGCCCCACTATAGTCAAGATAATATTTTTAATAAAAAATAATATTGTATTAAAATGTAAATCAATCAGAATCACTTCTTCCTTAGGTTTCCATTTCTCTTTGAGCCTTATCATGGTTCTCCAGCCCTACCTCAGTCTTTCTCTCCTGACTCCAGAAATCTGTGACTTTCCTTAAATCCTCAAAATCTTCAGCACTGAGTGCTATTTTCTCATCTCTTTGCCAAACTAATTCCACAATATCACTACCTCAGGAAAACTTTCTCAATTCACATATCAAGTTAGATTTCATAAAAACTCATATTTTCTTTCTTTACTATTTAGTACAGTTATGATTATTAATTAATTTCTTCCTTACAAACTGTCCTGAGCTAATCTGCCCTCCAACAACTAGCAGATTGCTTTGTTAAATTGGGTCACTGGCGCCAACTAGAGGAAAAGAAGAACCACCTATACATCTCTTTATAGTGGGTGTGTGCGTGCACACTCTGTCGTGTTTGACTCTTTGTGGTCCCATGGACTGTAGCGTGCCAGGTTCCTCTGTCCATGGGATTCTCCAGACAAGAATACTGGAGTGGGCTGCCATGTACTCTTCCAGGGGATCTTTCCAACCCAGGGATTGATGGTATAAGATAAAATATGTCTCCAGGAAATTTTTCTACACAGAATGCTTATTAGCTATGAGGCACAGAGACCTCCCTAGAGGCAAGGCCTATCAGTGAAACCCCACTTTTCCCTAACTGGACACTGACAAGCAGTTTCCTGAATAGGCTCTGCTGGCAAAAAAATAATAATAATAATCACAAAATAATAATAATAATCAGTAGTCAATCAAAGAAAGAAATGGAAAAATTTATTTGAGCCAACCTGAGGATTATATCCCAGGAGGCAGCCTCTTTTAGAAAGTTCTGAGGACTGTTCTGCCCATGAGAGGTCAAAACACAGCTATATAAGTTTTCAAGACAAAGTGTTATATGTAAAATGATATTTTATTTACAGTTTACACAATCCAGATCTATATGTACAAAACAAGTCATGGGTCATCCCAGCCCCTTACTAGATTAAGAAAGGTTACCCCCTAAGGAGGTCTGGTTAAAGTGAAACAGGAGAGAAGGGGGCAGAGCACAACCCCTAAAAGAATGATATAGCCCTTGAGGGTGTGACATAAAATGGTTAGAACCAAATAGGCACAAGATGGTGGAAGATTCAACTTCCAGTGAACCGTGAGCCCCATTATATATGCACTGTAACACATCAACATCTAAATGTCACACCTACAGGCTCCATGACTTAAGTCTAGCCTTGTAGTTCAGTCGGTAAAGAATCTGCCTGCAATGCAGGAGACCCGGGTTTGATTCCTGGGTTGGGAAGATCCCCTGGAAAAGGAGATGGCAATACATTCCAGTATTCTTGCCTGGAGAATCCAATGGACATAGGAGCCTGGCGGGCTATAGTCCATGGGGTCGAAAGAGTTAGACACGACTTAGCAACTAAACCACCACATAGGCTCCATGAGAGTTCTGAGCTAATTATAAAAGTAAAAAAGTGAGGAGTAGACCAATTCCTGGAAATCTCTGCCCCTTTCCCAAAATAGTTGGAATAATCCTCCCACTCATTAGCCTATGAAATTATGCAGCCTGTAAAAACTAGCCAACCTGTATTTCAGGGCCTCTCATCTTAAGAGATGACCCATACTCTGTCTGTGGAGTGTGTTTCTCTCTAAATAAGTCCACTTCTTACCTATCACTTTATCTCTCACTGAATTCTTTCTGCAGTGAGACATAAAAAAACCTGAGCTTCAGTAGTCTTGAGACCAGGTTCAGTTCGGTTCAGTTGCTCAGTTGTGTCCAACTCTTTGCAACCCCATGAACTGCAGAATGCCAAGCCTCCCTGTCTATCACCAACTCCTGGAGTCCACCCAAACCCATGTGCATTGAGCCAGTGATACCATCCAACCAGCTCATCCTCTGTGATTCCCCTTCTACTCCTGCCCTCAATCTTGCCCAGCATCAGGGTCTTTTCGAATGAGTCAGCTCTTCACATCAGGTGGCCAAAGTGTTGGAGTTTCAGCTTCAACATCAATCCTTCCAATGAACACCCAGGACTGATTTCCTTTAGGATGGTTGCATCTCCTTGCAGTCCAAGGGATTCTCAAGAGTCTTCACCAATGCGACAGTTCAAAAGCATCAATTCTTTGGCACTCAGCTTTCTTTATAGTCCAACTCTCAAGTCCATACATGACCACTGACTAGATGGACCTTTGTTGGCAAAGTAATGTCATGTCTCTGCTTTTGAATATGCTGTCTAGGTTGGTCATAACTTTCCAAGGAGTAAGTGTCTTTTAATTTCATGACTGCAATCACCATCTGCAGTGATCTTTTATCCCAGAAAAATAAAGTCATCTACTGTTTCCACTGTTTCTCCATCTATTTGCCATGAAGTGATGGGACCGGATGCCATGATCTTAATTTTCTGAATGTTGATCTTTAAGCCAACTTTTTCGCTCTCCTCTTTCACTTTCATCAAGAGATGCTTTAGTTCTTTTTCACTTTCTGCCATAAGAATAGTGTCATCTGCATATCTGAGGTCACTGATATTTCTTCTGGCAATCTTGAATCCATCTTGTGCTTCCTCCAGTCCAACATTTCTCATGATGTACTCTGCATATAAGTTAAATAAGCATGGTGACAATATACAGCCTTGACGTACTCCTTTTCCTATTTGGAACCAGTCTGTTGTTCCATGTCCAGTTCTAACTGTTGCTTCCTGACCTGCACACAGATTTCTCAAGAGCAGGGCAGGTGGTCTGGTATTCCCATCTCTTTCAGAATTTTCTACAGTTTATTGTGATCCACACAGTCAAAGGCTTTGGCATAGTCCATAAAGCAGAAATACATGTTTTTTTGGAACTCTCTTGCTTTTTCCATGATCCAGCAGATATTGGCAATTTGATCTCTGGTTCTTCTGCCTTTTCTAAAACCAGCTTGAACATCTGGAAGTTCATGGTTCACATATTGCTGAAGACTGGCTTGAGGATTTTAACATTATTTTACTAGCATATGAGATGAGTGCAATTATGCGGTAGTTGGAGCATTCTTTGGCATTGCCTTTCTTTGGAATTGGAATGAAAACTGACCTTTTCAAGTCCTGTGGCCAGTGCTGAGTTTTCCAAATTTGCTGGCATATTGAGTGCAGCACTTTCACAGCATCATCTTTCAGGATTTGAAATAACTCTACTGGAATTCCATCACCTCCACTAGCTTTGTTTGTAGTGACCAGGTGTGTGACCTCAAATTCAAAGATGGTGGGTTCAAGTCCCAATCTGAGCTGTACAGTTTCCAAAACAGATGCACAACATACAGTAAAGGGGAGACAGGAGGCCCAAATGAAGAAAGAAAAAATTGTCTGAAGTCTCGTTGTTCAGTCACTAAGACATGTTTGTTTGTGACCCCATGGACTGCAGCACACCACACTTCCCTGTCCTTCACTATCTACAAGAGTTTGCTCAAACTCATGTCCGTTAATTCAGTGATGCCATCCAATCATCTCATTCTCTGTTGCCACTTCTCCTCCTACCCTTCGTCTTTCCCAGCATCAAGGTCTCATGTCTTCCCATAAAATATCAATTGTTATCCATCAGTTAGTTCCCTCCACTCACGTGTAACATTTTCTCTGCAGATTCAACCAATCTTCTAATCTTAGTCTTCTGTTAAGTGGAGTAAGAAGGACCTGAGTTTCATATGCCTATGTGTTAGGTTGCTGGTCTGTTGGTACAGTACACCTCCATCATTCCCAATGTTGCATCAATTTAGTTTAAATTCACCTAGTTTCCAAAGTCCTCCCTCCAGGCCAGGAGGCTGGATCTGGAAGAGTTCCCCTCCCCCCTCATGCTGAGCTGAGCTGAGCTGAGCTGACCAGGGCAGAAGCAGCTCGGCTCTGACAGTGAGGACTCTCCGGAGGGTCCTCGTGTACTTTTCTCTGAATCAGCCTCAGGCCAAAACAGCCACTCATCAATGGCTGAATGCAGCGAATCTCAAAAAAGGAAGATTGGAAGGCTCGATTCTCCTTTTAAAGCAAATTGGCTCACTCTGCCCCAGAGGAGAAGCTTTAAATACATAAAACTGTTGGAAGGGCAGTATGTCTCAAGTCAAAACAAGGCAGAGGTAATAGCTCCTTGCTTCTTTAGAGCAATTAGTTGTTCTTTTCTAACATCTGCATAACTGAGAGGGGCCATTCAAAGTATTTTTTTCCCAGAACAAAGAGACTCTACCCCAGTATGACTTACACTTTCTAATAGGAGAAACAGTAGGAATAATATTCGCAAAAATGAATTTAAGTTCTAATCTATTCCATTTTGCATGCTCACAATCCATCCTAATAGTTTCTTAAGAGTCATTTGTATTAAATATATTAAACACGTTCTATTTGGGACTTTCCTGGTCATCCAGTGATTAAGAATTCACCATCAGGGGCTTCCCTGGTGATGCTGATTAAAAACAAAAAAACCCTGCCTACCAATGCAGGAAACATGAGATTGATTCCTGGTCCAGGAAGATCTCACATGCCGCAGAGCAGCTAAGCTGGTGTGCCACAGCTACTGAGTCTGTGCTCTAACGCCCGGGAACCGCAACTATTGAGCCCAAGTGCCACAGCTACAGAAAGAAGCCTGTTCGCTCTAGAGTGTGCCCTGCAACGAAAGAGGCCGACGCAATGAGAAGCCCGCATGCTGCACCTGGAGAGTATACCCCCTCCCCCGAAACTAGAGAAAGCATGCACAGCAATGAAGATCCCGCACAGCCAAGAATGCATTAAAAAAAATTTTTTTAAGACTTCATCACCAAAAGCAGGGGTCTTGGATTCAACTTCTGGTCTGAGGGCTAAGACCCCACATGCCTTTCATCCAAAAAACCAAAACATGAAACAATAGCAATGTTGTAACACTCAACAAAGACTTTTTAAAATATGGTTCACATTTTTTTTAATCCTCTAAAAAAATAAAGATGCCCTATTTATAAATAAAAAGAAACAAGATTATAGGGGTAAGAGGATGGGATAAATGCATATATTCTGTTAAGAAAGAAAATGCCAAGATGGCTCTAGATGATGAAATGGAAGATCTGAAACCAAAAATTTTCTCCCCCACCTCCCCCATAGTTTGTTTAGTGTTTATCTTTAAAAGGTTTTTACTTATTTATTCCTTTTTTCAACAATGACTATTGTGTGCTTACTCTGTTGCGGGGACTGTGCCAGGTACTGGTTCAAGGATAAAAAGTAATAATATAAGTGAAAGTGTTTTGCAGTGTATTATATAAAAATAGAAAAAGTAATTACTACTGTTGGGGAACAAAATTTAGCTGAGTAAATTTTAAATATCATAAAAGCAATAATGCTTTTATTCAGTGATTCATGAATCAAGCAGCCTCCAATCTAGCAGAGAGAAAGGAGCTTTGAAGAGCTATGCAAAGCAAAAGATTTTTATAGACCAAAGGTAGCAGGATCAGGGTGTTATTCTGGCATGTCCCGATTGGCTGAAACAGGGTTCCTCCCTACACATGAGCAGAGGAAAGGCTTGGAACAAAAGGTACCCTGAGCTGAGGAGGCAAGTGCTTCAGGGTGGCCTGGACCTTCCTTATTTGCTGATGCAGGGCTTCGCATAAACGACTCCATCTTGGGTCTCATCTAGTGACTAAAACTACAATAATATCCAGGAGAGTGCATGTGCTTTTGCTATTAAATCCACATGGTTAAGGAAACAGAAGGATTGGGACGTATTGTTTTGTAATGGCATCACAAAGATCTCAGTCACAAGAGCTAAAAAGTTCCTTAGAGCTAACATTCAGGAACAGTCTCGAATTCAAGTTATTCCCCACCCCCCACCTTTCCCTCCTCATTGCAGGCTGACAGACGCTTAAGTGGAGAAGGAACAGCTGGGTATCAGCTGGAATCTAGGCTGATGCAGCAGGAAGCAACCCTGCGATGAGCCAACACGGTCAGTGACTGCAGGGCAAACCTTCCAATAAAACCCTGTGCTGCCGTTGTGATAGAATTCCACATGTATATTTGGATTTCACCAATGTATGCAACACTGCCAATTGGGAATATGGGTTTGCTGCAAGAGATCGTCTAATCTGGAACACAAAATCCTCTTGGATGTTTACCTGTGGTGAGTTCACAAATGCAGTGTCTGTGGCCCTTCTAAACTACTCTGTCTACAGTGAGATGATAGGTTTTTACATTTCATGATGAGAAGAGGTGAAGAAAACCTAAAATCTGTGTGTGCACTTTCCCCTACATCCCATTTCAAATACCCTAATCACCTCCAGGAGACCCCACTTAATCAAATGACTAAATGAAATAAAGTTTATGAGTGAGGAGGAAAAATGATACAATTTATTCAGAACTAGGAAGAAAAATGCAAAAATTACATTTTACTAGCTCTTCCATTCATTCTACAAATACATCTTGAGTGTCTATTGTTTGCCAGGCACTGAGCTAGGCACTTGGATAAATCAGTGAATAAGAGAGACAAATACACTTATCATAAGTGCACTTACATTCTAGCTAAGAAGGAAAGACATGAAAAATAAATGATCAGTGTTATAGAATATTACATGACTAATTCATAATAGATTTTTGCAAAGCAAATACCCCCTGATCAATGATTTAACCAAAAAGTCTTATTTTCTCTCATATTACAGTCTGTTTTGTGCTGGGGTCCTCATTCACCCTATGACTATCTCATCTGGAAATGTAACATCTAAAGTCAAGTGTAACATCTAAACCAAGAGGCAAAAGAAGAAAAAAAAAAAAAAGAAAAAGAGGGCACAACTGCCTTGTCTAAGAAATAGCATATATTATATGTGACTGACCAAAACTGGTCCTATGTCCCCAGATCAACTGCAAGGGAAGCTGGGAATTCTAGAGTAGCCCATAGATACTGGATGAGCACAAAGAGTCTGCCATTGCACGTGCTGCAGATGACAGAGGGAGACACACAGGTGGGCATTTTCCCTTTATTCCACCTTGAGAGTGGAGGGTGGCTTTAGAGACGTTCAGGTACTGTGGAGGATCTTCAAGGGCAGAGGTTTTTGCTTTGATTCACTGCTCCCAACCCAGTCTGTACCACCCACTGGAAGACTCTGCTGATAACTGATTTTTTATGCATAAGGAAACCAAGTTGTCCTTTGTCCCCATAAAATATGGATAAGAAGTGTGCAGAAACATGTGCAGGTGTGACTGAGGACCCTGCCAGGTAAACTCCTGTATGTGCTTGCTGTATCACCTGGGCCTGGGCCAGGACCTCAGAGAAGATTTCCCCCAACAAAAGCTGAGGTGGTGCTGAGTCAGCAGAAGACAATTCGTTCCCGAAGAACTTAAGAAAAATCAGCCCAAGTCCAAGACATTAGTAAAAACCAGGGAATGGACTTTTACCATCAAGGGGAAGCGTGTAGTCAATGGTACCCACACAGCCCTCTCCACACAATCCTTGTATAAAACATCATTTTGGAGAGAAGAAGGATGGTGATAGAAACCTGAGAGCCTGAAATTCTTACCTGAAAACTCCCTAAAGATAGGACGTGTGTTCAGCTAGCCCTTCCGCTCTTCTGCTTCCACCGACTTTTGAGCTCTAGCATCTCTTCCATTGCTTCCGGGGGCCGCTCTGATTAGTTGATGTCTGTGCTATACTAATCATTACATGTTTTGAATCTCCTTCCTAAAGTACTTTCTAAGGGACCTAAAGGTACTTTCTACTTCCCTGGTAGCTCAGTTGGTAAAGAATCTGCCTGCAGTGCAGGAGACACAAGTTCGATTCCTGGGTCAGGAAGATCCCCTGGAGAAGGAAATGGCAATCCACTCCAGTATTCTTGCCCAGAGAATTCCACGGACAGAGGAGCCTAAAAGGCTACAGTCCATGGAGTCGCAAGAGTCAGACATGACTTAGCAGCTAAACCACAACCACCACCACAAAGGTGCTTTCTAATTTGTTGCATGCGGTTGTTTTCAATCTATTTAGATTAAAAACTATTTTTTCCTCTCATTCAGTGACTGAGCAATGAAGAAGACCAAGTGAGACAGAAACAGAGTAAATAAGTTACCTTTTTGCTGTATCGTGTCATATCTGAATGGTGGCTTAAGAAAGTCTACCACTTCACCATGAGTAAGGCTGGCCCAAGAGTACAAGTGCTAAGAGGGTTAGGGTTACAAAGAACTGTAAAAATCATTTACTGTTTAGCTCACTCACTACATATTGACTCAGTGTCTTCTACACATGAACCATGGTTTACAGGTAAGACTCTGCTACAAGGTACCTACCAAGATACCATTCAAAAGTCCACAAGGTAAAATCCTGAATAAGTGTATATGTAGTTCTTAATGTGTAATATGTTTGCTATTGCCATCAAATAAATAATAAATTTGGGATTATAAAGTCAAATTTGGGTGTTCTGTTAGGCATGTGAAATAACAACAAAAATACTCAAAGTGGTTAAAAGCACAGATCTTTTCCCTGTTGTCGCCATTCTCTCTGGGAAGTATAGATTCAATTCAGTTCTGTTGCTCAGTCGTGTCTGACTCTTTGCGACCCCATGAATCGCAGCACGCCAGGCCTCCATGTCCATCACCAACTCCCAGAGTTCACTCAGACTCATGTCCATCGAGTCGGTGATGCCATCCAGCCATCTCATCCTCTTCCGTTCCCTTCTCCTCCTGCCCCCAATCCCTCCCAGCATCAGAGTCTTTTCCAATGAGTCAACTCTTCGCATGAGGTAACCAAAGTACTGGAGTTTAAGCTTCAGCATCATTCCCTCCAAAGAAATCCCAGGGCTGATCTCCTTCAAGTTACAATTCTTAGCTGATCCACACATTTACTTTGCTTCCCTTCTTTTTATATCAGGGCTATAAACTAAATAGCATTGCATATTGAACAATAGCTTGGAGAAAACTATAAAATGTCTTGCATATTTGTACACATTTTGGGAAACTCTTCATTCCAAAGAAAAGAATTTTAAAAGATAATGAAAACATTAAGTATATATTTAATATGTATCATAATATTATGGTATTTTAAATAATGAAAAATAATGTGTTTTAAAGCAAAAAGATGTAGTTTTAGATTTAATTGGGAATCAATTAATCTAACCCTCTGCCCCTGGCATCTCCCTGGCAAGAATATTGGAGTGTGTTGCCACTTTCTTCTCCAGGCTACTCTTCCCAACCAAGGGACTGAACCCATGTCTCCTGTGTTGCAGACAGATTCTTTACTGCTGAGCCAGTAGGGAAGCCCATACCTAAAGCAAAAAGATGCAGTTTTAGATTTTATTAGGAATCAATTAATCTAATCATAAATGAAGGTGGCAATGTAGTGGAAGAATGAGCAGTAAAATGCTTTTAAAAATCTAGAATACCGTAAGTAAATCAAATTTGAAATGATATCCTGCATAAGATACAGATGTATCTCCAGTATATGTTAAATTAATGCTGGTGGACAGCAAAAAGAGTTCATTAATTTATTTTTCTTTTCTCATAATGCTTTTTGAGGACTATTTGCTTACCCAAAAAATATAGGGCTTAAGAGTGTGGTTTGGTGAGTTTTGAGGAATTCTAATACTCTTATAGCCAACATTCCCATCAAGAAATGGAACATTACTATTACCTAAAAGTGTTTCCCTGGCCCTTTTCCACTCCCTCCCTCCCACCAGAGGACACACCTTGGTGATTTCTGTTTCCATAATTTAGTTTTGCATGTTCAAGAGCTTCCTATAGAGTAAATCACACATTTGAACTCCTTTGTCCACTTAAGATTTACAAAACACATGCCATTCATTCTACATCCTCACTAGCAACAGTGGCTTTCAATTGTTCCACAACCTCATCAACGCTGGGTGATTTCAGTCTTTTTAATTTTACTCATTCTTGTAAGTGTTGATTGACATCTCACTGAGAACTTTTCCCTGTGTTTCTTGACCACTTATATATCTTAGTGATATTTTGTGAAGGGTCTATTCAAGTCTTTGCCTATTTTTCATTGTTTTCTTTTTCCTCTTACAATTCATTCTTTTCTTTTTCCTCTTATAATTCATTCTTTTCTTTTTTCCTCTTATCGTTCATTCTTTTCTTTTTTCCTTTTATAATTCATTCTTTTCTTTTTTCCTCTTATCATTCATTCTTTTCTTTTTTCCTCTTATAATTCATTCTTTTTTTTTTCCTCTTATCATTCATTGTGGGAGCTTTTTTTGTGTTCTGGATACATATCTATAAACTGTGAAGGTTTTCTCTCAGTCTGTGGTTCCCTTCTTCACTGTGAAAATATTTTCTCTTACTTTGTAACTCATTGCATAATTTCATCAATGTTGTTTTTTAATGGGCAGATTTTTAAAAAAATTATTACATCTGCTTGATTACTGCAATATTGAAGGCAAAAGTAAAGGAGGGGTAGCAGAGAATGAAATGATTAGATGGCATCACTAACTCAGTGGACATGACTTTGAGCAAACTCAGGAGATAGCGAAGGACAGGGGAGCCTGATGCTCTTCAGTCCATGCTGTCACAGAGTCGGACTCAGCTTAACAGCTGAATGACAACACCATGCTGCAGCATATAGCAAGGTATGTTTCCTGGCTCAGGCGAAGAATAAGAGAATGGATGTATTGTGTTTTGTTAAATGAAGGTCAGTGAGGCATTATGTGTATATTACCTTGTTTAATACTCAAATCATTTCCCTGAGGCTAGGTTATACCCACTTCTAGGTAAAAACTCATGCTAAAAGGAACTGAATACGTTTCCTAAAGATGGAGATAAAATATTCAAAGTCTATCCAAATTCAAAGTTTATGTTCTTTCATTGCAAAGCACAGAATCTCACTGAGAAAGAGAAATGATTTAATTTCACCCAGACTTTGATACAATTCTCCCTGACATTGCATTCTTTAGTTTCCAAAACTTGGTACCAAAAAAATCTGCAAAAATAATCAGCCACATCTACTAAAATATAGAGTTAATTTTTTCCTAAAGTTATATCCCAGAAAAGGAGTCACCTTCTATTTGAGTTTTAACAAAATCTATTACATTACAGAATACAGTGGCATTTACATTATTCTGAGCAAAGTGCTGTTTGGAGAAAGCATACTAACCTGAAACAACCTTCTATTCTTGAGTACTTATAATGGCCATCTAGTAGAATCTGTATTTTTTTTTAAAGCATTGGATAGCTACATATAAAAGAATGAAATTAGAACATTTTCTCACATCATATACAAAAATAAACTCAGAATGGATTAAAGCTCTAAACATAAGACTGGAAACTATAGAACTCTTAAAAGAACATAGCCAGAACACTCTTTGCCATAAATTGCAGCAATATTTTTTTGAATCTGTCTCCTAAGGGCAAAAGTAATAAAAGCAAATATAAACAAATGGGACCTAATTAAACTTAAAAGCTTTTGCTCAGCAAAGGAAATCATCAACAAAATGGAAAGACAACCTCCTAAGTGGGAGAAAATATTTGCAAATGTTATGACCAATAAGGAGTTAATATCCAAAATATATAAATAGCTCATTCAACTCAATATTTTTTTAAAGCCCAATTTAAAAGTAAGCAGAAGAACTGAATAAACATTTTTTTCAAAGAAGACATACAGATGGCCATCAGACATGTGAAAAGATGCTCAACATCATTCATCATCTGACCAATGCAAATCAAAATCACAATATGTCACCTCACACATGTCAGAATGACTATCATCAAAAATACCATAAATAACAAATTTTGGCAAGGATATGGAGAAAAAACATTCTCATACACTATCAGTGGGAACATAATAGGGACAGTCACCATGGAAAATGGTATGGAGATTTCTCAAAAAACTAAAAATAGAATTGCCATATAACCCAGAAATTTCAGTCCTGGAAATATATCCAAAGAAAAAAAAACACTAAATCAAAAAGATACATGTACCCCAATGTTTATAGCAGCATTGTTTATAATAGCCAAGATATGGAAACAACCCAAGTGTCCATCAATAGATGAGTAGATAAGATGGAAGATATATATACAAATACATATATATGTATATGGAATAAAATATAAGAAGAAGAAAATTCTGCCATTTACAATAACATGAATGGTCCTGGAGAGTATTATGCCTAGTAAAATAAATCAGACAGAGAAAGAAAAATACTGTAACATATCATTTGTATATAAAATCTTAAAAATAAAATTAGTGAATATTAGAAAAAAGAAACATATTCACAGAGATAGAAAACAAACTAGTGATTTTTGGTAGGGAGAGGGAAGGAGAAGGTGCAAGATGGAGTAGAAGATTAAGGGGTACAAACTACTCCGTACAAAATAAAGCAGCTGTAATAATATATAGCACAAGGAATATAGCCAAGGTTTTACAATAACTATAAACAGAGTATAACCTTTACAATTACAAATCACTATGTTGTACATTTGAAATATATTATTGAAATCAACTATACTTCAATAAAAAAATTTTAAAGCTTGTAAATAAATACAATGCACATTTAGTAATCAGTTCTGGGAGGACATCTCCAAGGCTTGTGAGGATTTTTGCATTGGTTAGGTCAGGGGTCCCAACCTCTAGGTCATGGACCAGTACCTCCTGTCAAATCACCAGCAGCATGAGATTAGAAATAAAGTACAAAATAAATGTAATACCCTTGAATCATCTCAAAACTACCCCCTCTCCATTAGTGGAAATATTGTCTTCCACGAAACTGGTCCCCGTCGCCAAAAAGGATGGGACAGCTGATAGGTCAATACTTGATTCTATAACAGATAAATTCACAAATCCCTAAATTTTCATTGTTTAACACAACAAGAGTTTGGGTTTTGTTAGGTTAATAACAAACCGACCTCATTCCCAGATGGCCAGGGAGATTTTCCTCCAGCAGTGATTCAGGTGTCTAGATCCCTTCACAGAGTTGTACAACAGGGTTGGGCAGAGTATAGAATACAGCCATGCCCTTACACTGATGTGCTGTCTATGTCTAATTTGATAATACAATAGCAGGACTGAGTAGCTGCTGCAGAGAACACATAGCCAGAGAAGCCTAAAATATTACCATCTGGTCGTTCCCATAAAGGTCATTTGCTGATCAGTTCACAACTGGGGAAAGAGATTGTGGTCAAGGCACTTCCCTGTATAAGTGTCTCGTCACCAGTTACTCCAGCTGATAGTTCACAGGCAAGAACTACTCTCAGGGTACCACCTAGTTGGGAGCAGCTTGGAAAATGTAATTTGTCTAGGAAGCTAGATTTCTAGTGATGATTCTAAACAGTACAAAGTAAAGCACACACTTTCAGTGAACACCCAGCTGTTTCTGCTGCAGTTGTCATTTTAAACCAGCCTTTTAAAAGATCTATTGAAAAAGCAATAGAGATCACATATATGCACACTCAGGATGAATAAAAAACCAAATGTTCTAAAGCTGGGACTCGAGATAACATTTCCAGTGACAGCACCATACACAGATACAAAAATTGCAGTATCTCACACTAGACAGCAAGATAAAGTGGTAAGAAAAATACTGTTAGATGGTTCAAAATGTTTTAGTGATAGCAAAAATGCTGATATTGAAAAGCCCTGCAGAGTCTGATTTAAAATATTTCACAAGTAGATGTGCAAAAGTGTAATATTTCTGAATTAACATAGCTCATCCACCTCAAACAAGTGTAATTAAATTTAAAAATTAGATATAAGTAGATATTTGGTGACATCATAAAATTGCCTCAAATTTCACCTATTTGTCCTGTGTTCACAGTAATAATGTCACATGATTTAGAAATGAGATCTACTGATGAAAGCATACAGTGAAGGACAAGGAGGGAGCACAGATTCCCCAGCCTCCCATTGCAGAAGTGCCTGCTTGGACAGAGCAAGGGGTCTAAAAGCCTAAAAGTGTGATTTTCCTAGTGGTCCAGTGGGTAGGAATCTGCTTGCCAATGCAGGGGACACGGTTTCCATCCCTGATCAGGAACTAAGTTTGCACATGCCTCAGGGCACCTAAGTCCCTGTGCCACAACTCCTGAAGCCCACCGGCCCTATAGCCGGTGCTCCACAGCAAGAGAAGCCACTACAATAAGAAGACGGGGAACAGCAACGATGAGCCTGTGGACCACATCAAAGACCCAGTGCAGCCAAAACAGAAGGGATAAATGATTTTTAAAAGCCTGTTAGTGAGCAAACTTTCCTGGTGGCTCAGTGGTAAAGAATCTTCCGGCCAATGCAGGACATGTGGGTTTGATCCTTGAATCAGGAAGATCCCTGGAGAAGGAAATAGTAACCCAATCCAGTATTCTTGCCTGGAAAACCCAATGGACAGAGGAGCCTGGTGGGCTACAGTTCATGGAGTCAAAGAGAGTGAGACGTGACTGAGTGACTGAACAACAGTGAGCACCTTTGCTCCATAAATCCTCATATACATATAGGTTAGGAGAGAAGGGGAGCACCTGGTTTTCTGAAAAACAACATAATGGGGGATCTCCACACCAGAAAATAGCCCTGGTCTGCTTCCTGGGGCCACCTAAAGACTATTTAGGTGAAATATCAGCCCAGGCTTTAATGTCATTTCACAAAAAAGAGAATGGGGAGAAGTTCCCAGATGCTTATTTCAGAACCAGAGTTTTGTGCCTCCCCAGTACTCTTCCCTGGTGGCTCAGATGGTAAAACATCTGTCTACAATGTGGGAGACCTGGGTTCGATCCCTGGGTTGGGAAGATCTCCTGGAGAAGGAAATGGCAACCCACTCCCAGTACTCTTGCCTGGAAAATCCTAAGGACAGAGGAGCCTGGTAGTCATGGGGTCACAAAGAGTCGGACATGACTGAGTGACTTCACTCACTCACTAGTGCTCATCTTAACCAAAACTTTGGGAGATGATATTATCATTGGAAAAATAGAATTGCCAAGTATTTGAGTTTGTAAGCTCTATACACAATGGAGGTTGTCCTTTCATTTTTGCAGGAAGGCAGAAATTGAAATATTTTATGCAAATTGTGATCAGTATTTTGGTGAAAGGATTTTACAGCCTTATTATCCTAAAAGTTTTGATCTTCATCTCCAATTTATTTAACTGCTTTTCCCTCATTTCAAATACAAGTTAGAGTTGTGGCTGGTTTTTATTAATTTCCCTTTCAATATTTTTGCTGTAATTCTGTACCCACCTGGCTTTTTTCTCAAATGATGCTGCCTCCACTTTCAGGAATTACTAGGAAAGAAGTTGGAGCAACAAGTTTATTAATCCAGGCATATGTTCTCAAGGCCCTCAGATCTAGGGTGTGATGCTCCGATTTTGATGTTTAAGTGAAATAAATTAAAGAAATGGTTATTTCCACTGTATTCTGAGACTGATTCAAAGGACTCCTTAGACCTTACCTGACTCTTTCAACTGCTGCACTATTATAAAGCACTCTGCAAATAAAAATCATCACATGTGTCATCTTCCAGGAGAGTTTATTTTCTCCTTTCCATCCAGTCCCATCTCCGACTGCAAAATAAAGTTGATTTTAGCAGGTGCTAAAACTCTTTTCAGTAATGTACTTTTCTTTTGTTATAATAAAGACTCTTACTGGCTTTAATAGAGCCTAACCAAGATCCAAAAGCCCGAAGGATTTTAGAAAGTTCTGCAACCCCTGCCCTTAAAATAAGAGAATAAATTGAAGAAAAGCAACACTTACTGAACAATGACTACTGTCATTTATTTAGCTCAGCATTTATAGACCCTGAATTTCATTTCCTTACAACAAAATTTAAAGGGATGTATTGTTTTGCCATTTGTAAACAGGGAAACTGAGATGTAATGGGTAGCAGTGATGGACGGTGTGTACAAAGGTCAGGGACTTAATCAGCACAAGCTTATGGCCCTTGCTTACTAGGAATTCCTCATTCCTAGAGAATAATTGCAATCCCAGATCCCCATTATGAATGGGGATCAACAGGTTACCTGTGCCTGCAGGCGTGGGGTAGGCATATGTTGAGCCAGTCAGCGTAGAATGCGTGCAGCCCTGGACATGTAAGGGCGTCACAGACCCGTTATTGCTTGATCTCGGTGGCTTTCCCAGCATAAAGTCAATTTTCAAGCCCAGAACCTCTAAAAGAGTACTATTTAAGATACTGCACAAGTGGACAAAACTCCTGACCCTGTGTCATTGACGTTGTACTCCAAATGCCTAGGAATAAGAATCTGGTTTGCCCAGCTGGGTCAGAATCCATGCCTGAGCCAGTAAGCTTTGGTCTAGGGACCACATCTCATAGGACACCCACTGTTCCTGAGGCTTCCTTATGCAAATCCAGGGAAGTCAGGAAGAGAGATGAGTTATAAGATCTGTCAACTTCAAAAACAGTTGCAACCCAGAAGCTGAGAGTTGTTGTATTCAGTGGGAATTTTTAGGACTTCAAGCCAAGGAGACGGCATCTCAAGTGACCCTGAGAGAAATGTTCCAAGGAGGTGGGGGGAGGTGTCAGGTTATATAGAAGTTTGCAATAAAGGGCAGGTAGTCTGAACATCAGAAGTATTTTTGTGAATTAAAGAAAACCAGGTTAAGGAATTTAGCGCTCTTCTGACTTCTACGTATGGGAAGATGAAAGAGTCTAGGCTCACTGAAACCATTCCTTTCATATGCATCTCGGCTCCCTGGGGCCAGTATCCTCTGTTTTCTGGATCCTGAGTTCCTCAGTGCTCACCAGAGGGAGTGGCTACAGCGTGAAGGCTGCCAGATCGCAGTTATCTCTCTCCTTCCCAAGTGCCCTTAGGGCTCAGGGATTCATATTTGGAGGGCAGGAATCGCTGATGACTGTGACATTCTTGTTTACTGATGTGGCAGGAAATATTTCAATTCTCAGACCCGTGATCCAGGAAGGTGCCAAGAGAAGAGTTTGTTATAAGAGTCTTTAACATGTAACAGGAATATTCTGATATATTAACCAGCCTACTCAAGATCTTCTCTCTTCTCATCTGTTCATATTAAATCATCTTTCACCTTCCAATTTATATTCTTTCTCTCCAATCAGAATGAGTTTTCTCAAAGCCACTTGATCAGCTAAGATCTATCACTCTGTTCAGAATAATAGTGAACCCCTCCCCTGGCCTTGGTTTTTAAGGATTCTCAGATTCTACTCCTTCAGTTATGAACAGCCCTTTATGGGCCATGGTGTCAGTGTTGTCATCAGACTTCCTAAAACAAAAAGCAATTTTGTCTCTCTTAGAGAAGTCAGTAAATTGTATTTTGTTTACCCATTAAAAAATGTGCCTCCTCAAAATGATCTACTTAACAACTGTAAACAACCCATCAGCATGGGTTTACACACAATCTTGTCACAAGAGACCCTGGAACCATATATTCTCCAACTATGGAGAACTCTAGCATAACACAGCTGTCCTCAGCTGCTTCCATATATATATATGATTATACCAAGTGATCTAAAGCTCAGCATAAAGCCATGCAAATAAACACTGAAGAAATATTTGTAGATTTGATTTGAGTTCCTCTGGAGGAGATAATGTATTACTGAAAATCAGCAGTAAAACAATACAGCTTAATAATTATATAACTTCTTTCCAAAGTGGTTTGTATTTATGTATGTCTGTGTGATGCATGTGTATATATATATATACAAAATATACACAAACACAAATATATGTGAGGTTTCCTTGTATGTTTGTGCATATATATTTTTAATTTATATGTATTTTAATTATATACACATACAAATATATATATAGCATTCCTTTTATAGCCTTATATAAAACTAATATACATAATTTACCATTAACAAATTTATTTTGTTTTCATATTCATATTTTTTATTTTAAAGCCCTAGGAGTCTTCTGAGATTTCAAGTCATAATTCTGAAACACCCTTTACTTCAGTATAATAAAGTATATCTCTCTTGGAGCGCAGATATCAAGAATACAGACGTAAATTTCAGGTTAGATACAAGTTTAAATAAATTTTCTACCACATTTAGCCAATTTATGGAATTATAAAAGCAATACAAGGGGAAGTATATACATATACAATTCAAAGTTATTCACTAACTTTGAAATATAGCTCCCTAAAAAGATACTCACCCACAGACAAGGGCAGACAAAATCCTTGGACTTTTGAAAAGGAAACCCCTTTGGATGGCATGAGAGAAACTAAGGACACAACGCTGACATGGAAGGTTCTATTTTTCCTAAACCAATACAAATAATATCTGCCCTATCAAAAGGACTGAAATGTCATGTATTAAGAGCCTGCTTTAGACCTTGGGTGAAAACCTGACCTGCTTTGGAAAAATTGGAAAGAAAATGTTATGACTTAGGCTTGCTAGTCATTTTATCTTAAAGATAAAATATTTTCTCTTCTATCTCTTGGCCAAAGAACTGGTTTCACAATAGCTTTTATTCCCAACCCTATTCAACTATCCTCTTCGAATTAGCTTTCAGTTCCTTTTAGCTTTGTCTGGAAGGCCAAATAACATGAAAAACATAACAGCACAAACAAAAGATTTAGAAAAGCTGGCAAAGAATGGAGGCAGTGGAACTACTTTAGTATGATGTAAAACCCATTGAGAGATATGAAAAAGAAGTTTCCCCATCTTCCCTGGATTTAATCAACACATACACCACCCTCTCTCCACCTACACACACAGCTCCTCTGTACTCAACTCAAACATGAAAATTTCCATGAAATTAGTAGGTCTTCCCTTAAACAGACTTGACTAAACTTTTAAATTTAAATGTTAGGATTTTAAAGAAAATAAGAACACACCTAACTCTTTTTTATCTTTCTGTGATAATCCTAAGATTTATCCTGTGTTCTCCAGCCCCATTGCCATTCAGCCTTCTACCTTACCCTTTATCAATCTTAATTTGATTCATCGTAGTAGATTACTAACTGTTCTCTCTTTTTCTAGCAGTTTCTTTCATCAATATCTTTTGTGCTTCCAGTTATTATTTTTTCCCCAGCACCATGATTAGCATGTCACTGCCAGTACTCTTGCCTGGAGAATCCCATGGATGGAGGAGCGTGGTGGGCTGCAGTCCATGGGGTCTTGAAGTCGAACACAACTGAGTGACTTCACTTTCACTTTTCACTTTCATGCATTGGAGAAGGCAATGGCAACCCGCTCCAGTGTTCTTGCCTGGAGAATCCCAGGGACAAGGGAGCCTGGTGGGCTGCCATCTATGGGGTCGCACAGAGTCAGACACAACTGAAGTGACTTAGCAGCAGCAGCAGCAGCCAACATGTGAACCAATGACTTAATACCTAAAATCAAATTCCTTTTCTCTCTCATGTAGTTTCTGTTGTCACAAGCTCATGCCATTTCTTTCCTAAAGCAGAAATTATCCTCTATAGCCTGGCAGGTCCCTATTATTTGTCACAGTAAATTTGTTCTAGTATTTATGTTGTTACCTCTGCCCAGAATACTGTATTCCTCTTCACTTTTGTTGTCTAAATCCTGTATATTCTCTAAGGCTAAGTTCACTTCCCATTCTCTCTCCAAAGATCTATCTCAATTTAATTGATGGTTCCAGTTCCTAAATTGCTAGACTACTTAAGATACAGGCAAGAAAACTCCTTGCCTAGAACCTTAAGCTTCAGATGCTATGTATGCATGCATGTGCACACACACACACACACCCCATTCACTAAAGGACACACAGATACCTCTGTCGTTCATAGTCCAGGGGACAGTACTGGCAGAGGAAAACTTCTAACCTAAACATCCATTTTTAAGACTAACACTGCTCAGGTCCTAGAAACATTTTTACTTAGTTTTTCCCATCAAGCTTTTGACCACTGATGAGTTCAGTTCAGTTCAGTCGCTCTGTCATGTCTGAATTTTTGCAAACCCAGGGACTGCAGGATGCCAGGCTTTCCTGTCCATCATCAACTCTTGGAGACTACTCAAACTCATGTCCATCGAGTCAGTAATGCCATCCAACCATCTCATCTTCTGTCTTCCCCCTCTCCTCCTGCCTTCGATCTTTCCCAGCATCAAGGTCTTCTCCAATGAGTCAGTGCTTTGCATCAAGTGGCCAAAGTATTGGAGTTTCAGCTTCAGCATCAGTCCTTCTAATGACTATTCAGGACTGATTTCCTTTAGAATGGACTGGTTGGATCACCTTGCAGTCCAAGGGACTCTCAGGAGTCTTCTCCAATACCACAGTTCAAAACCATCAAAACTTTGGAGCTCAGCTTTCTTTATAGTCCAACTCTCACATCCATACATGACTACTGGAAAAAGCATAGCTTTGACTAGACAGATCATTGTTGGCAAAGTAATATCTCTGCTTTTTAATATGCAGTCTAGGTTGGTCATAGCTTTTCTTCCAAGGAGCAAGTGTCTTTTAATTTCATGGCTGTAGTCATCATCTGCAGTGATTTTGGAGCCCCCCGCCTCAAAAAAAAATTGATGAGTACCACAGATGATTTGGGTTTGATTTGGGTGCTGTCAATGTGTAACACGAATCCTGCTTTAGAACACCAGGGCCAAATGTGCTTTGGTAAAAGACAAGATAAATTAACTAGTCAAGCCTGTACTCTCAGTTTGCACACTCTCAATGGAGTCCTGCATAACCAATATCAAGAACTGCCAGAACTGCCAAGTGTCCCTTTTCCTGCTTCAGTTACCAACATAATTTGTAGCTGTGACAGTATCTGCAGTTTAGCATGGTACATGCAACAATTAGCAAGAGGGACTAGAAGCTTTTAGCAAAGCCAAAGAGCTCGTATTTTCTTAAATTTATTTACAGTCGTATCTTATAAAATTCACTTATTTATAGTAATTTTATTTTCACAGATATAGAATGCATGCTGCTGCTAAGCCACTTCAATCGTGTCCGACTCTTTGCGATCCCATATATGGCAGCCCACCAGGCTCTCCCATCCCTGGGATTCTCCAAGCAAGAACACTAGAGTGGGTTACCATTTTCTTCTCCAATGCATGAAAGTGAAAAGTGAAAGTGAAGTCACTTAGTCATGCCTGACTCTTAGCGACCCCATGGACTGCAACCTACCAGGCTCCTCCGTCCATGGGATTTTCCAGGCAAGAGTACTGGAGTGGGTTGCCATTGCCTTCTCCTAGAATTTCTTTACATGAACAACTAAGATAGTCATATTATACCAAACTTTAAAATATCTGATACAATTTAAATTTTTAAAACATTTAATTATTTTGGCTTTATTTAAATGTTGGTGTATTTTTTTCTGTTTTAACTATAATTTGTAAAAATTGTAGTTATCAATCTATTATAATAGATAATTTGAGTAATTTTAAATGTTTTAGGATAAAATGACTTTCTGAAAAAATTGATCTTTGCTTTAGTAAAAATATTTCCAAATTTAGCACACTCTAACACAATAGTATTTATCTATTTTAGTGTTGTAAGTCATTATTGTAACAAAAAAA
>SJYW01014956.1:136695-154683 GCA_006410735.1 Raphicerus campestris
TATACACAAACACAAATATATGTGAGGTTTCCTTGTATGTTTGTGCATATATATTTTTTAATTTATATGTATTTTAATTATATACACATACAAATATATATATAGCATTCCTTTTATAGCCTTATATAAAACTAATATACATAATTTACCATTAACAAATTTATTTTGTTTTCATATTCATATTTTTTATTTTAAAGCCCTAGGAGTCTTCTGAGATTTCAAGTCATAATTCTGAAACACCCTTTACTTCAGTATAATAAAGTATATCTCTCTTGGAGCTCAGATATCAAGAATACAGACGTAAATTTCAGGTTAGATACAAGTTTAAATAAATTTTCTACCACATTTAGCCAATTTATGGAATTATAAAAGCAATACAAGGGGAAGTATATACATATACAATTCAAAGTTATTCACTAACTTTGAAATATAGCTCCCTAAAAAGATACTCACCCACAGACAAGGGCAGACAAAATCCTTGGACTTTTGAAAAGGAAACCCCTTTGGATGGCATGAGAGAAACTAAGGACACAACGCTGACATGGAAGGTTCTATTTTTCCTAAACCAATACAAATAATATCTGCCCTATCAAAAGGACTGAAATGTCATGTATTAAGGGCCTGCTTTAGACCTTGGGTGAAAACCTGACCTGCTTTTGAAAAATTGGAAAGAAAATGTTATGACTTAGGCTTGCTAGTCATTTTATCTTAAAGATAAAATATTTTCTCTTCTATCTCTTGGCCAAAGAACTGGTTTCACAATAGCTTTTATTCCCAACCCTATTCAACTATCCTCTTCGAATTAGCTTTCAGTTCCTTTTAGCTTTGTCTGGAAGGCCAAATAACATGAAAAACATAACAGCACAAACAAAAGATTTAGAAAAGCTGGCAAAGAATGGAGGCAGTGGAACTACTTTAGTATGATGTAAAACCCATTGAGAGATATGAAAAAGAAGTTTCCCCATCTTCCCTGGATTTAATCAACACATACACCACCCTCTCTCCACCTACACACACAGCTCCTCTGTACTCAACTCAAACATGAAAATTTCCATGAAATTAGTAGGTCTTCCCTTAAACAGACTTGACTAAACTTTTAAATTTAAATGTTAGGATTTTAAAGAAAATAAGAACACACCTAACTCTTTTTTATCTTTCTGTGATAATCCTAAGATTTATCCTGTGTTCTCCAGCCCCACTGCCATTCAGCCTTCTACCTTACCCTTTATCAATCTTAATTTGATTCATCGTAGTAGATTACTAACTGTTCTCTCTTTTTCTAGCAGTTTCTTTCATCAATATCTTTTGTGCTTCCAGTTATTATTTTTTCCCCAGCACCATGATTAGCATGTCACTGCCAGTACTCTTGCCTGGAGAATCGCATGGATGGAGGAGCGTGGTGGGCTGCAGTCCATGGGGTCTTGAAGTCGGACACAACTGAGTGACTTCACTTTCACTTTTCACTTTCATGCATTGGAGAAGGCAATGGCAACCCGCTCCAGTGTTCTTGCCTGGAGAATTCCAGGGACAAGGGAGCCTGGTGGGCTGCCATCTATGGGGTCGCACAGAGTCAGACACAACTGAAGTGACTTAGCAGCAGCAGCAGCAGCCAACATGTGAACCAATGACTTAATACCTAAAATCAAATTCCTTTTCTCTCTCATGTAGTTTCTGTTGTCACAAGCTCATGCCATTTCTTTCCTAAAGCAGAAATTATCCTCTATAGCCTGGCAGGTCCCTATTATTTGTCACAGTAAATTTGTTCTAGTATTTATGTTGTTACCTCTGCCCAGAATACTGTATTCCTCTTCACTTTTGTTGTCTAAATCCTGTATATTCTCTAAGGCTAAGTTCACTTCCCATTCTCTCTCCAAAGATCTATCTCAATTTAATTGATGGTTCCAGTTCCTAAATTGCTAGACTACTTAAGATACAGGCAAGAAAACTCCTTGCCTAGAACCTTAAGCTTCAGATGCTATGTATGCATGCATGTGCACACACACACACACACCCCATTCACTAAAGGACACACAGATACCTCTGTCGTTCATAGTCCAGGGGACAGTACTGGCAGAGGAAAACTTCTAACCTAAACATCCATTTTTAAGACTAACACTGCTCAGGTCCTAGAAACATTTTTACTTAGTTTTTCCCATCAAGCTTTTGACCACTGATGAGTTCAGTTCAGTTCAGTCGCTCTGTCATGTCTGAATTTTTGCAAACCCAGGGACTGCAGGATGCCAGGCTTTCCTGTCCATCATCAACTCTTGGAGACTACTCAAACTCATGTCCATCGAGTCAGTAATGCCATCCAACCATCTCATCTTCTGTCTTCCCCCTCTCCTCCTGCCTTCGATCTTTCCCAGCATCAAGGTCTTCTCCAATGAGTCAGTGCTTTGCATCAAGTGGCCAAAGTATTGGAGTTTCAGCTTCAGCATCAGTCCTTCTAATGACTATTCAGGACTGATTTCCTTTAGAATGGACTGGTTGGATCACCTTGCAGTCCAAGGGACTCTCAGGAGTCTTCTCCAATACCACAGTTCAAAACCATCAAAACTTTGGAGCTCAGCTTTCTTTATAGTCCAACTCTCACATCCATACATGACTACTGGAAAAAGCATAGCTTTGACTAGACAGATCATTGTTGGCAAAGTAATATCTCTGCTTTTTAATATGCAGTCTAGGTTGGTCATAGCTTTTCTTCCAAGGAGCAAGTGTCTTTTAATTTCATGGCTGTAGTCATCATCTGCAGTGATTTTGGAGCCCCCCGCCTCAAAAAAAAATTGATGAGTACCACAGATGATTTGGGTTTGATTTGGGTGCTGTCAATGTGTAACACGAATCCTGCTTTAGAACACCAGGGCCAAATGTGCTTTGGTAAAAGACAAGATAAATTAACTAGTCAAGCCTGTACTCTCAGTTTGCACACTCTCAATGGAGTCCTGCATAACCAATATCAAGAACTGCCAGAACTGCCAAGTGTCCCTTTTCCTGCTTCAGTTACCAACATAATTTGTAGCTGTGACAGTATCTGCAGTTTAGCATGGTACATGCAACAATTAGCAAGAGGGACTAGAAGCTTTTAGCAAAGCCAAAGAGCTCGTATTTTCTTAAATTTATTTACAGTCGTATCTTATAAAATTCACTTGTTTATAGTAATTTTATTTTCACAGATATAGAATGCATGCTGCTGCTAAGCCACTTCAATCGTGTCCGACTCTTTGCGATCCCATATATGGCAGCCCACCAGGCTCTCCCATCCCTGGGATTCTCCAAGCAAGAACACTAGAGTGGGTTACCATTTCCTTCTCCAATGCATGAAAGTGAAAAGTGAAAGTGAAGTCACTTAGTCATGCCTGACTCTTAGCGACCCCATGGACTGCAACCTACCAGGCTCCTCCGTCCATGGGATTTTCCAGGCAAGAGTACTGGAGTGGGTTGCCATTGCCTTCTCCTAGAATTTCTTTACATGAACAACTAAGATAGTCATATTATACCAAACTTTAAAATATCTGATACAATTTAAATTTTTAAAACATTTAATTATTTTGGCTTTATTTAAATGTTGGTGTATTTTTTTCTGTTTTAACTATAATTTGTAAAAATTGTAGTTATCAATCTATTATAATAGATAATTTGAGTAATTTTAAATGTTTTAGGATAAAATGACTTTCTGAAAAAATTGATCTTTGCTTNAGAATTTCTTTACATGAACAACTAAGATAGTCATATTATACCAAACTTTAAAATATCTGATACAATTTAAATTTTTAAAACATTTAATTATTTTGGCTTTATTTAAATGTTGGTGTATTTTTTTCTGTTTTAACTATAATTTGTAAAAATTGTAGTTATCAATCTATTATAATAGATAATTTGAGTAATTTTAAATGTTTTAGGATAAAATGACTTTCTGAAAAAATTGATCTTTGCTTTAGTAAAAATATTTCCAAATTTAGCACACTCTAACACAATAGTATTTATCTATTTTAGTGTTGTAAGTCATTATTGTAACAAAAAAAACTATTATTAATGAAAATATTAAGGACAAACTTCAGTGATTTTTAGTGGTTTGCTGAAATGAAGAAAATAAATGCAAATCTTGTGAAATAAGAATGCAATGAATTAAGAACTCTGACACAATGGAATATTACTCAGCTATTTAAAAGAATGTATTTGAATCAGTTCAAATGAGGTAGATGAACCTGGAGCCTATTATACAGAGCAAAGTAAGTCAGAGAGAAAAACAACAATACAGTATATTAATGCACATATATGGCATTTAGAAAGATGGTAATGATCACTCTATATGTGAAACAGCAAAAGACACACAGATGTAAAGAACAGACTTTTGGACTCTGTGGAAGAAGATGAGGGTGGGATGATTTGAGAGAATAGCACTGAAACATGGATATTATCATATATGAAATAGATCGCCAGTCCAGGTTCAACACATGAGACAGGGTGCTCAGGGCTGGTGCACTGGGATGACCCTGAGGGATGGGATGGGGAAGGAGGTGGGAGGGGGGTTCAGGATGGGGAACACATGTACACCCGTGGTGGAATCATGTGAATGTATGGCAAAAACCCCCACAGTACTGTAAAGTAATTAGCCTCCAATTAAAATAAATAAAAAAAATAGAAGGGGGCGNGTAAAAATCCTAAATAAAAATTGCTTTATTGCTTTAGTTTTAGGTGTTTTAGTAAATATTTGTAAGATCATGCTCCAGGTAGTTTTTACCTGGGAAATAAAATTCACAGTATTCCTCAATGATCAGTCATGTGATTCTTTTTCTAGAGTTTATGTGTTTTCATTACTCATTCCAAAATACATATATGTTTATAGGTACATAAACAGTGATTTGGAAAAGGAATTAAATGAAAATCAAGACCTTTGCCAAAAATACGTTCTTACAATTTACTATTAGTAAGCTCTATTTCACATCACTTTTCTTATTTTCTCACAATTTGAGTTAATGAGTGTAAATTGAGCTTACTTAGATTTTAACACATGTATATGTTCCACTTAAATTATGGTGAGAAAAAAATTTGTAAAAGATTAAGTTGAAGGACTCAGATTAGATACCAATTACCCACAACTCTGAATTATAGGGAAACAAAATTAAATACTGAGCTACTCCTCTTCTTCCATTTTCTTTCTTTTCCTTCCTTTTTCTTTCTAATACAAAAGCCATGATGCCATCAAATGAGATGGGCATTTGCATAGGCATGGGGAAGGCATGGCTAGGAAGTCGTGGTGATAAGTCATGGTCAGAAGCCAACAAAGGTGAGATTGGTGGGAGCATCCTATGTGGTTACAGGGGAACTTAATTAGGGTACAGCAAGGAGATTAAACCAGTCAATCCTAAAGGAAATCGACCTTGAATATTCATTGGAAGGACTGATGGCCACCTGATGTGAAGAGCTGATTCACTGGAAAAGACCCTGATGCTGAGAAAGATTGAAGGCAGGAAGAGAAGGGGACGACAGAGGATGAGGTGGCTGGATGGCATCACTGACTCAATGGACATGAGTTTGAACAAACTCTAGAAGATGGTGATGGACAGGGAAGCCCAGTATACTGTAGTCCACAGGGTTGCAAAGAGTCAGACATGACTTAGCAACTTGAACAACAATTAGGGTAAACGAATGTCCACACAGAGAACAAGCCAGGAAGAATGTCAGAGCCCAAGCCATGTAAGAGTTACCATATTTGTGGGGTGACCTGAGGAGATGATGAGGCACGCATGGTGGGGTGGGGAGTGTACCAAGTTAGAGGACAGCAGAAACAGCCAAGCTCAGGGCTTCTGAGCTAAAGCAGAGTAGTGACAGTTGTCCTGTGGGAGGAAAGGCAGTGGCAGCAGCAGAGAAGCTTGGAGACAGGCTAAAGGAGGGGGAGAGATTTTGACCAAGTAGGTAAATATATTCAGTGTACTAGAAGACAGTTTTCTTACCATCAGAAAGAGGAGTACACACANGTGGCTTCACACACATCAGACCCTTTCATTTCCAGACCTTCCCTTAGCTCAGAATCGATTTTTGTGTGAGCTGAAAGGAAACTCACTGCTCCCCACCTATCATCACATGATATTTAACCTTAAACTTGACATTTTAATGACTGCCAGTTTGCTATTAAGAACTTCCTTTAAGAATTAACCAAATCCTGCAAGCACTATTTTACAAAGACTTTTAGATTTAGCTAGCTTAAGAGCCATTGTTGAGCAGCTATGAAGTATTAATAGTTCAGTGAAAGAGATTTCTGGTGTGCAGAGAACCTAACATTGCAAAATATGTGTTGTAAAAATCCTAAATAAAAATTGCTTTATTGCTTTAGTTTTAGGTGTTTTAGTAAATATTTGTAAGATCATGCTCCAGGTAGTTTTTACCTGGGAAATAAAATTCACAGTATTCCTCAATGATCAGTCATGTGATTCTTTTTCTAGAGTTTATGTGTTTTCATTACTCATTCCAAAATACATATATGTTTATAGGTACATAAACAGTGATTTGGAAAAGGAATTAAATGAAAATCAAGACCTTTGCCAAAAATACGTTCTTACAATTTACTATTAGTAAGCTCTATTTCACATCACTTTTCTTATTTTCTCACAATTTGAGTTAATGAGTGTAAATTGAGCTTACTTAGATTTTAACACATGTATATGTTCCACTTAAATTATGGTGAGAAAAAAATTTGTAAAAGATTAAGTTGAAGGACTCAGATTAGATACCAATTACCCACAACTCTGAATTATAGGGAAACAAAATTAAATACTGAGCTACTCCTCTTCTTCCATTTTCTTTCTTTTCCTTCCTTTTTCTTTCTAATACAAAAGCCATGATGCCATCAAATGAGATGGGCATTTGCATAGGCATGGGGAAGGCATGGCTAGGAAGTCGTGGTGATAAGTCATGGTCAGAAGCCAACAAAGGTGAGATTGGTGGGAGCATCCTATGTGGTTACAGGGGAACTTAATTAGGGTACAGCAAGGAGATTAAACCAGTCAATCCTAAAGGAAATCAACCTTGAATATTCATTGGAAGGACTGATGGCCACCTGATGTGAAGAGCTGATTCACTGGAAAAGACCCTGATGCTGAGAAAGATTGAAGGCAGGAAGAGAAGGGGACGACAGAGGATGAGATGGCTGGATGGCATCACTGACTCAATGGACATGAGTTTGAGCAAACTCTAGAAGATGATGATGGACAGGGAAGCCCAGTATACTGCAGTCCACAGGGTTGCAAAGAGTCAGACATGACTTAGCAACTTGAACAACAATTAGGGTAAACGAATGTCCACACAGAGGACAAGCCAGGAAGAATGTCAGAGCCCAAGCCATGTGAGAGTTACCATATTTGTGGGGTGACCTGAGGAGATGATGAGGCACGCATGGTGGGGTGGGGAGTGTGCCAAGTTAGAGGACAGCAGAAACAGCCAAGCTCAGGGCTTCTGAGCTAAAGCAGAGTAGNTGAAGAGCTGATTCACTGGAAAAGACCCTGATGCTGAGAAAGATTGAAGGCAGGAAGAGAAGGGGACGACAGAGGATGAGGTGGCTGGATGGCATCACTGACTCAATGGACATGAGTTTGAACAAACTCTAGAAGATGGTGATGGACAGGGAAGCCCAGTATACTGTAGTCCACAGGGTTGCAAAGAGTCAGACATGACTTAGCAACTTGAACAACAATTAGGGTAAACGAATGTCCACACAGAGAACAAGCCAGGAAGAATGTCAGAGCCCAAGCCATGTAAGAGTTACCATATTTGTGGGGTGACCTGAGGAGATGATGAGGCACGCATGGTGGGGTGGGGAGTGTACCAAGTTAGAGGACAGCAGAAACAGCCAAGCTCAGGGCTTCTGAGCTAAAGCAGAGTGGTGACAGTTGTCCTGTGGGAGGAAAGGCAGTGGCAGCAGCAGAGAAGCTTGGAGACAGGCTAAAGGAGGGGGAGAGATTTTGACCAAGTAGGTAAATATATTCAGTGTACTAGAAGACAGTTTTCTTACCATCAGAAAGAGGAGTACACACATATGGAGAGCGAAACAAACTCTGTGGTGTTAGATTAGAACTGAAGATATATCTGTGAGTACACACATTTCAATAGTTTGAAATATATAGAAATAAATATAGATGTGAATGTATACATACATACCCATGTATACATCTCTTAGCTCTATCCAGTGACAACCCAATAGCAATGAGCACACCTACTTTCCAGATTTCAGTTTATAAACACCATCTACCCATTCTTCATTTAAAGTGACCAGAGCTCCTTGGAGAAACAGCTCATTTCAGAGCTTGTGCAGGCTAATTATAAGATGAACCTTGAGCACACTGTGATGTTAAAAAGTAAGGAAGTATTATTCAAAGAAAGACAGACATATGCCAGAAGGACACAGAGGCCTGCTTGAAGAGGCTATCAGTAGACATATCCGGGAACTGAAACATCAAAGCAAATTATGATGATAGATTATAGCTCATGCTTATAATAGGAAACTATGAATCTATATTGATAGAAACAAATTGAAATTTTTATAGGGAACAGGATATTCACATAGTCTTACTGTAACTTCCACCATTTACTTATTCATTATAAAGGAAGGAGAGTACTTTTACAAAGAAGGTTGGCAGATGACCTCTTGATAAAATGAATGATTACACTTCTTTGTTTTCTTAAGTCAGACATTGGAAGCAGACCTCTCTTCCTTGTATCTGAATGAGGCCCCTGGCTCAAGAGCACAGACATGGTCATCTGACAAAGGGCCTAATCTCTGGACAGCTGTATATTTGGTCTACTTGTTAGAAGACTTTTTCTTTTTTTTTTGGAAGTATACTTGATTTACAATGTTAGTTTCAGATGTATAGCAAAGTGATTTAGTTATGTGCATATATATATATACATATATGTTTTTTAGGGTCTTTTTCTCAGATTCTTTTCCCTTGTTGTTGTTCAGTCATTCAGTTGTGTCCAACACTTTGGGAACCCATGGACTGCAGCACATCAGGCTTCCCTGTCCTTCACTGTCTCCCAGAGTTTTTTCAAACCCATGTCCATTGAGTCAGTAACACCAACCATCTCATCCTCTGCCGTCCCCTTCTCCTCCTGCCTTCAATCTTTCCAGCATCAGGGTCCTTTCCAATGAGTCAATTCTTTGCACCAGGTGGCCAAAGTATTGGAGCTTTAGCTTCAGCATCAGTTCCTCCAATGAATATTCAGAGTTGATTTCTTTTACAATTGACTGGTGTTTTTCTCCTTGCTGTCCAGGAGACTCCCAAGAGTCTTCTTCATGACCACAGTTTGAAAGCATCAATTCTTTATCACTCTGTCTTCTTTATGGTCCAGATCTCACATTCATACATGACTACTCGAAAACCATAGCTTTGACTATACAGACCATTGTTGGCAAAGTGATGTCTCTGCTTTTTAATACTGTCTAGTTTTATCATCAGAGAAGGCAATGGCACCCCACTCCAGTACTCTTGCCTGGAAAATCCCATGGACAGAGGAGCCTGGTAGGCTGCAGTCCATGGGGTCGCTAAGAGTCAGACATGACTGACTTCACTTTCTCTTTTCACCTTCATGCATTGGAGAAGGAAATGGCAACCCACTCCAGTGTTCTTGCCTGGAGAATTCCAGGGATGGGGTCACACAGAGTTGGACATGACTGAAGCGACTTAGCAGCAGCAGCAGCAGTTTTATCATAGTTTTTCTTCTAAGATTATTACAAAATATTGAGTAGAATTCCCTGTGCTATACAGTAGGTCCTTATTGGTTATCTAGTTTATATACAGCAGTGTACTTACGTTAATCCCAAACTCCTAATTTCTATACTTCCAATCAGTAATGGGACAAATCAAAATCGCATACTATTTAATAGGGAAAAAAATGCAGTATCACTTCGGTAATATTCTTGCCAAAGATCCATAACCTAAATCTAATCTGTGGAAGCATCAGGAAAACCCCAATTGAGATAAATTCTAGAAAGGAATTCCCCTGTAATCTACAGAAGTGTCAGACTATGAAAATTAAGATACTGATGAATGCTTTCAGATTGAAGAGACCAANTTTGCATAGGCATGGGGAAGGCATGGCTAGGAAGTCGTGGTGATAAGTCATGGTCAGAAGCCAACAAAGGTGAGATTGGTGGGAGCATCCTATGTGGTTACAGGGGAACTTAATTAGGGTACAGCAAGGAGATTAAACCAGTCAATCCTAAAGGAAATCAACCTTGAATATTCATTGGAAGGACTGATGGCCACCTGATGTGAAGAGCTGATTCACTGGAAAAGACCCTGATGCTGAGAAAGATTGAAGGCAGGAAGAGAAGGGGACGACAGAGGATGAGATGGCTGGATGGCATCACTGACTCAATGGACATGAGTTTGAGCAAACTCTAGAAGATGGTGATGGACAGGGAAGCCCAGTATACTGTAGTCCACAGGGTTGCAAAGAGTCAGACATGACTTAGCAACTTGAACAACAATTAGGGTAAACGAATGTCCACACAGAGAACAAGCCAGGAAGAATGTCAGAGCCCAAGCCATGTAAGAGTTACCATATTTGTGGGGTGACCTGAGGAGATGATGAGGCACGCATGGTGGGGTGGGGAGTGTACCAAGTTAGAGGACAGCAGAAACAGCCAAGCTCAGGGCTTCTGAGCTAAAGCAGAGTGGTGACAGTTGTCCTGTGGGAGGAAAGGCAGTGGCAGCAGCAGAGAAGCTTGGAGACAGGCTAAAGGAGGGGGAGAGATTTTGACCAAGTAGGTAAATATATTCAGTGTACTAGAAGACAGTTTTCTTACCATCAGAAAGAGGAGTACACACAGGTGGAGAGCGAAACAAATTCTGTGGTGTTAGATTAAAACTGAAGATATATCTGTGAGTACACACATTTCAATAGTTTGAAATATATAGAAATAAATATAGATGTGAATGTATACATACATACCCATGTATACATCTCTTAGCTCTATCCAGTGACAACCCAATAGCAATGAGCACACCTACTTTCCAGATTTCAGTTTATAAACACCGTCTACCCATTCTTCATTTAAAGTGACCAGAGCTCCTTGGAGAAACAGCTCATTTCAGAGCTTGTGCAGGCTGATTATAAGATGAACCTTGAGCACACTGTGATGTTAAAAAGTAAGGAAGTATTATTCAAAGAAAGACAGACATATGCCAGAAGGACACAGAGGCCTGCTTGAAGAGGCTATCAGTAGACATATCCGGGAACTGAAACATCAAAGCAAATTATGATGATAGATTATAGCTCATGCTTATAATAGGAAACTATGAATCTATATTGATAGAAACAAATTGAAATTTTTATAGGGAACAGGATATTCACATAGTCTTACTGTAACTTCCACCATTTACTTATTCATTATAAAGGAAGGAGAGTACTTTTACAAAGAAGGTTGGCAGATGACCTCTTGATAAAATGAATGATTACACTTCTTTGTTTTCTTAAGTCAGACATTGGAAGCAGACCTCTCTTCCTTGTATCTGAATGAGGCCCCTGGCTCAAGAGCACAGACATGGTCATCTGACAAAGGGCCTAATCTCTGGACAGCTGTATATTTGGTCTACTTGTTAGAAGACTTTTTTTTTTTTTGGAAGTATACTTGATTTACAATGTTAGTTTCAGATGTATAGCAAAGTGATTTAGTTATGTGTATATATATATATACATATATGTTTTTTAGGGTCTTTTTCTCAGATTCTTTTCCCTTGTTGTTGTTCAGTCACTCAGTTGTGTCCAACTCTTTGGGAACCCATGGACTGCAGCACATCAGGCTTCCCTGTCCTTCACTGTCTCCCAGAGTTTTTTCAAACCCATGTCCATTGAGTCAGTAACACCAACCATCTCATCCTCTGCCGTCCCCTTCTCCTCCTGCCTTCAATCTTTCCAGCATCAGGGTCCTTTCCAATGAGTCAATTCTTTGCACCAGGTGGCCAAAGTATTGGAGCTTTAGCTTCAGCATCAGTTCCTCCAATGAATATTCAGAGTTGATTTCTTTTACAATTGACTGGTGTTTTTCTCCTTGCTGTCCAGGAGACTCCCAAGAGTCTTCTTCATGACCACAGTTTGAAAGCATCAATTCTTTATCACTCTGCCTTCTTTATGGTCCAAATCTCACATTCATACATGACTACTCGAAAACCATAGCTTTGACTATACAGACCATTGTTGGCAAAGTGATGTCTCTGCTTTTTAATACTGTCTAGTTTTATCATCAGAGAAGGCAATGGCACCCCACTCCAGTACTCTTGCCTGGAAAATCCCATGGACGGAGGAGCCTGGTAGGCTGCAGTCCATGGGGTCGCTAAGAGTCAGACATGACTGAGTGACTCCACTTTCTCTTTTCACCTTCATGCATTGGAGAAGGAAATGGCAACACACTCCAGTGTTCTTGCCTGGAGAATCCCAGGGATGGGGTCACACAGAGACGGACATGACTGAAGCGACTTAGCAGCAGCAGCAGCAGTTTTATCATAGTTTTTCTTCTAAGATTATTACAAAATATTGAGTAGAATTCCCTGTGCTATACAGTAGGTCCTTATTGGTTATCTAGTTTATATACAGCAGTGTACTTACGTTAATCCCAAACTCCTAATTTCTATACTTCCAATCAGTAATGGGACAAATCAAAATCGCATACTATTTAATAGGGAAAAAAATGCAGTATCACTTCGGTAATATTCTTGCCAAAGATCCATAACCTAAATCTAATCTGTGGAAGCATCAGGAAAACCCCAATTGAGATAAATTCTAGAAAGGAATTCCCCTGTAATCTACAGAAGTGTCAGACTATGAAAATTAAGATACTGATGAATGCTTTCAGATTGAAGAGACCAAAGAAACCTTACAACAGATCCTGAACTATTGTTATATGTCCTTTTGTTATAAGGGACATTGTGGGGACAATTTACAAAACTTAATGTGGTCTGAAGTGGAAGACACAGCAAGGTATTTTTCACCCTGTTCATGTATGTATGTTGGTTATGCAGAACTTTCTACTTTGGAGGAAAATACTCTAAAATTTTTAGGAGTGACAGGTCATCAAGCCAGCAACTTACTCTCACATGGTTTAAGAAAAAAAGGAGTATTCTTTGTAGTGTGATGGCTATTTTTGCTAGCCTCAGATTGTCCAAAAATAAAGTCTGAGCCTGAACAAAATAAAGAAGTTCTCCTCTTGTGGAACAACACAAAATAATCTGAGAAATGCCCTAAGCTAATTTATCAGAATTCTAGTTTCTCACCTGATGGTATATCTATTTTTCACTTAGATAATATGATCAGAGCCCACTTTGGAAGCCTACATAGGAAGTTATACTAAAATAATATGGAAAAGTCAGGAAGACTTGCTCACACCAACCTGTATAATGGCTAAATTTCCATAAATGGAAGTCCTTTTCCATGGGCTAAGAATAATCTTTTAAAAAGACTATTACAGAATATAATTTCCTGAATGCCAGATGAAGAACTACAGACAGGAGAGGATACATAGAAAAGCTTCTGTGCAAAAGGGCTCATTTTATCCTTCTCCTTTCCAAACATATTTTGAGAATATAACTGGGGTCAAAGGTAAGGAAATGTCACATCACAGGGGAGAAACTGAGTCGTGATGTGTCTAAGCCAGATCTGTGGACCTGAATAGAACCATCAGTACAGCCAGAGCTGCAAAAAGTCAGCATGACCAGGCAAGTGGTGAGTCCATGTAGAAGACTGATTTGAGACAAAGGGAATAGGAAAAAGTGGTCATAAACTCATTATATTTGAAAGACTAAATAAACCTGATGGTGAGTTATAAGCAAGAAGATCAGCTAGCCAAACATGATCCACAAGCTAGAGAACTAACAGTATATATCTATATATATATATATATATTCCAAAGGAAAGTACATAGGTGAAAGGAAAGAAAGAATTGACTAATTTTCGACAGGTAAAAATGTGCCTGCTAAGAGAATCCAGTAAGATGTGGGTGGTGTGGCCCCAAATGTCCTTTATTCCAATCCACTCCTACTTTCACTATTAGATTGCCATCATAGATTCTGAAAACACAGAGTAGATTCAGAGAGAATAGACCATCTGGTTCTATTGATTTGATCACAATTTTGCAGGTATAGAAAAGGAGCACACTGTAATGTAATAAACAGGAAATGCCTCTCATAACTCCCCTGAAGGAAGGACTTTCTGGCTGACTGTGGAGAATATGGTCAACAGACAATCTTCAAATAACAGAAGGTAATAACTGGCAAGGATGTGGAAAAAAGAAATCCCTTATATACCATTGGCAGGAATATGAATTGTTAGAGCAGAGGAAACAGTATCAGTTCAGTTCAGTCACTAAGTCGTGTCCGACTCTTTGCGACCCCATGAATCGCAACACACCAGGCCTCCCTGTCCATTACCATCTCCCAGAGTTCACTCAAACTCATGTCCATTGAGTCGGTGATGCCATCCAGCCATCTCATCCTCTGTCGTCCCCATTTCCTCCTGCCCCCAATCCCTCCCAGCATCAGGGTCTTTTCCAAAGAATCAACTTTTTGCATGAGGTGGTCAAAGTACTGGAGTTTCAGCTTTAGCATCATTCCTTCCAAAGAAATCCCAGGGCTGATCTCCTTCAGAACGGACTGGTTGGATCTCCTTGCAGTCCAAGGGACTCTCAAGAGTCTTCAGCGTTCCTTAAAAATTAAAGGTAGAACTAGCATTTCTGGATATATCCCTAAAGCAAGTGAAATCAGTGTCTCAAAGAGATATCTGCACCCCCACATGCATTGCAACCTTATTCATAATAGCCAAGACATGGAAACAACCTAAATATGTGAAAATGACTGGAAAAAGAAAATGAACAATGAAATAGTATTCAGCCCTGAGCACCAAAAAAATTAATGCTTTCAAATTGTGGTGCTGGAGAAGACCCTTGAGAATCCCTTGGACTACAAGGAGATAAAACCAGTCAATCTGAAAAGAAGTCAAACCTCAATATTCAATGGAAGGACTGAAGCTGAAGCTCCAATAAGTTGGCCACCTGATGTGAAGAGCTGACTCATTGGAAAAGACCCTGATGTTGGCAAAGATTGACGGCAGAGGGAGAAGAGAGAGGAAGAGGATAAGATAGTTAGATAGCATCATCAACTCAATGAACATGAGTTTGAGCAAACTCCAGGAGATGGTGAATGAAGGACAGGGATGCCTGGTGTGCTGCAGTCCATGAAGCTACAAAGAGTCAGACACAACTTAGCAACTAAACAACAATATCCTTAAGGAAATCCTGCCATTTGTGACAACATGTATGAGCCTGGAAGACATGCTAAACAAAATAAGCCAGACACATAAAGACAAATGCTGTATAATCTGACTCACTTATATATTAAACCTGAAATAATTAAACTCATAGATGCAAAGAATAGAAGAGTGGTTATCAGGAGCTGGCAGGGAGGGAGAAATGAGATCTTGGTGAAAGCATACAAAGTTCCAGTTAATAGATGAATATGTTCTGGAGCTCTAATTTGCAGAAACATGATTGTTGTCAGCAAGACTTAATTGTATATTTGGAATTTGCTAAAAAAAAAAAAGTTGATCTTAGTTCTAAAAAATAGAAGGAAGGAAGGAAGGAAAGAAGGAAGAAAGGGGGGAATTGGATGGAGAGAGGAAGAAAAAAATGAAAAGAAGAGATAAAAGGGAAAGAAAGAAAATAGAAAGTATCAAGCAGCTTACCCTGCACTGGTTTAACCCCAGGGGAGAACCCTAAAGACCTCTGCCACTGTAGCTCGGTATTGGAGTTACCAAGAATACCATGCAGTCAAGCACGGATGGAACAGTGTTGCTCACACAGAGAAGAGACAGAGTAAGATCAGCTCCAACGGTGGGTACTGGTCTTGTGACCAGCAGGTCTCATCCTGAGCCCGATGCGGGGCAATTTGCCTACTCACCATTCTCCTGGTGCGTTAGACAAATCCCACGTCCTCCCCACGGGGGACACACATAGCGGGGGTGACCAGGTGCTGAATGGTGCACATCACTCAAGCAAGGACACAGGGGACTCTTTGAGCCCCAAACAGGGAGAGATGCCCCCCACAAGGCGGCAAGACTGGCACAGGCTGCATGGGCTCTTTATCTCTTGGTGAGGGAGTGTTCCAAGCCCAAGGCCCATTTTTATACAAAGAAATAAGAGCAGAAAGCCGCAGGCACCAAACAGCCTTTCCCAACAGCAACTGTGTGAGGTGATGGGCTTGTTAATGAATTTTATTGTAATGACTATTNAACTCTGGGAGTTGGTGATGGACAGGAAGGCCTGGCATGCTGCGATTCATGGGGTCGCAAAGAGTCAGACATGACTGAGTGACTGAACTGAACTGATACTATCATTACTGAAATAGGAGTCACTTTTCTGTGTTACACAAGCATAAAATGGTAGACTCTAGTCAGGAATAAAGTTGGCCACTCAGTCTACCCAGGTCTAGTGTTTCTGATGGAATAATAGAGAAATCAAGCTCTTAGATAAGACTTTGGTGAAAATGACATTGAGTAAAACAAATATTCTGGGTAAACTCTGCGCAAATATTCTTTGAATGGTTAACGAATAGGTATACACAAAAGTGAGTTCAGTTTTAAAATCACGATAACATCCCCACAGGGACAAGTAACCCAACTAGATTTTTTTTTTTAGTCCTGAACTTCTTCCTCAAGTTCTTCCTCATTTGGCTCATCCTAAGCAACCTCTTCTGTTCTAAATTTTTCTTTTATTAAGTTCCACACAGTCTTTGTTCCCTCTGTCAGGTCATTGCCCCTGTTATACAAATTATGATAATTCTCAGATTCCCTGAATTTTTGAGTCCTGTCTTTATTCTAACTACTTGAGCTCCCAGAAGCCTGGTGTGTAGATACCTGTCTTAATTATTTCCCCCTTTGATCTTTGTTTCTCTTTCTTTGCATCAATGTCAAAACTCTTCTGTATGACCAAGAGGTGACTCTTTCTTGTCTCTGAAAATGGAGATGTTTTGTGGATGCTGCAATATTTAAAATTATCCTCCAGAAAACCCTTATGCATGTACTGTGCACCCAAATAAAAGAAAAAGGGAAAGTACATTTGGTAAATGTGGTCTGTAGTAAGATAAAGTCAATTGGTTGAATTGGCTTTTTAATGCATTCTCTTAAGAAACTCAAGTAGATGTGAAGACATATCGGCCAGATAATTCCATTGTCCTTTTCCAACTTTTGCATTTGAAGGCAATTAAATGTATGGATAAAGATACAGATGCTAATATACTTTGGTATAGGCATGGCATCTAGAAAACACTTTTCTTGGAAAATTCCAGTGAGAGAACAGGTCTTGCCATGAGAGCAGACTTCCCTATATACCAGAAATATATCTCTGACAAGATTTGGAAGCTTCAGGAGCTGTCAGAAGAGAATCTTCTGGGTTATTAGTTGTTTACAGTCTGACAGTAACAAATGCTCCCTAGACTTAGGAAATGCAACGTGAGTCTGACATCACAGGGCTGGATTTCTTCCCTAACAGACCCTGTCTGTCCTCTCCGAGAAGTCAATCCTTAAGATTCAAGGAAGGAAGCGTGACGAATTGTGATCATCTGCACCACTGTATTTTCCCTACAATAAGAGAATGCATTCTTTTTTCATTTCTTTTGGTACTTCTAGAATTTTATATACAATTATGTAATTGTAACTCCATGATATAGACTTAGAAGAGTGAGTGTGATTTCTAACTTATCCCATACGTCAGGAAGCTCCTTTAGTGTTTTTATTTCATTATAATCCAATTATACAAATTTGGGATGCCCTAAAGGCGATGGCACCCCACTCCAGTACTCTTGCCTGGAAAATCCCATGGACAGAGGAGCCTGGTGGGCTGCAGTCCATGGGGTCGCGAAGAGTCAGACACGACTGAGCGACTTCACTTTTCACTTTCATGCACTGGAGAAGGAAATGGCATCCCACTCCAGTGTTCTTGCCTGG
>SJYW01014956.1:168219-196625 GCA_006410735.1 Raphicerus campestris
CCCACTCCAGTACTCTTGCCTGGAAAATCCCATGGACAGAGGAGCCTGGTGGGCTGCAGTCCATGGGGTCGCGAAGAGTCAGACACGACTGAGCGACTTCACTGTTCACTTTCATGCACTGGAGAAGGAAATGGCATCCCACTCCAGTGTTCTTGCCTGGAGAATCCCAGGGACGGAAGAGCCCGATAGGCTACAGCCCATGGCGTCGCAAAGAGTCGGACACGACTGAGCGACTTCAATTCAATTCAGGAGTTTAAAATAAGGAGAAAGAACCATCGGTTTCCTTTTAACTGGTCCATAGCAGTATTATAAAATGCAACATTCTGTGTGCCCCCCTCCTTATCTCCTGCCAACGGTATTAAGTGAAACAGATTCAATTTGCCCACCTGAAAGTTTGCTTTGACGGAGTTTAGAGAGAAGGGACACTTGGCCGTAGCATTTGCTGGTGAGCTGCCGGGCCTTAGAGAGGGAGGAACACACACCATGGGGACCAAGAGAATAAGGTCTAGGCACGCGGGGAGGGAGGGAGAGTGGGAATTCCAGGAATGGTAGATTCAGAGGAAGGCAACATGGGAGCAAGGGAATTGACACCAGGAAGACCACTGTGCTTCCTAAGAGCATCAAGATACACACCGTGGGTGGCCGCCCCGAATGGCGCCTGCAGAAGAGCTCCGCGCACAGCGAGCGGCATGTGCGTGTGCGGGCGGAGGGGACGCCATGCTCTTCTCAGGAGGCTGTGCACCCAGCGTGGGGCTGCCTCCGTCCAAAGGAGAGCCGTCTTCAGATTCATCCTGAGATGCTAGGCTACGTGTAACAGCAGAGTCGTGCCCTGCCCACTCTTCCTTCCAGCCCCCTGTCCTTTTCCTTCTACTTTCCTCTCCTCCCCCACATCCCTCTTGCCTTGCTCCTTTCTCAGCCCCCTTCCCTTTCCTGCCTCCTGAACGCTAAAAATAGCATTACGTGGATTGCCAAGAAGATGAATGTGACTTCATTAATGAACCAAAAAAAAAAAAAAAGATGAAAAATAAGCTGTGTAAGGAAGGGAATAATGAGGGAAGTATGGACTGACTGTGTTAAATGACTGTGTTAAAATCCAGATCAGGAGAGTTGGAAGGGGGTGAAGTTCTTTGAGTAAACTGATGCCGGATTGCAAACAATATTTGAGGGCTCTTTTCCTGACAAGTGTATACAGAGTGACCCAGACCAAAACGAGACTAGAGATACTCATTTCAGTTTCCCATAAATGGGTAAATTATTTAAAAATATTTGTCAGGAGAGCGAGGAGAATCATTGAACTACACCAGATCAAAGGGAACCAGCNAAGGGAATGATAAGGGAAGTATGGACTGACTGTGTTAAATGACTGTGTTAAAATCCAGATCTGGAGAGTTGGAAGGGGGTGAAGTTCTTTGAGTAAACTGATGCTGTATTGCAAACAATATTTGAGGGCTCTTTTCCTGACAAGTGTATACAGAGTGATCCAGACCAAAACGAGACTAGAGATACTCATTTCAGTTTCCCATAAATGAGTAAATTATTTAAAAATATTTGTCAGAAGAGCGAGGAGAATCATTGAACTACACCAGATCAAAGGGAACCAGCCAAAATTATACTCCAGAAAATCAAGTGAGGGTCAATGGGACATACTTAAAACAAAAATCTAATAAGTAACTGAAAAAGTTGAAGCCTGTTACTGAAGTTTAGTTAACTTAGAACAACTCTCCACACAAGCAGTTTAAACAGGTATGGAGATAGACAAACAATAAAGCAGAATAATATATAACACCGGATATGTGTATTTCAAATGTGTAGAAACAGGGGATTTCTACAATGTGTGGTGTTCATGTGGTCTATAAGGAGTATTATTTCCTTCCTGATTACAAAAACTCTTAACAAGGTTGACAGGTTAACAGGGTAAAGGGTAACTCAATAGAGGCAACACTCTGCTTTCAATTATTATTTCTTCCTACAAAAATTCCAATGGCAAAAGTGAAACTTTTAAGGCAGAAATCTTGTTGATAGAGATCTAGCTTCCTATGATTTAAAAATCATAATAAAATCCCAGGACACGACCTTGGCAATCTATTCAGAAGCATTTTGCACATATTCTTTCATTTTATTCTTTTCCCTTATAATTGAGCACAAACTAACTTGAATACTCAGCTGGAGCTAAAAATTCATCATTTTTTAATAAACAATTATTTCAATCTTTGTCTCAAGTTTATGACGTTTTTAAGACTAAGGCTTATCACTTTTTCTATTTATCACTTCATTTTTTGATAAACGAATAAGGACAAATACAATAAAATATTCAAGCAATGAAGGAACACTACTGTGTGAATTAACAGTACTGACAAAACAGAACTGTTGGCTGTTAGACAGTGCTGCTGCTGCTGCTGCTAAGTCGCTTCAGTCATGTTTGACCCTGTGCAACCCCATAGATGGCAGCCCACCAGGCTCCCCCATCCTTGGGATTCTCCAGGCAAAAACACTGGAGTGGGTTGCCATTTCCTTCTCCAATGCATGAAAGTGAAAAGTGAAAGTGAAGTCAGTCATGTCCGACTCTTAGCGACCCCATGAACTACAGCCTACCAGGCTCCTCCACCCATGGGACTTTCCAGGCAAGAGTGCTGGAGTGGGGTGCCATTACTTTCTCTGGTTAGGCTGTGCTAATGTAGTGCAACTCTCTTGTTTTTCAGAGATTGCAGAAAGTTCAGATTCAGAGCATGATGAGAAGTGGTTTATGGATAACACTGCATAATAATGAGAAACAAGAGTTTACAACAGACAGACATAGAAAATTGAAGACCCACCCATAGCTTTTACAACCACCCCTCCAATGAAGCAAGTATACAATTTCCATGAAAGGTGATGGAATCAGTTTACAGAAGAACCTAGAATATAAAGATATTAGAAATATAGTCTTCTGAACAAAGAAATGGTGGTTATTTTGACTTGCTAGAACAAAAAATTGCCACTCAGAAGTACTACCAGTAGTAGAGAAGGTACCCATTAGGAGTTAATCTTGACCATAAAGAAGAATTGGTTCATGATGTAAAGGTGTTAGGATCTTGTAAAAAAGTGACATGCATTCTGGAGAGTCATATAGGAAATGAAAAGTGTAATGACGCAGCCATGAAATTAAAAGACGCTTACTCCTTGGAAGAAAAGCTATGACCAACCTAGACAGCATATTCAAAAGCAGACACATTACTTTGCCAACAAAGGTCCATCTAGTCAAAGCTATGGTTTTTCCAGTAGTCAGGTATGGATGTGAGAGTTGGACTGTAAAGAAAGCTAAGCACTGAGGAATTGATGCTTTTGGACTCTGGTATTGGAGAAAGCTCTTGAGAGTCCCTTGGACTGCAAAGAGATCCAACCAGTCCATCCTAAAGGAGTTCAGTCCTGACTATTCATCAGAAGGACTGATGCTGAAGCTGAAACTCCAATACTTTGGCCACCTGATGTGAAGAACTGACTCGTCGGAAAAGACCCTGATGCTGGGAAAGATTGAAGGTGGGAGGAGAAAGGGATGACAGGATGAGATGGTTGGATGCCATCACTGACTCTATGGACATGAGTTTGAATAAACTCCAGAAGCTGGTGATGGACAGGAAAATCTAGCATGCTGCAGTCCATGGGGCCGCAGAGAGTCAGACGTGATGGAGTGACTGAACTGATCTGAACTGAATGATTGCTACCACAAGCAACTGTCAGCTATGTGTAATAGACTGTAAAAATTCAGTTTCATAGTTCAGTGAAGAATGTTGGGGTGCACTTCTCAGCCCTCTCCTGCAATTTTTCTATTCCCTTCCATAATGAAGTAGTTCTATTTTAAATCTTCATTTATTAATTTTAGACTAGAGAGTCCTTAATATACACCTACAACCCCAAACATTCATTTGATTCAGTGTCCCATCTTCAACTGCTTTCTGTAGTAGTTTCATGTGTTGATAAGTGCATGGATGTTGGACTTTAAAATGAAAAGATTCAAATCCTAGGTCTGCAATATGTCAGCTGTGCAACCCTAGACTAGTGAGTTACTTTCTAAGCTTCTTTATCTGGAAATAGGAGTGTTACATATATATCAAAACTTCTATATTAATAACCTTGAAATTATATATATAAAACAGTTCTTAGCACATGTTATCCAGTTTTTTATTCATTAAATATGTTCATATTGCTTGGCAACAAATAGGAAAAAGAGTATGTCAAGGCTGTACATTGTCACCCTGCTTATTTAACTTCTATGCAGAGTACGTGATGAGAAATGCTGGGCTAGAGGAAGCAGAAGCTGGAATCAAGATTGCCGAGAGAAATATCAATGATCTCAGATATGCAGATGACACCACCCTTATGGCAGAGGGTGAAGAAGAACTAAAGAGCCTCTTGATGAAAGTGAAAGAGGAGAGTGAAAGAGTTGACTTAAAGCTCATAATTCAGAAAACTGAGATCATGCCATCTGGTCCCATTACTTCATGGCAAATAGATAGGGAAACAGTGGGAACAGTGGCTGACTTTATTTTGGGGGGATCTAAATCACTGTAGATGGTGATTACAGCCATAAAATTAAAAGACGCTTACTCCTTGGAAGGAAAGTTATGACCAATCTAGATAGCACATTAAAAAGCAGAAACATTACTTGTCAGTAAAGGTCCATCTAGTCAAGGCTATGGTTTTTCCAGTGGTCATGTATGGATGTGAAAGTTGGACTATAAAGAAAGCTGAGTGCTGAAGAATTGATGCTTTGAACTGTGGTGTTGGAGAAGACTCTTGAGAGTCCCTTGGACTGCAAGGAGATCCAGCCAGTCCATCTTAAAGAAGATCAGTCCTGGGTGTTCATTGGAAGGACTGATGAAGCTGAAACTCCAATACTTTGGCCACCTGATGCAAAGAAGTGACTCATTTGAAAAGACCCTGATTCTGGGAAAGATTGAGGGTAGGAGGAGAAGGAGAAGACTGAGGATGAGATGGCGGATGGCATCACAGATTCAATGGACATGAGTTTAGATAAACTCTGGGAGTTGGTGATGGACAAGGAGGCCTGGTGTGCTGCGATTCTTGGGGTCACAAAGAGTCGGACACGACTGAGCGACTGAACTGAATGGAACCGATATTCTCTGAACATTCTCTTGTTTCCCTAAATCACTTAAGACTATTAAGTTGCTTGAAATATTATGAAAACAATGTGACTTTTACTAGCTTATTTTTCTTAGATTGCTGTAACCCTTAATATAACTAGTTTCCTTGTCAATTGATCACAAAATCTGCAACAGTAATCCAAAACTCTAGTGCCAAAATTAGGTGGAGAGAACTAGGAGAGAACTATAAGAGAACAAGTATTTATCTTGGATAGATAATAGGATTAGATAATAGATTAGATACTGGGGTGAGGGAAGTAGGGTAAGTAGGAAAGAACATAACTTAGAGGAATACTTTTGTTCAAGGGTTTAATAAAAACTATTTACTCATTCACATTAGGTCAGATATAATTGAATGTCCTAAGGTCATATCACAATCAATGGATGAGTTAGGGATTTCTCCTAATCATTTTCACACCATATCCCTCTAACTTACTTCTACTGATGGGTCTTAAAAATCCACTAATTCATTTTTCTAGATTCCACATGTATGTGTTAATGGTACAGATGAACCCATTTGCAGGGCAGAAATAGAGATGCAGACACAGAGGACAGGTATGTGGACACATGGGGGAAGCGATGAATTGGAAGGTTGGGATTTATATATATACACTATTGAGTGTGAAATAGATAGCTAGTGGGAACCTGCTGTACACATAGCACAGGGAGCTCAGCTCAGTGTTCTGTAATGACCTAGAGGGACGAGATGCGGGGAGAGGTGGGAGGGAGGGCTCTATGTACATACATAGCTGATTCACTTAAATGTATAGCAGAAACTAACACAACATTTTAAAGCAATTATACTCCAAAAAAAATCAATTAATTCAAAATGAGGCCTTCAATGATCCTTACATCTCCTCTTTCCTGTATATCCTTTTACTTTCGTAGCTCATTATTAACTCACACTTGGAAGAACAGTATAATTTTATATTTGTTCTTCTTAGCCAAGCTAAACTGGAAGCAAACCTGAAAAAAAAAAAAAAAAAAAAAAGTCTAACAAAGACCCTCCCACCCACTTTCATACAGATCTTACAGCCGATTCTGTTGAAGCCCAGAAAAGTTAAGTGAACTACGTAACATTATACAGCTGGTGAGCTCCAAAATGAAAATTATAATCAAGGAAATCTCTTTGANAAGACCCTCCTACCCACTTTCATACAGATCTTACAGCCGATTCTGTTGAAGCCCAGAAAAGTTAAGTGAACTATGTAACATTATACAGCTGGTGAGCTCCAAAATGAAAATTATAATCAAGGAAATCTCTTTGACAATGCAATACTTTTTCTATCACATCCAGCTATATATTATTCTGCTTTCAGATTTATCTGCTTCGAACAATCATTTCAACTCCTTGAAAGCTGCCAGTGTTTCTCCTTTGTCTGAAAATACAATCCAAATTCACTGTCATTCAAGACTCTCAATTATCTGGCCTTACTTAACCTATTGTTATTTCCACCAAATCTCAATACAATCCCCACACCCCTCACTCTAGCATCACGATCTCCTGCACACACCACACTCTTTAGTCTGTAAACATTTGCTTACTACAATTAAATTGCCATGTTTTAATTCTTAGCCCCAAACTACCCATTTCTTTCAAGTCAACTGAAGCTCATTTCATTGTCTCCAAAACAGCGTTATTTTGCTTTCCCAATAATAACTGATCTCTAGTTGAATTATTGCTTACCTCAGACATTTCGACCAAATAGTATCGTACCTTGCTAAACAATGATTTGGAGCAAGTAAGTTATTTCTTCCTAATTATTTTCCAAATAGTTGAGAAGGGTAGTAACCACACCTACCATTTCTTTCATATTCCCTTTAGTAAACACAGTGCTAATTACGTACTAATCACTCAGTGTGTGAATGCATGGGTGCTAAGTCACTTAGGTCATGTCCGACTGTTTGCGACCCTATGGACTGTAGCCCATCAGGTTCCTCTGTCCATGGAATTCTCCAGACAAGAATACTGGAGTGGGTTGCATTTCCTTATCCAGGGAATCTTCCTGACCCAGGGACCAAACCAGCATCTCGCAGGAGGATTCTTTACTGCTAGTACCACATGGGAAGCCCCAATCACTCAACGACACTTGTTAAATGAATTTTTTTAAATTCAGTTATTTTATTAAAGCAAAATATTTTCTCACAGTAGACCTGAATTTCTTGACTTTTACTTGGGATATCAGCTCTCCTCTATCTACTGGCAGCAATCTATCTACCTACATTGCTAGGCAAGGAAGCTATTTTTTTTTTAATGTATCAAATTCTGGGGTCAGCTAAAACCATCATTTTTACTATCAAAAGCTAACTAGCACTTTAAAACAACCTTCTATAACCATGCATCTCTGGATTCTAGAATTCATTTTTGGACCCATCAAATTGTTTTTCAACATGTATAAACACTCTTATGAAAGTATTTACATAATAGATTAAATTTGGGGAATTGTCTACACTTTGCCTTGTTGAGCTGAATTTTAGAATTTAGGCTGTNAAAGGAAGCTATTTTTTTTTTAATGTATCAAATTCCGGGGTCAGCTAAAACCATCATTTTTACTATCAAAAGCTAACTAGCACTTTAAAACAACCTTCTATAACCATGAATCTCTGGATTCTAGAATTCATTTTTGGACCCATCAAATTGTTTTTCAACATGTATAAACACTCTTATAGAAAGTATTTACATAATAGATTAAATTTGGGGAATTGTCTACACTTTGCCTTGTTGAGCTGAATTTTAGAATTTAGGCTGTGTGTGCTTAGTCACTCAGTCATGGCCAGCACTTTGTGACCCCATGGAGTGTAGCCTGTCAAGCTCCTCTGTCCATGGGATTCTCCAAGCAAGAATACTAGAATGGGTTGCCATGCCATCCCCCAGGGGGTCTTCCAAACCCAGGGTTTGAACCCAGGTCTCTCATTGCAGGCAGATTCTTTACCATCTGAGGCATCAGGGAAGCCCTTCAAGTTTATTGACATTTATAATATGCAAGTTCATCACTTGACTTTGACTAAACATGTCTGTAGTTACTTCTATTAAAAACTGAGTGTCAAGGACTTGAGAATATATATTAAAACTTCATTTCAATTTTTAAAAATATTCAAAATATGTCATTCCTCCTTGCTTGCCTTTTCTACAATTATAATCCACCACAATTCTGAGAACAAATTTAGAAAATGTGGGAGACTATTAGACCTAGAAGGAAGTAGTAGTGACCATATAATCCCAAACATCATTTTCCAGATAAGGTAATTCAATAAGAATCAATCTACTGCCAAAATTTACAATTAGAGATGAATACTGCAGGGCAACATAACCCAATATACTGTTTTATCATAGTTTATTAATTTCTGTTTGGCTAAATGAGACTACAGAGAAGGCAATGGCACCCCACTCCAGTACTCTTTCCTGGAAAATCCCATGGACGGAGGAGCCTGGTGGGCTGCAGTCCATGGGGTCATGAAGAGTTGGACATGATTGAGCGACTTCACTTTCACTTTTCACTTTCATGCATTGGAGAAGGAAATGGCAACCCACTCCAGTGTTCTTGCCTGGAGAGTACCAGGGACGGGGGAGCCTGGTGGGCTGCCATCTATGGGGTCGCACAGAATCAGACACAACAGAAGCAACTTAGCAGCAGCAGCAAATGAGACTAAAGTTATTTATTTATTTGTGTGATACCTTTTATCTTTTTAACCACCTCAGAACCCTACCTTGAGGTATCCCCAAAGTTGTAAATGCCACCAGGAACCTTACAGTGTTGTTTGAGGATATAAGATCAAAAAAAGAACCACAGTAAGCACATAAAGAACACAGCTCAAAGGCATAGAAAATCAATGAGCTGAAATTCCCGAGAAATGTTCATAGCTCTGCCCGTATACCAAAGAAATGGAAAGGTTGTTTTTTTTTTTTTCATTTTTCCCCTTCACATCTAACATTCTTAGTTTATTAGGAAGTAAACTCATTGACTACTAGCTTCACTTCCACATATCTCTCCTCCATTTCTATAGTTTTTAACTTTTTTTTCTTATGGATCTAATGGCAATCATAACTGTACAACATAGCCCCTGGGTTGTTGTGAGATTTAAATGTGCTAAGAATTAATAGATATGAAACTGAAAAAGTAAAAAGTTCATTAAAGATGTAAGATTTTATTACTATCACTCCTCTCTTAAACGGTAGTCACCTTGTTGTAACCTAGGGGGAAAAACTGTAGGATACAAGCGCATAACTATAGGACCAGAGGGAACTGGGGAAGAAAGAACAAGTCGATATCTGCCCAGCTGAAGCAAAGAAGGCAGAGAGATGAACTGAAGGAAATCACAGCTCAGAAAAATGTTAGTATTCCAGTCACTCTGTTGAGGTAGCCCGGCAGGCTGCCAGGCTTGGCAGCTGCCCTCCCAGGACCAGTGCTTGTGCTTATTTGTTCTTTGGCTCAGCCCCATCTGAACTGACCTTCCTTCTTGGACTATTCCATAAGCTTTCCTTCATGGTCTCTAGTTTTCAGAGAACCAAACATTTTTTTCTTCTCTCCAAATGACTTCATCCCTTTAACTGACATTTCTGGATTTATCTTGGATAAATAGGTCTCTCCGTCCAGAGTCATTTGATCTCCTCTGGGGAAGAAGGCAGCTTTAAAAAAAAAAAATTCATTTATTTCTTTATTTTTTATTGTAATGGGTCTTTGTTGCTGCACGTTGGCTTTCTCTAGACATGGTGAACAGTCAAGAGGTGGGAGGCTACTCTTCTTTGTGGTGTGTAGGCTTATTGCAGTGGCTTTTCTTGTTGGGAGCATGGGCTCTGGAGTCTGGAGTGTACAGGATCAGCAATTGTGGCCCAAGGGCTTAGTTGCTCTGAGGCATGTGGGATCATCCCACACCAGGGATCAAACCTGTGTCCCTTGCACTGGCAGGCAGATTCTTAACCACTGGACCAACAGGGAAGTCCGAGAAGGCAGCTCTTCTGCAATAAGCCAATAATTGTGTGTGTGTGTGTGTGTGTGTGTGTGTGTACGCTCGCCTCAGGGTGATTATATGAAAAAGGCCACTCATTGACATAGCAAGGATAATATACACCACCCAAGTCTGTATATTGTTTGTATATTGGTGCAGTATAGTATACGGAATCACAAGGTATAAAGACAAACTGATCGAACCAATCACCATCTGTCCTCAAATACTTCCCAGGTTACAGTCATGGAGAAATTTACAGAAGGAGAAAATGACCTGCATAGTGACTCCTAGTATCTGAAGCCATCTCCTTAGTGGAGTTCTCGCCTTGCAGCAGTGTTCTCAACAGATATACTTACTCATCCTATAGGAATCTGTTCTAAAGCTAGTGCTCTGTGATGATTTTCTGTGGTTATTCTAATCCTTTCTGAGACAGGATGATGAAATGAGCACTTTGATGTGCAGATGTGAAATGTAAATTTAGAGGCTTTAAAGGTTTGAATTGACAAAATTGTAAGAGGGAGTGAATGTCACAAAGCTGTAAAAATGTTCAATTCTTTTCTTATGTAAAATTACTAGGCACTGAGCAAAGAAGGCAAAATGAATATTAAATCTAGGATTGTTAAAAAAGAAAAACATAGCCTGAAATCTCTATAACCTTATAACCCAAGAATGGAGCTTAGTTTCAATGCAAAAATAAAAACTGGATATTTGAATCAAATATTTGTAGACTCATTTCTTCATAATTTTAATAAATGAACACTGTAAAAATCCTGAAGAATTTCTCCAAATATAAATAACTTAAACATTATAGACCTATTCTGTAAAACAAAAGAAAATCCACTGATACTCAACATTTTCTCTGTATTGACTATAGAAACTATTATATTCATGAGCACCCTAGTTTGGAGCTCCATGTCATTCACTGTGACTTTGTACATTTGTTTCCTAGATAAGGCCTAGAAATACTGATTACTTCTTAGTAATGCCATTTCATCATCTTTCAGGAGGTAGTAATAATGATTGCTAACAGGCAAGTCAGATCAATAGAAAGTATCTCTGGACACAGTGAACCATATATATGATCCAGATAATAGAGTAGTTGCTGTTATAAAAGAAAGACCATTAAAATAATGGCAACAAATTTTCCAGTTCACTTTACTTGCCCAGTATAGAGACAGTAAGTAAAAGTCTCTCAGTCGTGTCCAATTCTCTGCAACCCCATGGACTATACAGTTCATGAAATTCTCCTGGCCAGAATACTGAAGGGGGTAGCCTTCCCCTTCTCCAAGGGATCTTCCCAACCCAGGGATCGAACCCATGTCCTCCCCATTGCAGGCAGATTCTTTACCAGCTGAGCCACAAGGGAAGCCCAATATAGATAGAAGTTATATAAAACAAGACAGAAGATATATTTATTTATCTTCTTTCTTGAACTAAGTTAAATTTGTTTTTTTCCCTTTCCGTCTTAAGGATATGTACTTTGCTTTGTCCCATTTATGCTTTGAGCATCAAAAACTGCTTTTAATCTGCAGTTGAAACTTCATTTTGCAATTCTAATGATCTAAGTAGAACAATGCTTTCAGTTCAGTTCAGTTGCGCAGTTGTATCTGACTCTTTGTGACCCCATGAATTGCAGCATGCCAGGCCTCCCTGCCCATCACCAACTCCTGGAGTTCACTCAAACTCATGTCCATCAAGTCGGTGATGCCATCCAGCCATCTCATCCTCTGTCGTCCCCTTCTCCTCCTGCCCCCAAGCCCTCTCAGCATCAGAGTCTTTTCCAATGAGTCAACTCTTCACATGAGGTGGCCAAAGTACTGAAGTTTCAGCTTAAGCATCATTCCTTCCAAAGAACACTCAGGACTGATTTCCTTTAAAATGGACTGGTTGGATCTCCTTGCAGTCCAAGAGACTCTCAAGAGTCTTCTCCAACACCATAGTTCAAAAGCATCAATTCTTCGACACTCATCTTTCTTCACAGTCCAACTCTCACAGCCATACATGACTACTGGAAAAACCATAGCCTTGACTAGATGGACCTTTGTTGGCAAAGTAATGTCTCCATCTTTGGCTGCAAAGAATATGATCAATCTGATTTCAGTGTTGACCATCTGGTGATATCCATGTGTAGAATCTTCTCTTGTGTTGTTGGAAGACGGTGTTTGCTATGACCAGTACATTCTCTTGGCAAAACTCTATTAGCCTTTTTCCTGCTTCATTCCACATTCCAAGGCCAAATTTACCTGTTACTCCAGGTGTTTCTTGACTTCGTACTTTTGCATTCCAGTCCCCTATAATGAAAAGGACCAGGGGTGGCGGGTGGGAGGAGCTACCCCATACCTGAGGTAAGGGGCGGCAGCAAAGAGGAGCAACCCCACGTCCAAGGAGCAGTAGATATATGGGCACAGGAAGGCCGNGCAAAACCTGTGTTCTCCTATGATCTTGTGGTTTCTTTTTAAACTTTTCCATTCCAGTTATGAAACTAAAAATGTTTCTTCCCTAAACATTTTCAAGAAGCTGTATAAAACTAACAATGTTCTGTTAGCATCACAAACATAATAACATTTATTATCTTTCAAGATGTTAACTTCCTAGCACATAAGTGGTATTTTCCCATAATTCATGCATTCATTCATTCAACAAAGCCTGATAATGATACATTTCTAGACCACTAATTAAGAACCAGAGAACTTGAAAGTACCCAAATTGCATTTGAAAGCCCCAGTCTTAAGAATTGTAGCATTGCAGTTAAAATTATTACTTTCAAGGCTTTCTTGAGGACAAAGTCATCACAGACACATGTACTGACAGCAAAGAGTTCTGGCATTGCCTGATTATACCTTGGCCATCAAGATTACTGAGTATGCTTTAGACCTTCTCATTGTCATCTAAATAAAAATCACATTACTAAGTATACATAAAGAGATATGTGCATGCCTGCTCAGTTGGCTCTGACTCTTTGTGATCCCCTGGACTATAGCCCTCCAGACTCTTCTGTCCAGGGGGTTTTTCAGGCAAGAATACCGGAGTGGGTTGCCATTTCCTACCCCGGGATTTCTTTCTCTCCCAGGGATCAAACCTGCATCTCCTGTGTCTCATGTATTCGTAGGTGGTTTCTTTACCACTGAGCCACCTGGGAAGCCCAAAGAAATAAGGTGGAGAACTGGAGTGTCTGAGAATATGGGAACAATCTACCAGGATCCCTTTACATCAGGTTGAGAATCTTTGCTCCAGTTTAAGATTAAAATTGGTTTTCCCTGCATTAAAATTCTAGTTTCTGCCTCACATAGTCTTCCTCTGGTTGCCCTGTATATATATATCCAGCCTGCTTAACTCTTCCCATCTATAATCTTCTCTCCAGTCCAGGAACTGATTTATTCAGCAACTATCTCAATATCAGGGGCTTCCCAGGTGGCACAGTGGTAAAGAATCCACCTGCCTGTCAGTGCTAGAGATGCCAGAGATAAGCGTTTGATCCCTAAATTGGGAGGATTCCCTGGAGGAGAAAATGGCAACCCACTCCAGTATTCTTGCCTGGATAATCCCATGAACAGAGGATCCTGGAGAGCTACAGTCTATGGTGTTACAAAGATTCAGACGTGACTGAGTATGCATGGACAGACAACTAAATATTGGGTCTTTTTAATATCTCCTCGTATATATTAATCAGCAATTTGATCCTTTCAGGTATTGCTTTTAAGATTTGTTGGGTGGGACAAGTGCAGTGTTAATAATCAAGCGTCAAACTAGTCTTCTGCTGAGTCAAGACACTTCTGAGGACAGCAGTCTCCACCTTTATCCACAGCTTTGCTTTGCATGGTTCCAATTACCCAAAGTCAACCACACTCCAAAAATACTAAATGGGAAATTCCAGAAATAAACAATTCATCAATTTTGTATTGTATGCCATTCTGAGTAACATGGTGAAATTTCATGCTGTCCATTTCATCCCACTCAGGGTTTCCAGCCATCAACGCTCTCAGCTCCTGGCGTCCAATTATCAACATTGTCATGTCTGGATGATCCAGGGTCACCTAAATCAGATGAGCCTCCTGAATATAGACAGAAGATCAACAGGAGCCTAATGCTTTGTCACAATGTCTATGCCATTCACCTCACTTCATCTTGTCACAAAAGAATGTTATCATCTCACATCAAATCAGCAGAAGAAGATGGGTGAGTTCAGTACAGTAAGATATTTAGCAAGATAACAAAACGGAGCACATTCACATAGCTTTTATTCTAGTACATTGTTATCAGTGTCCTGTTTTATTATTGTTGTTGTAATCTCTTCCTGTGCGTAATGTATAAAGGAAACTTTATCCTAGATATGTCTGATGTGTAGGGGAGAAATAGTATATATAGGATTCATACTATCAGTAGTTTCAGGCATCCCCTGGGGGTCTTGGAAGGTATCCCCTGGATGAGGCAGGACCACTGTACTATATGCAGTACCTTGTGACTCAGAAGGTTTTCTCTTTTGACTGTGGAGACAGGACTATCATCAGCTCTGAGTACAGGGCACTGCCTCTAACCCATTTTCTTTTTTTAGGGGGGAAGTCCTTTTTCTAGTCCTGGGTAGTTTCCTCATGTGAATATGCTGATAGTACTGTGAACGCACAAGGGTGACTCAGCATATTGGAGGGTCTCTCTGCCTCTTCTTTGGCACTCTGCCCTGCAAACTCTAGCACCTTGGTCTCCTTGAATTCTTAGATAAGGCTCCTCAGTACAGGTATCCTATCCAGCCCTGCCTGAGTTCCCCTCCAAGCCTGGGGACCTGGAAATTCCTTCACCCAGTAAGCTGGGACACTCTAGAATTCCCTTCATTTGCTTCCCATCTCTCAGGGATTCATCCTACCTCAATACCTGATCCACATGGTTTCAAAACCATTGTTTTACATATTGTGTCTGGTTTTCTTGGTTGTTTTAGGAGGGAGGGTAAATCAAGCCCCTTTTATTCCATCTTAGCTGAAAGTGGAATATATTATATATATTATATTCTCACTGAAAACTGAATTGAAATGAATTAAAGTCTAAGAATTGCAGATAAAATAATTTCCTATATATATAGTCCTCTATATCACTTAGAGTCCAGGATGAGACACTGCAACAAACAGAACAGAAGTGAGTGTGCCACAAGATCATTCAGAATCATTCAGGGACCAGGTTCTTTCCATTCTGTGGCTGCCGCCTCCTCAGGTGTTGTCTGGGGCCAGTCACGTTTGAGCTAAAACTTTAGGGTTTCTATTATTAAAAAGGAAGATGGAGAAAATGATGCTGCGGCCCAATAAAGAGTTTCAGCCACAAACACTCAGAAACTTAATTTAAATGTCTTATATTCCCTACATATTTTATTTTATCTTTTGCCAGAAATACCTGAAATGGTTTTAGATACCGGGAAGAGGAACGATTTTAAAAAACAAAGAAAAAAATCCTCTCAGGGTTATNCTGCCTCTAACCCATTTTCTTTTTTTAGGGGGGAAGTCCTTTTTCTAGTCCTGGGTAGTTTCCTCATGTGAATATGCTGATAGTACTGTGAACGCACAAGGGTGACTCAGCATATTGGAGGGTCTCTCTGCCTCTTCTTTGGCACTCTGCCCTGCAAACTCTAGCACCTTGGTCTCCTTGAATTCTTAGATAAGGCTCCTCAGTACAGGTATCCTATCCAGCCCTGCCTGAGTTCCCCTCCAAGCCTGGGGACCTGGAAATTCCTTCACCCAGTAAGCTGGGACACTCTAGAATTCCCTTCATTTGCTTCCCATCTCTCAGGGATTCATTCTACCTCAATACCTGATCCACATGGTTTCAAAACCATTGTTTTACATATTGTGTCTGGTTTTCTTGGTTGTTTTAGGAGGGAGGGTAAATCAAGCCCCTTTTATTCCATCTTAGCTGAAAGTGGAATATATTATATATATTATATTCTCACTGAAAACTGAATTGAAATGAATTAAAGTCTAAGAATTGCAGATAAAATAATTTCCTATATATATAGTCCTCTATATCACTTAGAGTCCAGGATGAGACACTGCAACAAACAGAACAGAAGTGAGTGTGCCACAAGATCATTCAGAATCATTCAGGGACCAGGTTCTTTCCATTCTGTGGCTGCCGCCTCCTCAGGTGTTGTCTGGGGCCAGTCACGTTTGAGCTAAAACTTTAGGGTTTCTATTATTAAAAAGGAAGATGGAGAAAATGATGCTGCGGCCCAATAAAGAGTTTCAGCCACAAACACTCAGAAACTTAATTTAAATGTCTTATATTCCCTACATATTTTATTTTATCTTTTGCCAGAAATACCTGAAATGGTTTTAGATACCGGGAAGAGGAACGATTTTAAAAAACAAAGAAAAAAATCCTCTCAGGGTTATAATAAATAATTAGCATACTCAAAAGATTTTCAATTAATCTAAACTTATTCCTCACCTCAGCCTAACACTAAGCTGCTTTGGGAGCTGCCTAAAATTTTGCAAAGTATTCATTTGCAATAGAAAGTAAATGCCTCAGGGCGAATTTTCTACATCTTAATCTGATAGTGTGATTTTTTTTTTTTTTTAAGATGAATGCCTAGGAACTCATAAGCTTCTGGTAGCTTTCTATAGCAGGCTTCCCAGGTGGTGCTAGTGGTAAAGAACTCACCTGCTAATCCAGGAGATGTAAGAGACCACATGTTGGATCCCTTAGTTGGGAAGATCCCCTGGAGTAGGAAATGGCAACCTACTCCAGTATTCTTGCTGGAGAATCCCATGGACAGAGGAGCATGGTGGGCTACGGTCCATAGGGTCACAAAGAGTTGGACATGACTGAAGCAACTTAGCATGTAGGCCTATTGTATTTTATACCCTAATATAATTAGCTTCAACGCCTAGATCTGGAAAAAATGAATGAGTCAAGATTGTAAAATTTATACAAGGTTGATTTGGGGTTCACTACTCCCCCAGTCAATCTGATGAATTACATGAACATTTCAAATACTGTGTGTGCTCAGTACTAAGTCATGTCCGTTTGTGGGCTGAAGCCTCCCAGGCTTCCCTGTCCATGGGATTCTCCAGGCAAGAATACTGGAGTGGATTGCCATTTCCTCCTCCAAGGGATCTTCCCGACTCAGGGATCAAACCCGCTATCCTGAGTCTCTGCATTAGCAGGCAGATTCTTTACCACTGAGCCACCTGGGAAGCCTTTCAAATGCCAGGAACACCTATACATAGAAAACAACTTAGATACTCCAAGAGTATACAAATATGGCAGTCCTATGGATAGTGCCTTGGCAGATAGAAGCTCCGGTTCTCCCATGATGCACTTAGACAGGGCTCCCTCACAGCACAGCAGGAAACAGATTCGGTGCCCACGTTTCTCCCCCAGTCATGTCTTCTCATTACCCAAGGAGCCCATTCAGTTCAATAACATCCGCCTCTAGTTTCAACAAATAGTCCATCTTTCTTATTTTACAGAAAGCTTCCAAAGGCATTTAATCTCTCTTTTTTTAATGTCTTCAGAGAGCTGATTAATTCATAATAGCATATTTCCATATTTAACCTTCTAACAACAAGAAAGGGAGAGAGGTAGTTCTCTTTTAAAAACAATGGGACTTTAAAAGATGGCTTACCATTTTTTCATTCTCCTTCAAATTTGCAGTCTATTCTATCCAGACTATAACCATGGCAAGATTTCTAATGTTCACTCTTAAGAAGCTCAAGCTGATTCTGAATTCTAAATGGAGAAACAAGTTTTAAAAAGTTTGGGGTTCAGAACTGATCTGAATCTCAGTCAAAAGCACACAACTTTTAAAAGACATTTTTCCCAGAATGGTTTTATGTTCACTAGAACAGGGAGAAGGCAAAAGACTTGAAAGAGAGTTACTGTCTCTCTGTAATGGAAGATGGATGGTTCCAGGGGATGTCAGAGAAATTCTGAGGCTGCAAGGAGTTTGAATTCTCATGGAGAAGAATGCAATCTCAGGAGGTAGACAGTGAATATAAAACTAACAAACTAAATCACTGGAATAAAATTTAGGCTTGGCTGATACACTTTAGGTCTGGAGGAGACACAGGAGACGGCACTGTGAAATTTGCAGTTGAGAAAATATGTTTCGTCCACACATCATTTTAAGCTTTCCGTAGCAGAGATCTTGAATGATTAATAAAGAACAGCCCACACTTTGATGCAAAGAATTTCCACACCAGCATGGACAGATCCCCTTGACGCAGACTGAATAAGTCCATTTCCCACTTAACTCAAGCCATTATTATTAGATAAATACTGTCAAGATGTGGTGTTTTACATCCTGTAAGAATGAGTGAAGACTATCTTTTATGAAAGAAAACAGCTGTATGTTTGAAATCAACTTTTTATGCTTTTGTATTACAAATCCCTCAGTCTCTCCACTCTTCTGATTTTATTTGTGTGTGCGTTTTTTTGAAGCATAGTGGATTTAAAATGTTGTGTTAGTTTCTGATGTACAGTAAACTGATTCAGCTATACTAAAATATATGTATTCTTTTCCACTATGGCTTATTTAGGATATTGAATATAGTTCCCTGTGCTATACAGTACAACCTTGTTGTTTATCTATTTTATATATAATATTTTTTTCTGCTGATCCCAAACTCCTAATTTAGCCCTCTCTCACTCAGTCTCTCCTTTGGTAACCCCAAGTTCTATCTAGCAAGGCACTATCCATAGGACTGTAATTTCTGTATACTCTTGGAGTATCTTTTAACTTACTCTTCTGATTTCATACACTTCTAACATAGAAGAACATAGTCCTTCATTGGAAGGACTGATACTGAAGCTGAAGCTCTGATACTTTGGCCACCTGATGTGAAAAGCCAACTCTCTGGAAAAGACCTTGATGCTGGGAAAGATTGAGGGCAGGAGGAGAAGAGGTTGACAGAGGATGAGATGGTTGGATGGCATAGCTGAATCAATGGACATGAGTTTGAGCAAACTCTAGGAGATGGTGAAGGACAGTGAAGCTTGGTGTGCTGCAGTCCATGGGGTCGCAAAGAGTCAGACATGACTTAGCAAGTGAACAACAACATAGAACCAGAACTACATTTACACATATGCGTAAGGTGCAACTACATTTACACTTAGGACATAACAATCTAAGTCTGGGCTGTAAAATCAGATATCCTGGCTCTAGGGCTCACAAACTATGTTCAGTTCAGTTCAATCACTCAATTGTGTCCTTTGCGAACCCATGGACCACAGCACACCAGGCCTCCCTGTCCATCACCAACTCCCAGAATTTACTCAAACTGGTGTCCATTGAGTCAGTGATGTCATAGTTACATAAATGATGTAACTCTGGAGAAATTACATAACCTCTAGATGCTCTGTCTCCATCTCTGTAAAGCAGAGTTGAAAACAGTCGTTCAACAATTAAATATTGATACATCCTCTTCCAATGGTAGTAACTGTGGCCGCATAAGTTCTTTGGATATTGACCTCTCTGTGGTCAATATGGACAAGTTCTGACATGTCACACTACTATATATAAAATAGATAACAGCACAGGGAACTATTCTCAATATCTTGAGAATAACCTATAATGGAAAAGAATCTGAAAAAGAATGTATATACATATATGTATACACACACACACACACAATCTCTTTGCTGGATACCTAAAACTAACACAACATTGTAAGTCAACTATACTTCAATTTTAAAAAATTAATGTTTTAAAATAAATAAATATTGATAGAACACAAGTCTGTGTCAAACACTGGAGAAAGAACAGTCCACAGGACAGATATGCCTCCAACTTTTAGGACCTTATAACTTGGCCAATTATACCATCAGATTACATGTTTTCAAAAGGTTTTGTTGACATAATGGAAGGCCTGTTACATAATAATTGCTCAAAAGCACCCTATTTTAACATCATCTGGTTGTGAACATCATCAATTGCCATTTTCCTTCCTATTACTTAAAAAAAAGTTAGCTACTTATGTAACATGATTTCAGAAGTACCAAGGAGGCCCATTTCAAATAAAATACTCTTACCCACTGGATGATGTGAGACTAACAAAATGTCCAAATCCAAGAATACACATAGGTTATGAGCAATAGCTTGTTTCAAGGAATAAGTGAGCTACACACATGAGGAAAGAGGTACTTAGCTTAGGTGTTGGAGGAAATTGAAATTAATACATTTTTACGAAGTGAAAAACCATGGGAGCTTGGAGGTATGTATTAAAATATGAATCAAGTTGCATGCTGCAATTTGGGTTTGAAACTGTCAGAAGTATTTCAAGTTTATTCTAAATGTCTGCAGCCTGGAGATGAGAAATCAGTCTGCTTGCAAACATTAGAACTTTTACTAAGATTTTCATATGCATTCACAATAAAGAAGTTGGCGTGGAAATGGGGTGATGATTTAAAAATAATAAATTCATTTAAGTTGATTCTGTGTTTCCTAACTATAAAAGCAAACTATAAATTATCACTTCCTCCCCCACTGTCAGGCTCTAAAATTTTCCTAAGTTTACCTGAAATATATTTCACAAACTTGCAATGAGTTTGAAATACCAAGACCTTACATTTCAGCTGAGGAAAGTGACAATAGACGTGTCCTTACCTCTCACACTGACTGGCAGGTAAACAAAGCAGAGAAAAACCATCACTATCCCAAAGCTTCCCTGGTGGCTCAGAGGTTAAAGCATCTGCCTCCAATGTAGGAGACCTGGGTTCAATTCCTGGGTCAGGAAGATCCCCTGGAGAAGGAAATGGCAACTCACTCCAGTATTCTTGCCTGGAGAATCCCATGGATGGAGGAGCCTGGTAGGCTACAGTCCATGGGGTTGCAAAGAGTCGGACATGACTGAGCTATTTCATATCCCAAAGGTAGAGCATAGTCAAACTTAAACTTGTTTGGGAAATTTACTTCAAAGATTATTACCCAACTAATGGTTTTTTGTCTAATTTACTAGGTCAAGATTTCAGTATTCTTCAGTTCAGTCACTCAGTCGTGTCTGACTCTTTGTGACCCCATGAACGAAGCATTCCAAAGCAATTTAAAGATAGACACTGAATGGACAAGTATTCCCCTCCACCCCACCCCCAGGAAATGGCCTAGCTGATTTTTTTAAAGGAAGGACCACATTTCTGATTTTACATTTTCCTGCATCAAAGAATACAATATTTGGCTTCCAAAGAGGTAGCATAAGCAGAGAAATAGTCACAGAGAAGGCTTAACACCCAGTCCCTGGGAGGAACTGAGCAATAGCTGTGATTGAGAGGGTCAATCATTTACAGGCTGAAGCTGCCCAGGAATTATATTACATCAGCAAGCAAGGCTGTTGTTTGAGAAAAGTGCGTCATGTCATTATCTGATGATTGATCTTCTTAATGCAACTGAATCAAGACTACTTATCCAGTTTTCACACGCTGAAAAAGTGTTTTTAACAGTTTTATTTTTTTATTCAATTCTAATACACCTGAGGGATGCACACAGCCACAGTGACAGACCATATAGTGGCTCACCATGGTGGGATTTCTCCCTTAAGTGGAGAATTGCATCAGAAGTTTAGGAGAGAGGAGATGTTGCTGCTGCTAAGTTGCATCAGTCGTGTCCGACTCTGTGTGACCCCATAGATGGAAGCCCACTAGGCTCCTCTGTCCCTGGGATTCTCCAGGCAAGAACACTGGAGTGGGTTGCCATTTCCTTCTCCAATGCATGAAAGTGACAAGTGAAAGTGAAGTTNAGTCAAACTTAAACTTGTTTGGGAAATTTACTTCAAAGATTATTACCCAACTAATGGTTTTTTGTCTAATTTACTAGGTCAAGATTTCAGTATTCTTCAGTTCAGTCACTCAGTCGTGTCTGACTCTTTGTGACCCCATGAACGAAGCATTCCAAAGCAATTTAAAGATAGACACTGAATGGACAAGTATTCCCCTCCACCCCACCCCCAGGAAATGGCCTAGCTGATTTTTTTAAAGGAAGGACCACATTTCTGATTTTACATTTTCCTGCATCAAAGAATACAATATTTGGCTTCCAAAGAGGTAGCATAAGCAGAGAAATAGTCACAGAGAAGGCTTAACACCCAGTCCCTGGGAGGAACTGAGCAATAGCTGTGATTGAGAGGGTCAATCATTTACAGGCTGAAGCTGCCCAGGAATTATATTACATCAGCAAGCAAGGCTGTTGTTTGAGAAAAGTGCGTCATGTCATTATCTGATGATTGATCTTCTTAATGCAACTGAATCAAGACTACTTATCCAGTTTTCACACGCTGAAAAAGTGTTTTTAACAGTTTTATTTTTTTATTCAATTCTAATACACCTGAGGGATGCACACAGCCACAGTGACAGACCATATAGTGGCTCACCATGGTGGGATTTCTCCCTTAAGTGGAGAATTGCATCAGAAGTTTAGGAGAGAGGAGATGTTGCTGCTGCTAAGTTGCATCAGTCGTGTCCGACTCTGTGTGACCCCATAGATGGAAGCCCACTAGGCTCCTCTGTCCCTGGGATTCTCCAGGCAAGAACACTGGAGTGGGTTGCCATTTCCTTCTCCAATGCATGAAAGTGACAAGTGAAAGTGAAGTCGCTCAGTCGTGTCCAACTCTTAGCAACCCCATGGACTGCAGCCTACGAGGCTCCTCTGTCCATGGGATTTCCCAGGCAAGAGTACTGGAATGGGGTGGCACTGCCTTCTCCGGAGATGTAGACAGAGCTGTTAAAAAAAACATCCCAAGCCTTAAAAAAGTGGCAAAGGAGGGGTAAGATGCCACCTTCTATCAGTAGTCCCATAAAATCAACTCAGAGACTTCGGGTAAATGTGCTGACAACTGGCCAAGAATTGCGGTATAGATTCCCTCTGGGAGAAGACTTTAATGCTGAGATAATTTCATGACTATGCTGTGGAATCACCCAATTGTGGTCGGGAGGAATGCGGTGAAATGGAGAGCGCATACCTACTTCAAAAGAGATGGGATCGAGAAAGACACTGTGGATGCCATGGTTGAAGGAATGGGCTGTGGACTGAACCCATGTCTCTTAAGTCTCCTGCATTGGCAGGGAGGTTCTTTAGCACCAGCACCACCTGGGAAGCCTTAAATTTACAATTCCCCATAAACAGTATGAAAATTTACAATACCCTCTACTAACTCCTTTTGTGACTTTTAGAAACTTGCATCATTCCTATAGGCTCCAGTTTTTTCAAAAGTAACATTAAATCTCCTTCACTTAGCTGATTGAAGGAGGTGATGTTTATAAAGCAACAGAGACTGACACCTGATTTTTTCACTAGTTCACCAGGCTCCTCCATCCATGGAATTTTCCAGGCAAGAATACTGGAATGGGTTACCATTTCCTACTCAAGGGGACCACCTTCCCTAATGAGGGATCAAGCCTGCATCTCTTGTGTCTCCTGTATTGGCAGGCAGATTCTTTACCACCAAGCTACCTGGAAAGCCCTGATAATCCATTAATTCATATCAGTTGCCTTCATCCCTTCATTGTTGGTTCTGGTACTGTAGGGGGGAAGCAAAGGATTCAACAGAGATGCAAGATGTAGGTTTAGTAAAGAGGAGGCTCCTCAGTTTCCTTGAGATCCTTCACTGTCCTCTCCAGCATTATCAAAAGACTAAAATAAGAAAATGCTCTAGCTCAGAGCAAGAAAGATGGCCAACTCCAAACTCTAAAATGCTCTGGGCAACTTTCTATCCATATATGAAGCCCATCGGATTCATCACTCAGAAAATAATCTTCTAGATATAATTCAAACACACATAGTTTTGGGTTCTCTCTTTTTCAATTCATAAAATGTGCTTAATGCTTATTTAATGGCATAGCTAAAAAGCACTTCAATTTGGCCCCAAAATTGAAAAATCTGAATGTACCATGTAATTTTCTTACAGATTTAAATGTTTCTTTTCTCTTACTTGTAAAGAAAATGAGTGCAAAAAAAATTTTTCTGAAATGGGCAAAATAAGCATTCAGCATTCAAAAATGCACAGTAATGGGGTAGTAATCCTACAAAAGTCTAGGACATTTACTATAATTTCTACAATAATGTATCAATCTAGAAAATGGAAATTTTGTGTTTTCCAAGTATTGTGCCTTACAAGTGGTAGCTTTTAAGGTAAATTTAAACTATAGATTTCCATGCTATTTGACCTCATGCATCTAAAATGAAAGCGTCAAAACAATTGATTATAAGCATTCCATCGTTCTAATATTTCACTGTTTCTGCACAATTTCCATATCGGTACATTTAACACTTTTTTCTCTTTGAAGTGTTAATCACTCAGTCATGTCCAACTCTTTGCGACCCCGTGGACTACAGCCCACCAGGCTCTACTGTCCATGGGATTTTTCCAGGCAAGGATACTGGAGTGGGTTGCCATTTCCTTCTCCAGAGTATCTTCCTGATCCAGGGATCGAACCCAGGTCTCCTGCACTGCAGGCATATTCTTTACCGACAGAGCTATGAGGGAAGCCCCAGTACAATTAATCTGTATAAGCAACACCTAAAGAAGATTTCAAAGTATCTATAAAAGATTATAAGAATTGCAATCACTTTCAAAATTATGAGTCTACAAAGCAGTTAAGAAAATTGTATTGTGGAAAAGAAACCCAAAATGACTAGAACAGAAGTTAATATTGTAGAAGCTGTTGCTGTTTAGTTGCTAAGTCATGTCTGACTCTTTCGCGATTCCATGAACTATAGCCTACTAGGCTCCTCTGTCCATAGGGTTTCCTAGGCAAGAATACTGGAGTGCATGCCCATTTCCTTCTCCAGGGGATCTTCCCAAATCAGCGATCAAACCCACAACTCCTGTTTGGCAATCAGATTCTTTACCACTGAGCCACCAGATAAGCCCAAGTTTGTACAATATCTTCAGCTTATTCATGTATAAAGCAAAACAAGTATGTGCATATTAAAATGTCAGAAACAAATATGCTTTTCTCCCTGAAGTTGCAGGATTACCAGTTGCCATCTGTTAAAAATCAAATTTTAATACGATACAGATAATGAAACTAATACTGAGTACACCATGATATGCTAGGGATGGCAAAATACAACCAAGTTTTAAAGGAAATGTTTTTTAATTAACATACAGAGTTGGTGAACACATGAGAAAATAATACCAAAAATTGATACAATGACATATTTAATAAAGATGATAGCTCCTAATTACCCTGATACAATAAAAATTCCATTTGAATATAAAAAGGAAGACAAAAAATTTAGAAAAATGATGTTTGTAGGAGAAAAGAGGTGAGATTACCAGCTGCTTAGTGATAAAACCTAGTATTGTTGTCTTTATATGACTGCTGCATCTGGCACACTGACATGCATGGTGTAATTTCAGTAATGTTCATTGTAATAAGCTAAATAAACAATTGATAAAAACCAACCTTTGAGATATTTGAGAGCTTGTTCATGGACAGTACTGAGGCATGGGGCAAATTAAATAGAAGAGAGAGGTCAAGATCAGGCAACAACTCAACTTCTTTATTAAGTCTGGAGAAGAGAGGTTATTATTCATAGATATTTTATTCATATATTTATTTAGCCATTCAAAAATATTTTCCAAACTTATCCAGAGGTCCAGAAAATAATCACAGATCTGGATACTTAAGGCTTCCCTGGTACCTCAGTCAGTAAAGAATCTGCCTGCAATGCAGGAGACCCAGGTTTGATCCCGAGGTGGGGAAGATCCCCTGGAGAAGGAAATGGCAATCCACTCCAGTATTCTTGCCTGGGAAATCCCATGGACAGAGGAGCCTGGCGGGGTACAGTCCATGGGGTCGTAAAGAGCTGGACATGACTTAGCAGCTAAATCACCACCACTACTGGATACTTAGTGTTCAATAGATGAGTCCTTGACCTCCAGGATCTTGTGAGGTCCAAGCTTCACCTAAGTTCTGCCTACTTAAGCTGAGAAGTAGCCTGAGAGAGAAGGAGGGTTGCTATATATATTCTTAAATCTTATGATTTTGCTTAAAATCCTTCAGGGCTTCCCCAGTCTTTAGGATAACATTCAAACCTCTTGACACTGCTCGTAAAGTCCTTCTGGACTCACCCTCTCCACACCTCCTGGCTTCATTCTGCCTCAGTCATTTCAAACTCTTTGAAGGAGCTATGAAACTTGGGCCTTCAGAAATCTCTGCCCATGCTTGCTCTTTGTTCTAGAATTCCTTTCCCTGTATTACCCACCAGATTAAGCTGAATAAATCCAATTTAGTTCAAACTTGATTTCGGTGTTTACTTCCTGTGGAAGAGTACACATGTGCTGTAAACACATATGTGTGCCCACACACATGTGCACACCCGCACACACTCATATGCCACAGCCAAGCCTGAATCAAGTGTCTTTTTTTTAGGTGCTCTTTTTCTTTGCTCTTTTTATACTCTATCTATGTTTATCAGTTAGGTTTGTAATCACTGATCATTCACCTCAACTGAGTTGCAAAAGGAAATCTATCTTATTAAAAGTTGTGTAAACAGTCCTTACTATGTAATTCAACCATTAATAAGTTCTCAGTAAAAATCCTCACATTATGTGTGTTAATCACTCAATCATGTCCAACTCTTTGCAACTCCACAGACTATGGACCCACCAGGCTCCTCTATCTATGGAATTCTCCAGGCAAGAATACTGGAGTGGGTTGCCATTTCCTTCTCCAGGAGATCTTCCAGACTGAGGGACTGAACCCAGGTCTCCTGCATTGCAGGCAGATTCTTTATCATCGGAGCTACAGGGAAGTCTTATATGCCAAAATAGAGATCATTGCTGAGAAGCCAACATTTCAGAGCTTCAAATTAGAGCTTTTCATCTGGACTCTACATATTCCAATTAGAGCTTTTCTATCTGTGTTCATTTTGTTATACATCTTTGAGTTAAACATCTCCAAAAACCATAGTTTTAAAAGCCACAACATGACTTCACTCAAATTTAGGAAGAGACCAGTTATTTGCACAAATGCTATCAAGTGAGAAAATAGATTCGAAGCTCAGTGAACCCTAAAAGCAATTCTCTTGTCCCCTCAATGTTCTGTGAGGGCTCTAAGTGACCTCTCTGGTCTGTTGATCACTCCAAGAAGAAAAGTGCAAACATTTTCTTCTGAGTTGATTAAATTCCCTCCTTGCATAGGCCTGGATGAAAAATAACAAGTTAGAAAGCCTAGAGACATCGTGTGGTGAAAGACAGAAGATGCTAAACCACAGAGACTGATTTACTTTAGATGAACTATTCTTAATATTTCTCTGTGTTACAGAAATTCACAAGAATGTCATTAATTGAATAGAGTAGATAGTTGCTGTAATTTTTTTGAGCAGTAATAAATGTGGCCCAGAGCTAAATGAAGACATCCTTTCCCTACTCTGGGCATGGCTTTCTTTCCGAACAGCTGGTTTCTGTTAATAGGCACATCCTTCCTGCCAGAGCAAGCAAATTTGTAATCCCCATCATGCTTGCTGTGTAACTGCCCCAGAGCACATAATCACAGAGTACGTTCCTGTTGCTTTACAAGGATTTTTTTTTTCTTTCAAAGTTGTACTTTGGGGAGACACACCATCTATTTTACACTCCAGTTTTATGCCTTTCTTTAATTATAGCATCTAATATTTATGGTGAGGAGAAGAAAATGAAGTTAAAGGTGTACAATTGCCTATTAAAAATATGTGAGCTCACAAATCCTCGATATATACTAAGTTTTCCGGGATGCTGTAGAAACACATTTCAAATGACAGCAGCATCTTCTACTACCCAATTCAGTTCAGTTCAGTTCAGTCACTCAGTCGTGTCCAACTCTTTGCTACCCCATGAATCACAGCACGCCAGGCCTCCATGTCCATCACCATCTTCCGGAGTTCACTCAGACTCACGTCCATTGAGTCCGTGATGCCATCCAGCCATCTCATCCTCTATCGTCCCCTTCTCCTCCTGCCCCCAGTCCCTTCCAGCATCAGAGTCTTTTCCAATGAGTCAACTCTTCACATGAGGTGGCCAAAGTACCGGAGTTTCAGCTTTAGCATCATTCCTTCCAAAGAAACCCCAGGGCTGATCTCCCTCAGAATGGACTGGTTGGATCTCCTTGCAGTCCAAGGGACTCTCAAGAGTCTTCTCCAACACCACAGTTCAAAAGCATCAATTCTTCAGTGCTCAGCCTTCTTCACAGTCCAACTCTCACATTCATACATGACCACTGGGAAAACAATACCCTTTGACTAGACGGACCTTAGTTGGCAAGTAATGTCTCTGCTTTTGAATATGCTATCTAGGTTGGTCATAACTTTTCTTCCAAGGAGTGTCTTTCATGGCTGCAGTCACCATCTGCAGTGATTTTGGAACC
>SJYW01014957.1:16701-40365 GCA_006410735.1 Raphicerus campestris
AAAAAAAAAAAAAAAATGTGAAAGGTTGTGCTACAAAATAAAATGGCTTTAGATATGATCACTGCTGCCCAAGGCAGAACTTGTGCTATTATAAAAACAAAATGTTGTGTGTATATTCCTGATCTAGCCGGTAATGTCACTGATGCCATTGAGGAAATACAAGATAAGGTCTCTCACTTTGGAGACGCCTCTCCCTCCTTTTTGGAAGAGGTTGTCTCTTGGTTTAAATTTGGATGGTGGAAGCCTATTCTTATGGTTGTCCTTGCAATCTTGCTCCTTCTCTGTTTTGGCCCATGTCTTTTGAGTTGCCTGTCAAATTTTATTATGCAAAGGACCCGAGATCTCCAGATCCTCCTCCTATGACCTCACTATACCCAGTGAAGGGTGGGGGGGATGAATCAAGGATTTGATTCCCCGTTAAGACTAGTAGGGAATGAAGAACGAAGTAAAATGTTCCCAGAAAGTTGAATGCTAGGTCAGCTTACTGGACTGGAAAAGCATTCCCAGGAAGATGAATGCTAGGCCAGCTTTACTGGAACAGGGAGTTAAATACTAGGTCAGCTTTACTGGAATGGAAAGCCCCAAAATTTTAAAAAAGTGAACAATAAATACCAGGTGTCTCACTGCAATGTTTACTCAGCACCCTAAGAAACAGGATCTTGACGCTGACAAAAAATATCACCAATAGTTACATAAGCTTACCTGCCTGCCAACCAATCATGCTTTGCCGGGTAGCCTAGCTCCACTCCTCCCCTAAACAACAGGATAAAAGACTCCCAAAGCGGGCATTTGACGCTCCCCACCTTCGATTGGCTTGGTGGGGGCCCGGATCCGAAATTATCAATAAACCTTTTCTTTATGAACTCCATGTGGTGGTCTCTGTCGGCAGCTAGTACCTCACAATGCTCAGCTCCAGATGAGCGGCCCTTTCCCTGCTGCATCAGGAAAGGTTCCCGGCTCTCCCCTCACATCCCAAGAGGAGGCCGTCACACCAGGCGAGTCCAGAGAAGTCTCAGGTGTCTGGTCACCTTTCCCCAAGAACCCCAAATGCCTCGTCCACTCCAGATGAACCTGAATGTCCTGCACTGCCTCGACTGCCTCCCTGAGGCTTGACTGCCAACAAACTGGCACGTGTCTTAGCCCTGGGGTACCTAGAGGGCAAGCTACAGATCCCTTTGTCCGTTCGACAGAGAGCCGTACAAGGCTGCTGCACCCTGGAGTAAGCGGCCCTGCACATCTATGAGCAAGACGAGGACTGACTCCCCTGAGGGGGCTCCAGGGGAACCCCAAGACCTATGTAAGCAAGGGTGAGGAAAGCTCAGGATCCAGCCTCAGCACCAGAATGGGACTGAGGACTTGGCTCCACTGGGGAAGAAATCCCACATGTGCCTTGCCATTCGCATGAAGACTGGCCTCTCCTGGGGCCAGAGGGGTGTGTCCCTGGGGCCGTGTCATAAATTGAGAGGACACTTCCGCAACTTGAACAAAAACAGACACTTCTCACTGGCACGTGTGATAGCCCTGGGATACCTCGAGGGCAAGACACTGATCCCTGTATCTGCTCGACAGGGACCCAGACACTGTTGCTACAGTTGGGGAGGAAAGTGGCTGTACACGTCTCCAGGTGACACGAGGCCAGAGTCCCCTGTGGGGGCTCCAGGGGAACCACAAAACATATGTCAGCATGGGCGAGGAAAGCATAGGCTCCGGACTCAGCACCAGAGGACGACTGAGGACCCGGGGACTACATGGGAGGAATCCCCACAGGTGTCTCGCAACTCACAAGGAGTCTGGCCTCTCCTGAGTCCACAGGGGCGGGCTCTGTGGTCCCCATCATAACTAGAGAGGACCCCGCCACAACTCGAGAAAAACCAGAAGCTTCTGCCCTGCAGGGAGGGTGACTCCCTTGTCCGCTGCAGCATCTCAGGCGAAATCACCCATTTCCTCTTGGAGCTTGAAAAGAACCTTGATCCCCTTGGTTTGACCTAGGAAGTTCACCGCCCCAACCGTTCCCACTCGAGAGGAACCCCGTGGGTCCCGCCACAACTCAAGAAGAGTCCCGTTTTCCCCTGCTGAGCTCCAGATGAGGGGCCATTTACCTGCTCCATCGGTAAAGGTTTTGCGGTGCTCCCCTCACATCCCAAGAGGTGTCTTCCCATCAGGAGAGTCGGGAGGAGCATCAGATGTCCGACCACCCCTCCCAAGATCCCCAAATGCCTCGTCCACTCCAGATGAACATGGCTGAACTGCACTGCACTGTCTCGACTGTCACCCTGAGGCTCGACTCCCAACACACTGGCACGTGAGACAGCCCTGGAGTACCTCAAAGGCAAGCCAGAGATCCATGTGTTGGCTTTACGGGGAGCCAGACACTGCCGCTGCAGTTCGGGAAGAAAGAGGCCATGCAAGTCTCCAGGCAAGAAGAGGCCTGACTCCCCTGTGGGGGTTGCAGAGTAACTTCAAGATTTATGAAAGCATGAGTGAAGAAATCTCAGGCTCCGACATCAGCACGAGACGAGGACTGAGGACTCGGTGATGACTGGGGAGAGATCCCAAGATGCGCCTCGCAACTCGCACTGAGAATGTCCTCTCCTGAGGATACAGGGGCGGGTCCCTGGGGTCCCGATCGTAACTCGAAAAGACCCCGCCGCAGCACGAGAAAAACCAGAAGCTTCTCACCTGCAGGCGTGGTGTGTCCCTTGTCCAAAATAGCATCTCAAGCGAATTTAGCGCGTCCCTCGTGGACCTCGAAAGGCTCCTTAACACCCTCGCTGTGACCCATGAAGTTCCCCGACCATATCGTTCCCACTCCACAGAAACCCCAAGGGTCGCGCCAAGACTCAAGAGGAGCCCCATTTTCCCCTGCTGAGTTCCAGATGATGGGCCCTTTCCCTGTTCATCGGGAACGGTTTCCCGGTGTTCCCCTCACATCCAAAGAGGAGGTACTCGCACCTCGAAAGTCAGGAGGAGTCTCACAGGTTGGGGAACCATTCCCCAAGACCCCCAAATGCCTCGTCCACTTCAGATGAACCTGACTGCCCTGCACTGCCTCGACTGTAACCCCGAGGCTCGACTCCGGCACACTGGCACGTGTGACAGCCCTAGGGTACCTCAAGGGCAAGCCATAGACCCCTGTATCCGCTCGACAGGGACCCGGACACTGTTACTGCAGTTGGGAAGGTAAGCGGTCGTGCACATGTCCAGTCAAGACGAGGCCTGACTCTCCTCTGTGGGCTCCAGGAGAAGCCCGATACACAAGTCAGCACAGGCGAGGCAGTCTCAGGCTGCAGCCTCAGCACCAGAAGGGTACTGAGGACTTGTCGCCACTGGGGAGGAATCCCCAGATGTGCCTCCACCCTTGCACAGAGACTGGCCTATCCTGGGGCCACAGAGGGGGTGGTCCCCGTCCTAAATCAAGAGGACCCCACCGCAACTCAAGACAAACAAGGAGCTTCACCCTTGTAGGCGGAGTTAGACCCATGTCTTCTGTGGCGTCATGTGGGAAATCACCCGTTCCGTCTTGGACCAGGAAATGCTCTTTCACACCCTTGCTGTGACCCACGAATTTCCCCGCCCCACATGTCCCCACTCGAGAGGACCACCAAGGGTCCCACCGCGACTCAAAAGGAGCTCCATTTTCCCATGCTCAGATCCAGATGAGGGGCCCTTTTCCTACTCCATCAGGAAAGGGTTCCCGGCTCTCCCCTTGCATCCCAAGAGGAGGCATCAACACCAGGCTAGTCCAGAGAAGCCTCAGGCCTTGTGTCACATTACCGTAAGACCCCCAAATGCCTAGTCCACTCCAGATGTACCTGTCTGTCCTGCACTGCCTAGACTGTCGCCCCCAGGATCGATTCTGGCACACTGGAATGTGTGATAGCCCTGGGGTAAGTTGAAGTCAAGTCACTGATCCCTGTATCCACTCAACAGGGACCCGGACACTGTTGCTGCAGTTGGGGAGGAAAGCGGCTGTGCACGTTCCCAGGCGAGACCAGGACTGACTCCACTATGGGGGCTCCAGGGGAACCCCAAGACCTATGTCAGCATGGGCGAGGCAAGCACAGGAACCGGCCTAAGCACCAGACCAGGACTGAGCACTCGGCGACAACTTGGGAGAAATCCCCAGAGGTGACTCGCAACTCACATGGAGCCTGGCCTCTCCAGAGGCCACAGCAGCGGTTCCCTGTGGTCCGCGTCATAACTCCAGAGGACCCCGCTGCAACTCGAGAAAAACCAGAAGCTTCTCCCCTGTAGGGAGGGTGAGTCCCTTGTCCGCTGCAGCATCTCAGGGGAAATCACCCCTTCCCACTTGGACCTCGAAAGGCTCCTTCATACCCATGTTGTGACCTAGGAAGTTCCCCGTCCTATCCATCCCCACTCGAGAGAAACCCGAGGGACCCGGTCCGACTCAAGAGGAGTCCCGTTTTCCCTGCTGAGCTCCAGATGAGGGGCCCTTTCCCTGTTCCATCGGGAAAGGTTTTGCAGCGCTCTACTCGCATCCCAAGAGGTGGCCTAGAATCAGGAAAGTCAGGAGGAGCCTCAGGTGTCTGACCACCACTTCTAAAGATCCCCAAATGCCTCGTCCACTCCAGATGAACATGACTGCCCTGCACTGTCTCTACTGTCACCCCGAGGCTCGACTCCCAACACACTGGCACGTGAGACAGCCCTGGAGTACCTCAAAGGCAAGCCAGAGATCCCTGTGTCTGCTTTACAGGGAGCCGGACACTGCCGCTGCAGTTGGGAAAGAAAGAAGCCGTGCAAGTCTCCAGGTGAGAAGAGGCCTGACTCCACTGTGGGGGCTCCAGAGTAACCTCAAGACCTATGAAAGTATGAGTGAGGAAATCTCAGGTTCCGACCTTAGCACTAAACGAGGACTGACAACCTGGCAATGACTGAGGAGGAATCCCCTTAGGCGCCTGACAACTCGCACTGAGAATGGCCTCTCCTGAGGATACAGGGGCGTGTCCCTGGGGTCCTCATCTTAACTTGAGAGGACCACGCCGCAACTCGAGAAAAACCAGAAGCTTCTCCCCTGCAGGGAGGGTGAGTCCCTTGTCCGCTGCAGCATCTAAGGGGAAATCACCCCTTCCCTCTGGACCTCGAATGGGTCCTTCATAACCCTGTTGTGACCTAGGAAGTTCCCTGCCCCTATCGTCCCCACTCGAGAGGAACCCCAAAGGTCCCGCCGCAACTCAAGAGGAGCCCCATTTTCCCCTGCTGAGCTCCAGATGAGGGGCCCTTTCCCTGCTCCGTTGGGAAAGGATTCGTGGCTCTCCCCTTGCATCCCAAGAGGAGGCCCTCTCACCAGGAGAGTCCAGAGAAGCCTCAAGTGTCTAGTCACTTTTCCCCAAGAACCTAAAATGTCTCTTCCACTCCAGATGAAACTGACTGCCCTGCACTGCCTCGACAGCCTCCCCAAGGCTCGACTGCCAACACACTGGCATGTGTGATAGCCCTGGGGTACCTCGAGGGCAAGCCACAGATCCCTTTGTCCGTTCGATGGAGAGCCGGACATGGCTGCTGTACCCTGGAGTAAAGCGGCCCTGCACGTCTATGGGCGAGAAGAGGCCTGACTCCCCTGAGGGGGCTCCTTGGGATCCCGAAGGCCTATGTAGTCACGAGTGAGGAAAGCACAGGCTCTGGCCTCAGCACCAGAATGGGCCTGAGGACTTGGCGCCACTGGGGAAAAATGCCCAGATGTGCCTCGGCTCTCGCATGGAGACTGGCCTCTAGTGAGGCCACAGGAGTGGGTCCCTGGTGCCCCATCATAACTTGAGAGGACCCCTCCACAACTCGAAAAAAAAAAAACCAGACATTTCCCTGCAGGCGGGGAGAGGCCCTTGTCTGATGTGGCATCTCGGGGGAATTCACCCCTTCCCTCGTGGACCTCGAAATGCCTCTTCACACCCTTGGTGTGACCCAAGCAGTTTCCCGCAGCAGCCGTCCCCACTCGAAAGGAAACCCGAGGGTCCTGCCAAGACTCAAGAGGATCCTTGTTTCCCCTGCTGAGCTCCAGATGAGGGGCCCTTTCCCTGCTCCATCAGGAAAGGTTTAGCGGTGTTCCCCTCACATGTCAAGAGGAGAGGCTCACACCTGGAGAGTCGGGAGGAGTCTCACAGTTTGGGCGACCATTCAGAAAGACCCACAAATGCCTCGTCCACTGCAGATAAACCTGACTGCCTGCACTGCCATGACTGTCACCCCGAGGGTCGACTCTGGCACACTGGCACGTGTGATAACCCTGGAATACCTCAAGGGCAAGCCACTGATCCCGGTATCCACTCTACAGGGACCCGGAACTGTTGCTGCAGTTGGAGAGGAAAGTGGCTGTGCACGTCTACAGGCGAGACGAGGCCTGACTCCGCTGTGGGGGCTCCAGGGGAAACCCAATTCCTATGTCAGCATGGAGGAGGCAAGCACAGGCTCCGGCCTCAGCACCAGACGAGGACTGAGGACCTGGAGACCTCTGGGGAGGAATCCTCAGAGGTGCCTCACAACTCATACTGAGAATGGCCTCTCCTGAGGATACAGGGGCGTGTCCCTGGGGTCCTCATCTTAACTTGAGAGGACCACGCCGCAACTCGAGAAAAACCAGAAGCTTCTCCCCTGCAGGGAGGGTGAGTCCCTTGTCCGCTGCAGCATCTAAGGGGAAATCACCCCTTCCCTCTGGACCTCGAATGGGTCCTTCATAACCCTGTTGTGACCTAGGAAGTTCCCTGCCCCTATCGTCCCCACTCGAGAGGAACCCCAAAGGTCCCGCCGCAACTCAAGAGGAGCCCCATTTTCCCCTGCTGAGCCCCAGATGAGGGGCCCTTTCCCTGCTCCGTTGGGAAAGGATTCGTGGCTCTCCCCTTGCATCCCAAGAGGAGGCCCTCTCACCAGGAGAGTCCAGAGAAGCCTCAAGTGTCTAGTCACTTTTCCCCAAGAACCTAAAATGTCTCTTCCACTCCAGATGAAACTGACTGCCCTGCACTGCCTCGACAGCCTCCCCAAGGCTCGACTGCCAACACACTGGCATGTGTGATAGCCCTGGGGTACCTCGAGGGCAAGCCACAGATCCCTTTGTCCGTTCGATGGAGAGCCGGACATGGCTGCTGTACCCTGGAGTAAAGCGGCCCTGCACGTCTATGGGCGAGAAGAGGCCTGACTCCCCTGAGGGGGCTCCTTGGGATCCCGAAGGCCTATGTAGTCACGAGTGAGGAAAGCACAGGCTCTGGCCTCAGCACCAGAATGGGCCTGAGGACTTGGCGCCACTGGGGAAAAATGCCCAGATGTGCCTCGGCTCTCGCATGGAGACTGGCCTCTAGTGAGGCCACAGGAGTGGGTCCCTGGTGCCCCATCATAACTTGAGAGGACCCCTCCACAACTCGAAAAAAAAAAAAAAAAACAGACATTTCCCTGCAGGCGGGGAGAGGCCCTTGTCTGATGTGGCATCTCGGGGGAATTCACCCCTTCCCTCGTGGACCTCGAAATGCCTCTTCACACCCTTGGTGTGACCCAAGCAGTTTCCCGCAGCAGCCGTCCTCACTCGAAAGGAAACCCGAGGGTCCTGCCAAGACTCAAGAGGATCCTTGTTTCCCCTGCTGAGCTCCAGATGAAGGGCCCTTTCCCTGCTCCATCAGGAAAGGTTTAGCGGTGTTCCCCTCACATGTCAAGAGGAGAGGCTCACACCTGGAGAGTCGGGAGGAGTCTCACAGTTTGGGCGACCATTCAGAAAGACCCACAAATGCCTCGTCCACTGCAGATAAACCTGACTGCCTGCACTGCCATGACTGTCACCCCGAGGGTCGACTCTGGCACACTGGCACGTGTGATAACCCTGGAATACCTCAAGGGCAAGCCACTGATCCCGGTATCCACTCTACAGGGACCCGGAACTGTTGCTGCAGTTGGAGAGGAAAGTGGCTGTGCACGTCTACAGGCGAGACGAGGCCTGACTCCGCTGTGGGGGCTCCAGGGGAAACCCAATTCCTATGTCAGCATGGAGGAGGCAAGCACAGGCTCCGGCCTCAGCACCAGACGAGGACTGAGGACCTGGAGACCTCTGGGGAGGAATCCTCAGAGGTGCCTCACAACTCATACTGAGAATGGCCTCTCCTGAGGATACAGGGGCGGGTCCCTGGAGTCCTCGTTGTAACTCGAGAGGACCCCGCTGCAACTCGAGAAAACCGGAAGCATCTCCCCTGCAGGCATGGTGTGGCCCTTGTCCGCGGTGGCATCTCAGGGGAATTCACCTGGTCCCTCATGGACCTCGAAATGCTGCTTCACACCCTTGCTGTGACCCAAGAAGTTCCCTGCCCCAGCTGTCCCCACTCGAGAGGAACCCCCAGGGTCCCTCCAAGACTCAAGAGGAGCCCCGTTTTCCCTTGCTGAGCTCCAGATGAGGGGCCCTTTCCCTGCTCCATCGTAAAATGTTTCACGGTGTTCCCCTCCCATCCCAAGAGGAGATGCTCACAGCTATAGAGTCGGGAGGAGTCTCACAGATTGGGCCACCATTCCCCATGACCCCCAAATGCCTCATCCACTCCAGATGAACCTGACTGCCCTTCACTGCATCGACTGTCTCCTCGAGGCTTGACTCCATTACACTTGCAGGTGTGACAGCCCTGGCCTACTTGAGAGCAAGCCAGAGATCCCTGTTTCCACTCGTCAGGGACCCGGACACTGTTGCTGCACCTGAGGAGGAAAGCGGCCGTGCACATCTCCAGGCGAGATGAGGCCTGATTCCCCTGTGGGGGCTCCAGAAGGAACCCTAGACCTGTGTCAGCATGGGCGAGGCAAGCTCAGGCTCCAGCTTCAGCACAAGACCAGGACTGAGGACCAGGTGACGACTGGGGCAACGACGGGTTTCTGGGGTCCCATCATAACTCGAGAGGACCCCACCGGCACTCGAGAAAAGCCAGAAACTTCTCCCCTGCAGGTGGAGTGAGGCCCTTGTCCGCGGGGGCATCTCAGGGCACCCCTTCCCTCCTAGACCTCGAAAGGCTCCTTCACACCCTTGCTGTGACCCAAGAAGTTCCCTTCCCCAGCTGTCCCCACTCGAGAGGAACCCCCAGGGTCCCTCCAAGACTCAAGAGGAGCCCTGTTTTCCCCTGCTGATCTCCAGATGAGGGGCCCTTTCCCTGCTCCATCGTAAAATGTTTCACGGTGTTCCCCTCCCATCCCAAGAGGAGATGCTCACAGCTATAGAGTCGGGAGGAGTCTCACAGATTGGGCCACCATTCCCCATGACCCCCAAATGCCTCATCCACTCCAGATGAACCTGACTGCCCTTCACTGCATCGACTGTCTCCTCGAGGCTTGACTCCATTACACTTGCAGGTGTGACAGCCCTGGGCTACTTGAGAGCAAGCCAGAGATCCCTGTTTCCGCTCGTCAGGGACCCGGACACTGGTGCTGCACCTGAGGAGGAAAGCGGCCGTGCACGTCTCCAGGCGAGATGAGGCCTGATTCCCCTGTGGGGGCTCCAGAAGGAATCCTAGACCTGTGTCAGCATGGGCGAGGCAAGCTCAGGCTCCAGCTTCAGCACAAGACCAGGACTGAGGACCAGGTGACGACTGGGGCAACGACGGGTTTCTGGGGTCCCATCATAACTCGAGAGGACCCCACCGGCACTCGAGAAAAGCCAGAAACTTCTCCCCTGCAGGTGGAGTGAGGCCCTTGTCCGCGGGGGCATCTCAGGGCACCCCTTCCCTCCTAGACCTCGAAAGGCTCCTTCACACCCTTGCTGTGACCCAAGAAGTTCCCTTCCCCAGCTGTCCCCACTCGAGAGGAACCCCCAGGGTCCCTCCAAGACTCAAGAGGAGCCCTGTTTTCCCCTGCTGATCTCCAGATGAGGGGCCCTTTCCCTGCTCCATCGTAAAATGTTTCACGGTGTTCCCCTCCCATCCCAAGAGGAGATGCTCACAGCTATAGAGTCGGGAGGAGTCTCACAGATTGGGCCACCATTCCCCATGACCCCCAAATGCCTCATCCACTCCAGATGAACCTGACTGCCCTTCACTGCATCGACTGTCTCCTCGAGGCTTGACTCCATTACACTTGCAGGTGTGACAGCCCTGGGCTACTTGAGAGCAAGCCAGAGATCCCTGTTTCCGCTCGTCAGGGACCCGGACACTGGTGCTGCACCTGAGGAGGAAAGCGGCCGTGCACGTCTCCAGGCGAGATGAGGCCTGATTCCCCTGTGGGGGCTCCAGAAGGAATCCTAGACCTGTGTCAGCATGGGCGAGGCAAGCTCAGGCTCCAGCTTCAGCACAAGACCAGGACTGAGGACCAGGTGACGACTGGGGCAACGACGGGTTTCTGGGGTCCCATCATAACTCGAGAGGACCCCACCGGCACTCGAGAAAAGCCAGAAACTTCTCCCCTGCAGGTGGAGTGAGGCCCTTGTCCGCGGGGGCATCTCAGGGCACCCCTTCCCTCCTAGACCTCGAAAGGCTCCTTCACACCCTTGCTGTGACCCAAGAAGTTCCCTTCCCCAGCTGTCCCCACTCGAGAGGAACCCCCAGGGTCCCTCCAAGACTCAAGAGGAGCCCTGTTTTCCCCTGCTGATCTCCAGATGAGGGGCCCTTTCCCTGCTCCATCGTAAAATGTTTCACGGTGTTCCCCTCCCATCCCAAGAGGAGATGCTCACAGCTATAGAGTCGGGAGGAGTCTCACAGATTGGGCCACCATTCCCCATGACCCCCAAATGCCTCATCCACTCCAGATGAACCTGACTGCCCTTCACTGCATCGACTGTCTCCTCGAGGCTTGACTCCATTACACTTGCAGGTGTGACAGCCCTGGGCTACTTGAGAGCAAGCCAGAGATCCCTGTTTCCGCTCGTCAGGGACCCGGACACTGGTGCTGCACCTGAGGAGGAAAGCGGCCGTGCACGTCTCCAGGCGAGATGAGGCCTGATTCCCCTGTGGGGGCTCCAGAAGGAATCCTAGACCTGTGTCAGCATGGGCGAGGCAAGCTCAGGCTCCAGCTTCAGCACAAGACCAGGACTGAGGACCAGGTGACGACTGGGGCAACGACGGGTTTCTGGGGTCCCATCATAACTCGAGAGGACCCCACCGGCACTCGAGAAAAGCCAGAAACTTCTCCCCTGCAGGTGGAGTGAGGCCCTTGTCCGCGGGGGCATCTCAGGGCACCCCTTCCCTCCTAGACCTCGAAAGGCTCCTTCACACCCTTGCTGTGACCCAAGAAGTTCCCTTCCCCAGCTGTCCCCACTCGAGAGGAACCCCCAGGGTCCCTCCAAGACTCAAGAGGAGCCCTGTTTTCCCCTGCTGATCTCCAGATGAGGGGCCCTTTCCCTGCTCCATCGTAAAATGTTTCACGGTGTTCCCCTCCCATCCCAAGAGGAGATGCTCACAGCTATAGAGTCGGGAGGAGTCTCACAGATTGGGCCACCATTCCCCATGACCCCCAAATGCCTCATCCACTCCAGATGAACCTGACTGCCCTTCACTGCATCGACTGTCTCCTCGAGGCTCGACTCCATTACACTTGCAGGTGTGACAGCCCTGGGCTACTTGAGAGCAAGCCAGAGATCCCTGTTTCCGCTCGTCAGGGACCCGGACACTGTTGCTGCACCTGAGGAGGAAAGCGGCCGTGCACGTTTCCAGGCGAGATGAGGCCTGATTCCCCTGTGGGGGCTCCAGAAGGAATCCTAGACCTGTGTCAGCATGGGCGAGGCAAGCTCAGGCTCCAGCTTCAGCACAAGACCAGGACTGAGGACCAGGTGACGACTGGGGCAACGGCGGGTTTCTGGAGTCCCATCATAACTCGAGAGGACCCCACTGGCACTCGAGAAAAGCCAGAAACTTCTCCCCTGCAGGTGGAGTGAGGCCCTTGTCCGCGGGGGCATCTCAGGGCACCCCTTCCCTCCTAGACCTCGAAAGGCTCCTTCACACCCTTGTTGTCACCCAAGAAGTTCCCCGCCCCACACGTCCCCACTCAAGAGGAACCCTGAGGGTCCCGCCAAGACTCAAGAGAAGCCCCATTTTTTCCTGCTGAGCTCCAGATGACAGGCCCTTTCCCTGCTATGTCCGGAAAGGTTCCCGGCTCTCACCTCACATCCCAAGAGGAGGCCCTCATACCAGGTGAGTCCAGAGAAGCCTCAGGTGTATGGTCACCTTTCCCCAAGTTACCCCAAATGCTTCGTCCACTCCAGATGAACCTGACTGCCCTACACTGGCTCGACTTCCTCCCTGAGGCTCGACTGCCGACACCCTGGCACGTGTGATAGCCCTGGTGTGCCTCCAGTGAAAGCCACAGGTCACTTTGTCCTCTCGACAGAGAGCCGGACACGTCAGCTCCACCCTGGAGAAAAGCGGCACTGCACGTCTATAGGCGAGATGAGGGCCTGACTTTCCTGAGGTGGCTCCAGGGGAACACCAAGACCTACGTCAGCTCGGCGAGAAAAGCTCAGGCTCTGGCCTCAGCACTAGATGAGGACTGAGGACCCGGCGATGACTGTGGAGCAATCCCCAGAGGAGCCTGGCAACACGCACAGAGACTGGCCTCTCCTCAGGGCACAGAGGCAAGTCCCTGGGTTCGCAGTTATAACATGAGATGACCCCGGTGCAACTCAAGAAAAAACAGAAACTTCTCCCCTGCAGGCAGTGTGAGGCCCATGTCCGTGGAGGCATCTCAGGGGAATTCAGCCCGTCTTTCTTGGACCTCGAAAGGCTCCTCCACACACTTGCTGTGACCCAAGAAGTTCCCAGGCCCACACATCCCCATTCGAAAGGAACCCTGAGGGTCCCGCCGTGACTCAAGAGGAGCTCCATTTTCCCCTGCTGAGCTCCAGATGAGGGGCCCTTTCCCTCCTCCATCGGGAAAGGGTTTCCGTCTCTCCCCTCCCATCCCAAGAGGAGGCCCTCACACCAGGCGAGTCCAGAGGTGCCTCAGGTGTTTGGTCATCTTTTCCCAAGAATCCCAAATGCCTCACCCCCTCCAGACGAACCTGACTGCCCTGCCCTGCCTCGACTGCCTCCCCAAGGCTCAACTGCCAAAACACTGGCACGTGTGATAGCCCTGGGGTACCTCAAGGGCAAGACCAAGATCCCTTAGTCCGTTCGCCAGAGAGCTGCAAATGGATGCTGCACCCTGGAGTAAAGAGGCCCTGCACGTCTATGGGCGAGACGAGGCCTTACTCCCCTGCGGGTGCTCCAGGGGAACCCCAAGACCTACGTATGCATGGGTGAGGAAAGCTCAGGCTCTGGCTCAGCACCAGAATGGGATTGAGGACTTGGCGCCACTGGGGAAGAATCCCCAGATGTGCCTCGCCCCTCACACAGAGAATGGCTTCTCCTTGGGCCGCAGGGGTGGGTCCCTGGGGCCCTGTCGAAACTTGAGAGGACCCCTCCCCAACTCAAAGAAAACTAGACACTTCCCTGCAGGCGGGGAGAGGCCCTTGTCCAATGTGGCATCTTGGGGGAATTCACCCCTTCCCCACTGGACCTCGAAAGGCCCCTTCCCACCCTTACTGTGACCCAAGAAGTTCCCCGCCCCACCCGTCCCAACCTGAGAGGACCACCAAGGGTCCCTCTGCGACTCAAGAAGAGCTCCCTTTTCCCATGCTCAGCTCCAGATGAGGGGCCCATTCCCTGCTCCATTGGGAAAGGGTTCCCGGCTCTCTCCTCACATCCCAAGAGGAGGCCCTCACACCAGGTGAGTCCAGAGGAGCCTCAGGTGTCTAGTTACCTTTCCCCAAGTACCCCAAATGCCTCGTCCACTCCAGATGAACCTGACTGCCCTGCACTGCCTCGACTGCCTCCCCGAGGCTCGAATGCCGACACACTGGCAAGTGTGATAGCCCTGGGATACCTCCAGTGCAAGCCACAGATCCCTTTGTCCATTCAACGGAGAGCGGGACATGGCTGCTGAACCCTGGAGTAAAGCGGCCCTGCACGTCTATGGCGAGACGAGGCCTGACTCTCCTGAGGTGGCTCCAGGGGAACACCAAGACCTATGTCAGCTCGGCGAGGAAAGCTCAGGCTCTGGCCTCAGCACTAGATGAGGACTGAGGACCCGGCGATGACTGTGGAGCAATCCCCAGAGTAGCCTGGCAAAACGCACAGAGACTGGCCTCTCCTCAGGGCACAGAGGCAAGTCCCTGGGTTAGCAGTTATAACACGAGATGACCCCAGGGCAACTCAAGAAAAAACAGAAACTTCTCCCCTGCAGGCGGTGAGAGGCCCTTGTCCACGGAGGCATCTCGGGGGAATTCAGCCCATCTTTCTTGGACCTCGAAACGCTCCTCCACTCGCTTGCTGTGACCCAAGAAGTTCACAGGCCCACACATCCCCATTTGAGAGGAACCCCGAAGGTCCTGCCATGACTCAAGAGGAGCCACGTTTTCCCCTGCTGAGCTCCAGATGAGGGGCCCTTTCCCTGCTCCATCGGGAAAGGTTTCTCTGTGTTTCCCTCATATCCCAAGAGGAGGTGCTCGCACCTGGAGTTTCGGGAGGAGTCTCAGAGTTTGGGCCACCATTCCCCAAAACCCCAAATGCCTCGTCCACTTCAGATGAACCTGACTGCCCTGCACTGCCTCAACTCACCCCGAGGCTCGACTCCGGCACACTGGCACGTGTGACCGCCCTGGCGTACCTCGAGGGCCAGCCACTGATCCCTGTATCCACTCTACAGGGACCTGGACACTGTTGCTGCAGTTGGGGAGGAAAGGGGCTGTGCACATCTCCAGGCGAGACGAGGCCTCACACCCGTATGGGGTCTCCAGTGTAACCTCAAGACCGATGAAAGCATGATCATGGAAATCTCAGGCTCCGACCAGAGCACCAGACCAGGACTGAGGAACCATCGACGTCTGGGGAGGAATCCCCAGATGCGTCTCGCAACTCGCACTGAGAATGACCTCTCCTGAGGATACAGGGGCGGTCCCTTTGGTCCACTTCGTAACTCGACAGGATCCTGCTGCAACTGGAGAAAAACCAGAAGCTTCTCCCCTGCAGGGAGGGTTAGTCCCTTGTCCACTGCAGCATCTCAGGGGAAATCACCCCTTCCCTCTTGGACCTTGAAAGGCTCCTTCATACCCTTGTTGTTACCTAGGACGTTCACCGCCACTATCGTCCCCACTCAAGAGGAATCCCAATGGTCCCAGCGTGACTCAAGATGAGCCCCGATTTCCCCTGCTGAGATCCAAATGAGGGGCCCTTTCCCTGATCCATCGGGAAAGTTTTTCTGGCTCACCCCTCACAAACCAAAAAGTAGCCTTGCATCAGGAGAGTCAGGAGGAACTTCAGGTGTCCAACCACCACTCCCCAAGATCTCCAAATGCCTCGTCCACTCCAGATGAACCTGACTCCCTGCACTGTCTCGACTGTCACACCGAGGCTCGACTACTGCACACTGGCATGTGTGACAGCCCTGGGGTACCTCGAGGGCAAGCCACAGATCCCTGTATCTGCTCATCAGGGACCCGAACACTGTTGCTGCACTTGGGGTGGAAAGCGGCCGTGCACGTCTCCTGGTGAGACAAGGCCTGACTCCCCTTTGGAGGCTCCAGTGGAAACCCAAGTCCTATGCCAGCATGGGCGAGACAAGCTCAGGCTACAGCTTGAGTACCAGACCAGGACTGAGGGCCCTGCGACTACTGGGGATGAATCCCCAGAGGCGCCTCACAAATCGCTCGCCGATTGGCCTCTCCTGGGGCCACAGGTGTGGGACCCTGGGACCCCGTTGTAACTAGAGAGGAACCTTCCGAAACTCGAAAAAAACGAACACTTCCCTGCAGGCGGGTAGAGGCCCTTGTGCGGTGCAGCATCTCAGGGGAATTCTCCCCTTCCCTCTTGGACCTCGAAAGGACCCTTCACACCCTTGCTGTGACCCAAGAAGTTCCCTGCCCCACCCGTCCCCACTCGAGAGGACCGCCGAGGGTCCCGCTGCGACTCAAGGGAGCTCCAATTTTCCATGCTCAGCTCCAGGTGAGGGGCCCTTTCCTTGCTCCATTGGGAAAGGGTTCCCAGCTCTCCCCTCACATCCCAAGAGGAGGCCCTCACACCAGGCGAGTCCATAGGAGCCACAGGTGTCTGGTCACTTTTCCCCAAGAACCCCAAATGCCTCATCCACTCCAGATGAACTTGACTTCCCTGCACTGCCTCGACTGCCTCCCTGAGGCTCGACTGACGACACACACTGGCACGTGTGATAGCCCTGGCATACCTCCAGGGCAAGCCACAGATCACTTTGTCCGTTTGATGGAGAGCCAGAAACGGCTGCTGCACCTTGGAGTAAAGCAGCCCTGCACGTCTATGGGTGAGACGAAGCCTGACTCCCCTGAAGGGGCTCCAGGGGATCCACAAGACCTATGTAGCTACGGGTGAGTAAAGCACAGGCTTCGGACTCAGCCAGAATGGGCCTGAGGACTTGGCACCACTGGGGAAAAATCCCCAGATGTACCACAGTTCTCGCATGTACACTGGCCTCTCCTGGGGCCGCAGGGGTGGGTCCCTGGGGCCCCGTCCTAACTTGAGAGTACCCCTGCGCAAATCGAAAAAACAAAGACATTTCCCTGCAGGCGGGGAGAGGCCCTTGTCCGATGTGGCATCTCGTGGAAATTCACCCCTTCCCGCTTGGAGCACGAAAGCCCCTTCACACCCTTGTTGTGAAACAAGCAGTTTCCTGCACCACCTGTCCCCACTCGAGAGGAAATCCGAGATTCCACCAAGACTCAAGAGAAGCCCCGTTTCCCCTGCTGAGCTCCAGATGAGGGACCCTATCCCTGCTCCATCGGGAAAGTTTTCCCAGTGCTCTCCTCACATCCCGAGAGGTGGCGTCGCATCTGGAGAGTCGGGAGGAATCTCAGGTGTCCGAACACGACTCCCCAAGATCCCCAAATGCTTCATCCACTGCAGATGAACATGAATGCCCTGCACTGTCTCGACTGTCACCCCGAGGCTCGACTCTCAACACACTGGCACGTGAGACAGTCCTGGACTATCTCGATGGCAAGACACAGATCCCTGTGTCCGCTTTACGGGGAGCCGGACACTGCCACTGCAGTTCCAGAAGAAAGCAGCCATGCAAGTCTCCAGGCGAGAAGAGGCCTGACTACCCTTTGAGTGATCCAGAGTAACCTCAAGACCTATGAAAGCATGAGCGAGGAAATCTCAGGCTCCGACCTCAGCACCAGACAAGGGCTGAGGACCCATGGAGGCCTCGGGCAAAATCCCCACAGGTGCCTCACACCTCGCATGGAGACTGGCCTCTCCTGAGGCCACAGCTACGGGTCCCTGGGGTCCCCCGCACTCCAGAGTAACCTCAATACCTATGAAAGCATGAGCGAGGAAATCTCAGCCTCTGACCTCAGCACCAGACGAGGACTGAGGAACCGGCGATGACTGGGGAGGTATCCCCAGAGGCGCCTCGCAACTCGCACTGAGAATGGCATCTCCTGAGGATACAGGGCGGGTCCCTGGGGTCCCTGTCATAACTCAAGAGGACACCGCTGCAACTCGATAAAAGCCAGAAGCTTCTCCCCTGCAGGCGTGGTGTGGCCCTTGTCCGCAACGGCATCTCAGGGGGATTCAGCCCGTCCCTCATGGACCTAGAAAGGCTCCTTCCCACCCTTGCTGTTACCCACGAAGTTCCCCGTCAAAACGTCTCCACTGGAGAAGAACCCCAAGGCTCCTGCCAGTACTGTAGAAGAGCCCCATTTTCCCCTGCTGAGCTCCAGATGATGGGCCCTTTCCCTGCTCCATCAGGAAAGGTTTCACGGTGTTCCCATCGCATTCCAAGAGGAGGTGCTCCCTCCTGGAAAGTCAGGAGGAGTTTCATAGGTTGGGCCACCATTCCCCAAGACACCCAATTGCCTNCTCCATCAGGAAAGCTTTTACGGTGTTCCCATCGCATTCCAAGAGGAGGTGCTCCCTCCTGGAAAGTCAGGAGGAGTTTCATAGGTTGGGCCACCATTCCCCAAGACACCCAATTGCCTCATCCACTTCAAATGAACCTGACTGCCCTGCACTGCCGCGACTGTCACCCAGAGGCTCGACTCCAGCACACTGGCACGTGTGACAGTCCTAGGGTACCTCGAGCACAAACCAGAGATCCCTGTATCCGCTCGAGAGTGACCTGGGCACTGTTACTGTAGTTGGGAAGGAAAGCGGCCATGCATGTCTCCAGTCGAGACGAGGCCTGACTCCCCTCTGTGGGCTTCAGGGGAAGCCCAATACAAATGTCAGCACAGGCGAGGCAATCTCAGGCTGCAGCCTCAGCACCAGAAGGGGTCTGAGGGCAGGGCGTCACTGGGGAGGAATCCCCAGATATGCCTCGCCCCTCGTCCGGAAACTGGCCTATCCTGGGGCCGCAGGAGCGGATCCCTGTGGTCAGTGTCATAACTCGAGAGGACCCCACCGCAACTCACGAAAACCCAGAAGTTTCACCCTTGCAGGCGGAGTGAGGCCCTTGTCCGCTGCAGTGTGCGGGGGGAAATCACCCGTTCCCTCTTGGACCTGGATATGCTCTTGCACACCCTTGCTGTTACCCAAGAAACTCCCCACCCCACACGTCCCCACTCGAAAGGACCACCGAGGGGCCCCCCACGATGCAAGAGGAGCTCCATTTTCCCATGCTCAGCTCCAGATGAGGGGCCCTTTTCCTGCTCCATCGGGAAAGGGTTCCCGGCTCTCCCCTCGCACCCCAAGAAGAGGAACTCACAGAAGGAGAATCCAGAGAATCCTCAGGCATCGGATCACATCCGCAAGACCTCCAAATGCGTAGTCCACTCCAGATGAATCTGACTGTCTTGCATTGCCTCGACTGTCACCCCGAGGCTCGAATCCAGCACACTGGCATGTGGGATAGCCCTGGGGTACCTCGAGGTCAAGACACTGATCCCTGTATCCGCTCGACAGGGACCAGGACACTGTTGCTGCAGTTGGGGAGGAAAGCGGATGTGCACGTCCCCAGGCGAGACGAGACGTGACTCTCCTATGGGGGCTCCAGGGAAACCCCAAGACCTATGTCAGCATGGGCGAGGCAAGCACAGACTCCGGCCTCAGCAACAGATGAGGACTGAGGACACGGCAACATCTCAGGAGGAATACACACTAGCGCCTCACAGCTCACATGGAGACTGGCCTCTCCTGAGGCCACAGCAGCGGGTCCCTGGGGTCCCCATCGTAACTCGGGAGGACCCCGCCTCAACTTTGGAAAAAACAGAAGCTTCTCCCGTGCAGGGAGGGCGAGTCCCTTGTCGGCTGCAGCATCTTGGGGGGAATCACCCCTTCCTGCTTGGACCTCTAAAGGCTACTTCATACCCTTTTTGTGACCTAAGAAGTTCCCCGTCCCAACAGTCCCCACTCGGGAGGAAACCTAAGGGTCTCGCTGCAACTCAAAAGGAGCCCCGATTTCCCCTGCTAATCTCCAGATGAGGGGCCCTTTCCCTGCTCCATCAGGAAAGGTTTTCCAGCGCTCCCCTCACATCTCAAGAGGTGTTCTTGCATCAGGAGAGTCAGGAGGAGACTCAGGTGTCCGACCACGACTCCCCAAGATCCCCAAATGCCTCGTCCACTCCAGATGAACATGACTGTCCTGCACTGTCTCGACTGTCACTCTGAGGCTCTACTCCCAACACACTGGCACGTGAGACAGCCCCAGAGTACCCCGATGGCAAAACACAGATCCCTGTGTCCACTTTACAGGGAGCTGGACACTGTCGCTGCAGTTGGGGAAGAAAGAGGCCATGCAAGTCTCCAGGCGAGAAGAGGCATGACTCCGCAGTGGGAGCTCCAGAGTAACCTCAAGACCTATGAAATCATGAGTGAGGAAATCTCAGCCTCTGACCTCAGCACCAGACGAGGACTGAGGAACCAGCGATGACTGGGAAGGTATCCCCAGAGGCGCCTACCAACTCGCACTGAAAATGGCATCTCCTGAGGATACAGGGGCGGGTCCCTGGGGTCCCCATCTTTACTCGAGAGGACCCCTCCGCAACTTGATAACAACCGGAAGCTTGTCCCCTGCAGGCGTGGTGTGGCCCTTGTCCACAGCGGCATCTCAGGGGAATTCACCCCGTCCCTCGTGGACCTCGAAAGGCTCCTTCACACCCTTGCTGTGACCCAAGAAGTTACCCGTCAAACCGTCCCCACTCGAGAGGAACCTCAAGGCTCCTGCCAATACTCAAGAAGAGCCCCGTTTTCCCCTGCTGAGCTCCAGATGAGAAAGCCCTTTCCCTGCTCCATCAGGAAAGGTTTCACGGTGTTCACTTCGCATCCCAAGAGGAGGCACTCACACCAGGCAAGTCCAGAGAAACCTTAGGCATCAGGTCACATTTCTGCAAGACCCCCAAATCCCTAGTCCACTCCAGATGAATCTGATTCTCCTGCACTGCCTCGACTGTCACCCTGAAGCTCGACTCTGGCACACTGGCAATTTTGACAGCCCTAGGGTACCTCGAGTGCAAGCCATACATCCCTGTATCCGCTCAACAGGGACCAGGCCACTGTTACTGCAGTTGGGAAGGAATGCGGCCATGCACGTCTCCAGTCGAGACGAGGCCTGTCTCCCCTCTGCGGGCTCCAATACAAATGTCAGCACGGGCGAGGCTATCTCAGGCTGCAGCCTCAGCAGCAGAAGGGGACTGAGGACTTGGCGCAACCGGGGAGGAATCCCCATATGTGCCTCGCCCCTCGCACGGAGACTGGCCTATCCTGTGGCCACAGGGGCGGATCCCTGTGGTCACTGTCGTAACTGGAGAGGACCCGTCACAACTGGAGAAAAACCAGAAACTTCACCCTTACAGGCGCAGTGAGGCCCTTGTCCGCTGCAGCATCCCGGGGGAAATCACCTGTCCCCTCATGGACCTCGAAATACTCTTTCACACCCTTGCTGTGACCCAAGAAGTTCCCTGCCCCACACGTCCCCACTCGAGAGGACCACCGATGGTGCAGCCGCGACTCAAGAGGAGATCCATTTTCCCATGCTCAGCTCCAGGTGAGGGGCCTTTTCCCTGCTCCATAGGAATAAGGATTCCCGGCTCTCCCCTCGCATCCCAAGAGGAGGCACTCACACCAGGCGAGTCCAGAGAAGCCTCAGGAGTCGTGTCACATTTCTGCAAGATCCCCAAATGCCTAGTCCACTTCAGATGAATCTGACTGTCCTGCTCTGCATCGACTGTCACCCCGAGGCTTGACTCTGCACACTGGCACATGTGATAGCCCTGGGGTATGTCGATGTCAAGACTCTGATCCCTGTATCCGCTTGACAGAGACCCAGACACGGTTGCTGCAGATGGGGAGGAAAGCGGCTTTGCACGTCCCCAGGCCAGATGAGGCTTGACTCCCCTATGGGGGCCCAGGGGAACCTCAAGACCTTTGAAAGCATGAGCGAGGAAATCTCAGGCTCTGACCTCAGCACCAGACGAGGAATGAGGGCACAGTGAAATCTCAGGAGGAATCCCCACAGGTGCCTCGCAACTCTGAAGGAGACTGGTCTCTCCTGAGGCCACATGGACAGGTCTCTGTGGTCCCTGTCATAACTCGAAAGGACCCTGCCGCAACTCGAGAAAAACCAGAAGCTTCTCCCCTTCAGGGTGGGTGAATCCCTTGTCTGCTGCAGTATCTTGGGGGAAATCACCCCTTCCCTGTTGGACCTCGAAAGGCTCCTTCATACCCTTGTTGTGACCTAGGAAGTTCCCCGCCCCAACCCTCCCCAATCGAGATGAACCCCGTGGGTCCAGCCACGACTGAAGAGGAGCCCAGTTTTCCCCTGCTGAGTTCCAGATGCGAGGCCTTTTCCATTCTCCATCGGAAAAGGTTTTCCAGCACTCCCCTCACATCTCACGAGGTGTTCTCGCATCAGGAGAGTCCCGAGGAGCCTGAGGTGTCCGACCACCACTCCCCAAGATCCACANTCCAGATGCGAGGCCTTTTCCATTCTCCATCGGAAAAGGTTTTCCAGCACTCCCCTCACATCTCACGAGGTGTTCTCGCATCAGGAGAGTCCCGAGGAGCCTGAGGTGTCCGACCACCACTCCCCAAGATCCACAAATTCCTCTTCCACTCCAGATGAACATGACTACCCTGGACTGTCTCGACTGTCCCCCAGAGGCTCGACTCCCAACACACTGGCACGAGAGACAGCCCTGGACTACCTCGATGGAAAGAAACAGATCCCTGTGTCCGCTTTACGGGGAGCTGGACACTGCCGCTGCAGTTGTGGAAGAAAGAGGCCGTGCAATCTCCAGGCGAGAAGAGGCCTGACGCCCCTGTGCGGGCTCCAGAGTAACCTCAAGACCTATGAAAGCATGAGCGAGAAGATCGTAGGCTCTGACCTCAGCACCAGACGAGGACTGAGGACCCAGCAATGACTGGGGGGGAATCCACAGAGGCGCCTCGCAACTGGAACTGAGAATGGTCTCTCCTGAGGATATAGGGGCAGGACTCTGGGGTCCCAGTCGTAACTAGAGAGGACCCCGCCCCAACTCGAGAAAAACCAGAAGCTTCTCCCTTGCAGGTGTGGTGCAGCCTTTGTCTGCAACGGAATCTCAGGGGAATTCACCCCGTCCCTCCTGGACCTTGAAAGGCTTCTTCACACCCTTGCTGTGACCCATGAAGTCCCCCGTCTCACCCGTCCCTACTCCAGAGGAACACCAAGGGTCCCGCCAAATCTCAAGAGGTGCCCCGTTTTCCCCTGCTCAGCTCCAGATGAGGTGCCCTTTCCCTGCTCTGTCAGGAAAGGTTTCATGGTGTTCCCATCGCATCCCAAGAAGGGGCACTCGCTCCTGCAAAATCGGGAGGAGTTTCACAGTTAGGGCCACCATTCCCTAAGACCTCCAAATGCCTCGTCCACTTCAGATGAACCTGATTGTCCTGCACTGCCATGATTGTAACCCCGAGGCTCGACTCCGGCACAGTGGCAAGTGTGACAGCCCTAGGGTACCTCGAACACGAGCCATAGATCCCTGTATCCGCCTGACAGGGACCAGGACACTGTTACTGCAGTTGGGAAAGAAAGCAGCTGTGCACGTCTCCAGTAGAGACGAGGCCTGACTCCCCTCTGAGGGCACCAGGGGAAGCCCAATACAAATGTCAGCACGGGCGAGGCAATCTCAGGCTGCAGCCTCAGCAGCAGAAGGGGACTGAGAACTTGGCGCCACTGGGGAGGAAGTCCCAGATGTGCCTCGCCCCTCGCACAGAGACTGGCCTATCCTGGGGCCACAGGGGCAGATCCCTGTGGTCCCCGTCTTAACTCAAGAAGATCCCACCGCAACTCGAGAAAAACCGGAAACTTCACCCTTGCAGGGGGAGTGAGGCTCTTGTCCATTGTGGCGTCCCAGGGGAAATCACCCGTTCCCTCTTGGACTTCGAAATGCTCTTTAACACCCTTGCTGTGTCCCAATAAGTTCCCTGCCACGCACGTCTCCACTCGAGAGGAGCACCGAGGGTCCCACCATGACTCAAGAGAAACTCCATTTTCCCATGCTCAGCCCCAGATGTGGGGCCCTTTCCCTGCTCTGTCAGGAAAGGTTTTACGGTGTTCCCATCGCATCCCAAGAGGAGGCTCTCACACCAGGCGAGTCCAGAGGAGCCTCAGGCGTCGGGTCACATTTCCCCAAGTCCCCCAAGTGCCTAGTCCACTCCAGATGAATCTGACTGTCCTAAAGTGCCTCGACTGTCACCCCGAGGCTCCACTCCGGCACACTGGCAC
>SJYW01014958.1:0-34223 GCA_006410735.1 Raphicerus campestris
GAACTCAGGAACCTGTGTCCTTGACATGCAGCCCAGGAGGTGCTGATGCAGGGTGTCCAGAGACCACCTGTGAAGAAACACTGCTCAGAAGTCATCGTCCCTGTTAAACCAAGTCTCTCATTCCTTGTAGACTATGCTCTCTCAGAGTGTATGTTCTCCAAGAAAATGAGCATCAGGGTCACTAAACTGCCAGGGCCGTGATCGGGACCAAGCGCGTTGATTACCATTGTCAGGAACTGTGACCAGACCGCTGCTAATGATGAAGATTAGCTCCACTCTGAGCTTCCCATCTTGGGTTTGAAGGGGAAGAGTGGACGCAGCCAACTCCTCATCCATATCAGATTAGAAAGCCTCACCTCTATCATCTTCTTATTTTAAAATATTTTTCTTTCACACCCCAGTGATTTCTTGTTAAAATCAGTTTTTAACTGGTCTTCAGCCGAATTATTTCTGAGAAACTTGTCCCCTTTTAGCACCTTTCTATGATTTCTCTAATAATGCTGCTNTGCTTTCACGATTGCTCTAGGGTACAACAAAACCTCAAAATAAATTAACCAAAGGAAAACTTTGGAATTTTTCCCACCCTTTCAAATGAGCCACTTCTAAGTGATAGAAGACATTTAATCCTTCAGTACATTTCCTCAGAATATCAGCTAACCAACATTTATCCAGTACCTATTTTGATTAGGGCACATTGAGAGATCATAGAGAAGAACCTGGAGACCTAGTCCCTACTTCCAAAAGAGTGTCTCTTAGAGTTCCTCATAAGCAGACAGCAGAAACAGATGCAAGGCAATTATGATTTTTAAAAATGCAGTTTGGAAGGCTTTTGTGGTAGTTGATACAAGTGTTGCAAAAGCTGCTTCCCAGAAGAGTTCCAGAAATCCAGGCAGTAGGAACCATGGCCATGTCACTGATGTGGCTGTAGGACGGAATCCGCTCTTACCATTCTCTGTCCTTCCCTCTCCACTCAAGGGTCAGATCTGAGACAGGGAGCTGGCTCAGTCCAGCTTGTGTCACACACCCAGCTTCTCACAGGGCAGGCCATGGCACTTTGACTCACAGTGCCATTGAGCTGTCTCCAGTGCAAAATCAGGGTGCCGTTACCAGACGCAGAAGTGAATGCTGAGTAGGCACAAACAGGTGATACCGACTCTAAAGAGAGCGTGTAGGTTGAGAGAAACAGACATCAAAAGAAGTAGTGCTGGAGGACGGGTGATTCTCCCCTTCTGTGCCTCCCACTGGCCAGAGCAGCCCCGCTAGACTCATTTGTGAGTCTGGCCTCCCGCATAGACAGTGTGCTGCTTCAGGGTCAGTTCTGCTTCTGATTCCTCCAGCTGTCCTTCCCTCCCCTCAGCTCCAACACATACCCTGTCCTGCTCAGTGTCTGGCATGCTTATTCAGGAAGTGTTTGGTGGAAGAACGAAGGAAAAGGAGGAGAGCGAGCCCAGGCAGTGCTTCAGGTGGTTCTGAGAAAGGAAAGGTCATACGGCCTGGAGAGTGGCTGGTGACACCTTCTCAGAGGAAGTGGGACAAGTGGCCTTGTCATGCGATACAAAGTCTCGTCTTCCACTGTGGCAGCCGGTTACTGGACACAAGACTTTCCTCTGAGAATCTTTGAAATGACAGAGTGCTTAGGAGATGTGGCTGATCTCTTACTTCGGGAGAGATTTCACTCTTCAGGAAAAAAAATTAATTGTGCTGAAAATGTTAAGGAAGCTATGTCTGTACAATATGTACTGAACCCGAAAGAAGAGAATGACTGTTGTAAGCCATGCAGCTGGAACACAGACGTTTCAGGGCATTCACACCAAGCCTTCCACCAAAAGAAGATAAGACTCACCCAGTAGCTACACAGCAAGCTCTGAGCTCACTTCTGAAAATCATAAAAGGACATTGGGGGCCCACCTAAAGCTCAACATCTTTCCTACAAGGATTTTGTGAGATGTTTCACGTACATGTGATTCTCATTCACTTTAAAGAGCCCTTGCGGTACATTGAGTACAGGGATTCCCCCAAACTAAACCTGTTTCAATGTAAACCCAATGCCTCCCTTAACACCTTCTGTGGCCTGCAGAGATGATACGATAGCCTTACCATCACCAAGGTAATGGGGGAGCCAGGAGGAGAGCTCAGGTTCTGTTGACCTTTTTGTCCTGTCCACTACAACAATGTCTCAAAGCAGTTTTAGCGGCCTGCCTGGAAAATACTGCATCACTTTTGGATTCTGCTCAGTTTTTCATCTCTGCTGTTTAGATGATCACACTTTCAGGCACTCTATGAAAATGATAAACAAAAACTGAAGCACTTTGAAACAACCCCAATGCCAACAGAACTGCAAGAGAGAAGTTCAAGGCCCCAAATCCTGGCCCAGTTCAGGGAAACCAAAAATACCGCAAGTTGCTTGCAGAGAAAGATGGTGGTCCAAGTGGTTCCCATTGGCACCGGGCAGCTGCATGTGGTGTGGAATCCAGTCTAACAGACAGATGACTTTGAGTTTCTTTTCAGCTATTGCACTGTTCCACTGACACCCAGCATGCAAAAGTAAAAACAGGAGAACCTGGACATCTTGGTAGTCCAATGGTTAAAACTATGCTTCCTCCACAGAGTCTCTGGTTCCATCCCTACTTGAGGAGCTAAGATCCCACGTGTGTGTGGTGTGGCCAAAAGCAAAACAAACAGGAGAACCGGTCTGATCAAATTTGAGGATGGGTGAGGGAGCTGGGGAAAGAAGCAGATGCCCCACCCTGTCCTGTCCTGACTCCCCAGCAGCCTCAGAGGGGTCTCCTCTGAAGCTGCCACTCAGAGGCACAGCTGCCCACGTGACTCAGTGAATGTTCGTTTCCTCTCCATTTGGACGGAGTGTTTTTTTATAGAGACTCGGTGATGCATAAATTCCAACAGGATCATGAGTTCCATTAGATTTAATACAAGGAAAATTGTTTGGAAAGCCTAAAGAGAGAACATATCCAACACCAGTCTCCTCAGAGTCCATCTCCTCTCCCACCCCAGCTGTCTGTCTCTCTCTCACACACACACATGCACATGGTCTCCTTTTTTGTCCATAATGCAGAATTTTTGTATTCTGTCTTAATGAGATTTCCTTTTAGAGCTAAGCTGCTACCTTGGGAACCAAAAAATAGCTTGTAAATGGACTTCCTACTAACCAGGGACAAAGGCTACTCTTTGAGGAGTGTTGAGCCAAAGCAGCAATTCCCGTGTATAAGGATCAAGGCTAAAATGATGGTGAGTGACTGGAGCCTGCACCACCAGCCCTGGTGGGAAGGAAGCCGTTTCAGGGGGTTTCTATGACAGAGACTTCACTGTTGCTCCACCGTGTTTTCCGGTTATGGACCTGGACTGCCTGGACTGGGTGTTGTTTAAAATGCAGATTTGGGAGCCATGCAGAAGCCTCTGACACAGAGAAGACTCTGAGATGGAACTCAGGAACCTGTGTCCTTGACATGCAGCCCAGGAGGTGCTGATGCAGGGTGTCCAGAGACCACCTGTGAAGAAACACTGCTCAGAAGTCATCGTCCCTGTTAAACCAAGTCTCTCATTCCTTGTAGACTATGCTCTCTCAGAGTGTATGTTCTCCAAGAAAATGAGCATCAGGGTCACTAAACTGCCAGGGCCGTGATCGGGACCAAGCGCGTTGATTACCATTGTCAGGAACTGTGACCAGACCGCTGCTAATGATGAAGATTAGCTCCACTCTGAGCTTCCCATCTTGGGTTTGAAGGGGAAGAGTGGACGCAGCCAACTCCTCATCCATATCAGATTAGAAAGCCTCACCTCTATCATCATCTTATTTTAAAATATTTTTCTTTCACACCCCAGTGATTTCTTGTTAAAATCAGTTTTTAACTGGTCTTCAGCCGAATTATTTCTGAGAAACTTGTCCCCTTTTAGCACCTTTCTATGATTTCTCTAATAATGCTGATAATTCTATTTTACGGCCTCTCGGAGTTTACAGGGTGTTTGTCAAGCTGGTCTTCACAATGTTTCTGTACTGTAGTGAGGACCCATCTTACCCCCTCCACCACCCAAGTTCCACACAGGAGGACACGGAAGCCGAGGCTGCTGAAATGGCTTGCCCAGGAGCAGCAGCTCGTAGACAGCCATTGTGCAGCCCCACGCAGGCCTTCTCATTGCAGGTGCCTTCCGTGATGCCCAGCTCTCAGATGAAACTGTGCAGCTGCAGCGGCCTGTAGCTCTCTCACGGGCACCAGCTAGAGCCTAAGTCATCCCGAAATAGCATCTTGTCTCTGAGTCCCTAGAGATGATATGGAAGTGAAGTGGAAGTTGTAGTCGCTCAGTCGTGTCTGACTCTTCCCAACCCCATGGACTTAGCCCGCCAGGGTCCTCTGTCCATGGGATTTCCCAGGCCAGAATAGTGGGTTTCCATTTCCTTATGCAGGCGATCTTCCCGACCCCAGGATCCAATCCAGGTCTCCTGCATTGCAGGCAGATTCTTTGCCATCTGAGCCACCAGGGAAGCCCTGAGAAAATATAGAAATAACATAATGTCCCTAAATTCTGACCATTACAACTTTCTAAAGATCTAAATCTGAATAAGCTAGCATATTGCCTGATAATGTAAAGCACCTCATAATACAATAGTTACCACCCAGAAATCAAGATTAAGTTAACCGTGAAAGTGAACTGTAGGACATGGAGTATGTGAATGATTTATCGGTGAATGAATGTTCATTCTTGCCACTCAACTTCACAAATGCCCTAAAAGACGTTTATATTTATATTCTGTAAACAACAATCATCAACCTGAATTAGCTTAAGTTTTAGAAGAATTATATTGGTTAGTTATTAAATAACTAATTAGCTAAAGAGTTTTTTGGCATGGCTGGATCCAGAGCTTAAACAAAGTCACCAAGACTCAGTCTCTGTCCCAACCATTTCTTTGCTCTTTTTCTGGTTATCTTTTTATCTATCCCTACTATTTTATCAAGAACACTTCCAAACATACAGAGAAATTGAAAAAATTTTACAGTGAAAACCTCTAAAAGCACCAATTAAATTCTTCTATTAGCATTTTACTATACTTGGTCCATTACAAATCTTTTTTTAATTACAAATCTCTTACCTATTTATGTATCATCCATTCATCCATCCACCCACTGATTTCTGAGCAGCTTCATTGCTTGTAGAATCTCTTGACTGTGCTTTCCTCTAAACTGGCTTCATTCTTGAGGAGCCCTCTCCATGTAGCAAACTCTGGCAGGTCAGGGATTACAAGACTTCATTGTTGTTCAGTTGCCAAGTTATGTCTGACACTTTTTGACTCCATGAACTGTAGCATGCCAGGCTTCCCTGTCCTCCACTATCTCCCAGAGTTTACTCAAATTCACGTCCATTGTGTCATTGATGCCATCTAATCATCTCATCCTCTACTGTCCCCTTCTCCTTTTGCCTCGTTTTACAACAGTTGGGCAAGTCCCAAACCCTTGCTGTTCCCTCACACTTGAAGATCTCTAGAAAATCTGAGGTTCCTTGCAGTAATTAGAAATATTAACAAATAAATCATTCCTTCTGTCCTCCTTTTTTTCCTAAAGTAAGTTGGCAAATTCCTTATTAAAATGGTCCTGATAAACCAATTTCTTTGAGCCCAAAGTTTGTCTGGAACAACTTCAACGGTATTACCAGAAGAGGGCAGCAGCGTACAGCTCTCCAAGAAGCAAGACTCTAAGTAGAAGGAAAAGTCAAAAAGCCCCAAGCATGTAGTAATAGTAAATGTCTGAACCTTGAAGTAGCACCTTTCTGTTGTGATGTTTCACTGATCTCAAATAAACTTCCCCAACCCTCTGTCTGGCTGATCATCACATTAATGTGCTATATAATGTCCAGGTTACCAGAGAGGTAAAGAATGTCATTGCAGAGCAGTTTCAGCAATGTCTGTTTGCTCTCAGGTATGGAGAATTAGTCCGTTACTGGGATCAGGAATGGACTGGAGTAACATATGTAAATCTGGAAGGGAGGAAACCTCTTTATTGGGTGATAATACTCATTTTTCTAGAATCAATCAGACTCAATTAGTGAATGCCCATTAAATGGTAGATTTTCCTCATGGCAAGGGGAATATAACGAAGATATATGATTCTCTAGGCATGCCTTCAAAGGACTTATAATCTGGTAGGCAAATACACCTGCTCAGCTACTTTGTAGGAGAAAGTAGTGCCAAATGCAAGGAAGTTGCTTCCATAAATGCATATATTGAGTATTTGCCAGGTGAATATCACACACAATGTAAAAAGCCCTTCACCACTCAGTTTATTCTTCAGCCACAATAAGACAGGTAAAATACAGAGAAGGACTCTGAATTACAGGTATGAGAACTTAGGAGAGCTGGGATGAGGTCCCAGGCCTATGTGACCCCTGTGCAAAGCTTCCATTCTTAATCCTCCTTTTTAGAAGAAGATGCTTATTGCAAAGCAGAATACACGTCCACTTGTGAACGTACTCTTAGCGGCTTTATGTTTCCCTTGAAGCCCATCGAGACCCTGCAGTATAAGGAACAGATTCTGTAAACTATAAGCACAGTGAAGAAATCCAAGTTAGGCAGAAAGTTTTCATCAGGAACCAACAGAGGGCAGCAAGAGATAAACCAACCAATGAAACATTCTCCCTAGGACTCCTGTTATCTTACTGCTGGGACCTTCAGGCCAGGGACTGTGGGAGATATATGCAGAGTTTGAGAGCTCTAATTTCTTACCATTTAAAAAAAGGACAAATCTGACCCACGGAGGAGATAAAAAAATATCCCCTGCTGGGATCAAAGTTCACTTAGTAAATGTCTGTTTTAATAAAGGGAACTAAGAGATGAGGGATGTGGCATTCCTCCAAGACATTTGACATCCATGGATGGCAAATATGCCCCTGAGCTTTTAGCCCAAAGCCTGAAGGATGCTTGCCCTTCCCTGGGCTCCTTGCAGACAGGCTGGATGCAGAAATGCTCAGTGTCCATGCTGGGTCTGGATGCACTGTGGCGACAGGATCCTGAAGGCCGGCCTGCAGCTGTGGAGCATGCACCCAGCACTGATGTGGGCGGAGGCTGGTGAGGGACAGGGGCTGAGGGTGGCTCTCCCATGACTGGCGCCTAGAGATCAAGCACTCATTGCTTGTGACAGCATGTCACTCCTGCACTTGTCTGAGATGAAGGGAAGACTTTTCAAAGCAACCAAAGGCACTCCTTCCGTTGGAAGGGTGAGGAAGAAATGAGATGTGTGGCTCAGTGCAGAGAATTGACCTGCAAAACATAAAATATTAAAAGAAATGGAGGCAGGTGTAAATAAAAATCTAGTGCCTAACTTATGACTGAAAGACCGGTGTTGAGTCTGAGAGCATGACAGCCTCAGCCAGAGCCAGGGCCACAGTCACTGGTAGGAGCTATAAAATTGCTGCCATGCAACCAGTTTTGACCTACCCAAATGTGAATTTCCTGTAGCTTAGCCCAGTTAAAATATAGCAGCAATGATAATAGCTAACTTTTCTCAAGCACTTCCTAAGCATCAAGAAAAGATTTGAAATGCATTTCCGATATGAACTCATTCAGTCCACATAATAAGGTGGTGACAAGGTAGGTTCTCAGATTATATCCATCTACAGGTGAGGTATCAGGACCAGAGAAGTCTCTTAACTTGCTCCAAGTCACACAGCCAGGAGATGGAAAAATGCAGTCTGAACCCAGCTCCAGAGTGCAGGGCCTCAGGAGAAAGGACAGGCTTGAATGGGAAGGGTTTATTCAAGGAAGACGGGCTCTAGGGAATCAACCTCACACGTCTCTGCTTCTCCTTTTCAGGTGAGTCAGTACACATTTGCCATGTGCAGTTACCGGGAGAAAAAAGCCGAGCCTCAGGAACTTCTCCAACTGGATGGCTACACCGTGGATTACACGGACCCTCAACCAGGTACCTGCCCACCTGCTAGGCCATGAACCCACAAAGCTCTCTCCCTTCCCTCCATGTTGGACACTGACTGAGCCAAGTTACTAGGGTGCCACAGCCACAGCTCACCATCCCCTGGAGGTTCTGTCCTGAATGAAGAAGTGCCAATTCCAGTCCAGGGATTTGTTTTGATTCAAGGGGTCCTCATAAAACCAAAATGAAAGTGTAGTACGTTTTTCTTTTATGTAGCTGTGCCCACCTCAAATTTTAATTCCACCCTAGANAGCCAGAGCCAGGGCCACAGTCACTGGTAGGAGCTATAAAATTGCTGCCATGCAACCAGTTTTGACCTACCCAAATGTGAATTTCCTGTAGCTTAGCCCAGTTAAAATATAGCAGCAATGATAATAGCTAACTTTTCTCAAGCACTTCCTAAGCATCAAGAAAAGATTTGAAATGCATTTCCGATATGAACTCATTCAGTCCACATAATAAGGTGGTGACAAGGTAGGTTCTCAGATTATATCCATCTACAGGTGAGGTATCAGGACCAGAGAAGTCTCTTAACTTGCTCCAAGTCACACAGCCAGGAGATGGAAAAATGCAGTCTGAACCCAGCTCCAGAGTGCAGGGCCTCAGGAGAAAGGACAGGCTTGAATGGGAAGGGTTTATTCAAGGAAGACGGGCTCTAGGGAATCAACCTCACACGTCTCTGCTTCTCCTTTTCAGGTGAGTCAGTACACATTTGCCATGTGCAGTTACCGGGAGAAAAAAGCCGAGCCTCAGGAACTTCTCCAACTGGATGGCTACACCGTGGATTACACGGACCCTCAACCAGGTACCTGCCCACCTGCTAGGCCATGAACCCACAAAGCTCTCTCCCTTCCCTCCATGTTGGACACTGACTGAGCCAAGTTACTAGGGTGCCACAGCCACAGCTCACCATCCCCTGGAGGTTCTGTCCTGAATGAAGAAGTGCCAATTCCAGTCCAGGGATTTGTTTTGACTCAAGGGATCCTCATAAAACCAAAATGAAAGTGTAGTACGTTTTTCTTTTATGTAGCTGTGCCCACCTCAAATTTTAATTCCACCCTAGAATGTTCAATAGAAATTCCCGAAAAAGAAGTCCTGTGTGTACTCCCATAACTCTGTGTGTGTGCCTGTGTCTGTATTCACCAGTGATGCGTGGGCTTGGCAGGTATCGTGTCTCCTGTAGGTCCATATTTGCTAAGTACAAGTCACAGTTATCTAATAGTACTTGAAAAGAAAGTCTTCTCTAAACCTTTTTTTTTCTCCTAAAAGACACCAGTCCACAGCGTAGACATCCAAACAGCCTTATGTAACTAAGAGAACCACACAAATGGTACTATTTCTCAGAAGTTCTACATTGCATAAGTTCTACATCCTGCCCTCTCACACCTCTCTCCAAACCCATGTTATCTTTTTCCCAGAAAGAAAAAAAAATGAATAGAAATCTGCCTCAAGGAACCTTCAAAATGGGGGGGGGGGTGCGAAATCATTTCAGCATATTAATGAGCAACAGGCACCAACAGCCCTCTCCCAGAGAAGTTTATTTTTATGCCAAATCTGCACAAGGAAAGCATTTCCAACCATACTGCATTATTTGGCCCAAAACCTTTTTTTCTACTCCCATATTGCTCTTCCACATGCAACAAAATACACATAAAGGAAACACAGAGTCTGAGAGAAGATGGGGCGTTAACCTGAAAGGTGTAACTGGAAGACCTCTGGCCCAGTTTACCTGGAAACATTATCATCTCAGTGGGCGTCAGAATTGTCCCTCCTGAGTGCTTTGGACCAGACCTGCCCCCTGAGACCTCCATGGATAGTTCGCGTCCTGCCAGAGCACGACACAGAGCTGACCACGTTCAATGTGTCAGGACTTNCCCTCCCGAGTGCTTTGGACCAGACCTGCCCCCTGAGACCTCCATGGATAGTTCGCGTCCTGCCAGAGCACAACACAGAGCTGACCACGTGCAATGTGTCAGGACTTTAAAGGCTCGTCCTGGAAATCCCTCCTCATGGACAGGACCTTGGAGTCTGAGCCAGTTTCACACAACAGCTAGAGCAAAGAATGTGGCCCCCGTATTAAGAAACGAACCCTCGTGGCATTCTGCAGTGGTTTCTTCTCAAGTCAGGGCATTCCCTTCAGAGAAATAGTCCCTCTTTCCCAAGACCTCCATTTTAAAGTGGGAAATTCAGGGACCAATATGAGAAGGAAAAACAGCACTGTTCTGTGACACTACCTCCTTTTAAGCCAGTTCCCTTTTCCTTTCCTCTACGTGATAGCATTTGGATTTCACTGCAGTCCACCAAGTACACAGGACCAGAATTGTCATCTCATTTTGTAAAGGAAGAAGCAGCGCTGGGACTTAGGTCTAACCCACCTCACCCTTTGGCACCTGCAGTAAAACATGGCTATGTGTACAGCTCTAGTGAAGCTCGAGTTGTTATCTTCTCATACAGAAGCAAGCAGACCTCTCTTCAGTATCGAGAAGGCTGTTCCATCTACATGTAAAAGGAGTAGCTGTACACACACATTGTAAAAGCTTCTCTTCTTTTCCTTCACATTGATCCCCTGGGATATAATTTATAAATTCCTTTACCAAGGATGTAAATGGAAAGCAAAGTGATTATGTTCTTGAGAATAAAGCAGAGTCTTCTCTGCCTTTCTGTGTGCCAAGTCCTAGCTATTTTCAAAGCAACGTTTGATTGAAAATGGAGATTCAGATTCTCCCAATTGTCATGGGAAAAATCTAACCTAGAATTTTTTAAAGAGTGATTGTGAAANTGTTGCTCTTCACTGCTGTCACTGTCATTGCTTCTCCTGCTTTACATGTTTCTCTTTGCCTCACTCACCCCATAATTAGTCTTCACTCTATTGTCAGTAACTCATCCTCTAAGAGCAGTTGCTGCGTGTCAGGTGTGCTGGCCAGGTTCTGCACGGTCCAGCACTGTGCTTATAATCGTCAGCTCTGGAGTCAGACAGCCGGGGTCAGAAGCCCAGCTCCGATCCTCACAGTCCACCTCATGTTCATAGGATAGTTCCTTTCTCTGACCCAATTGCCACATTTATACAATAAGGACAATAATGTATATTCTTTACAGGCTTCCCAGGTGGTGCAGTGGTAAGAATCTGCCTGCCACTATGGGAGACGAAGGAAATGTGGGTTCAATCTCTGGATTGGGAGGATCCCCTGGAGCAGGAAATGGCAACCCACTCCAGTATTCTTGCCTGGGAAATTCTATGGGCAGAGGGGCCTGGCGGGCTATACTCTATAGGGTCGCAATGAGTCAGACACAACTGAGCGACTGGGTACATGAGCACATGTACATACTTTGTGAGGCTGTTGAGAGGAGTCTATAAAAATCTCAATACTTCTTAGCTTCTGTGCACCTCTGCCTCTCTCCTTCCAGAGTCAGCCCGATGAACAGACTTTCTGACAGTAGCTCCAAGAACACAATGTCCTTATTCTGAGCTTCAGGCCCTGGCAAATGGAAGGTGGTGGGGCAGGGGAAAGGTCTCGCCCAGTGATGGCTGGCCTGGAGTTCACCTTCCCTATCCCAGTACCTTATCCCAGAGGTTGCCATGAGACTAGACTGCAGAAGCTCTGCTGAATCCATTCTTTTAGCTCCTTGGTAGCCACTTTTCAGAGCTTAAAGCATTCCTCAAAGGTCTTCTTCCTCTCTCTCTCTCTGCAGAATTTTCCTTCTTACCATGCTGTCCATCCATTTCACCAGGTTTTCCCAGCTTGCTCACTGTACACCATCCTATCCAAATCATACAGTTTAAAGCTCTCTGTAAGAAAAGAACCAAAATATTGCTTCATAGTCACAACCACAAAAAATATTTTATTAAAATTGCTGTACCCCTCAACTCTTCATATAAAAAAGATGCTCTTTATTGTTCTATAATCCCTGGCAATTCTAAGTGCAAAATTATTAACACACACCCATTCTTATGAAGTAGACGTCTGAATTAATGTTGTCAGCACAATAGATAAGTCTTAACATCACCAGAAATCTTTCCCAAGGCAAATGTCAAATAGGTTGGCAATTGGGCCCTGTTGGTTTAGGGATTTTAACTCCTCCACTTACTCCCCTTTTACCTTTAAAGAGGCAAGTTGAGGGTAGAGGAATGATGAGGAAACTGGTGAAGATATAAAGCTTTGTTTATGGACAGAGAGTCCCAGTCACCCCAAAATTATGGGCTTTTGGAGTATGTTAACAGACACAATGTAACTCTGGCCTGAGCCCAAAGAGAGGCCTCTTTTGCCCACTTCTCTCTAAATTTTAAACTAGAGAACCCCTTATGGGACAAAATAGGTCTGTCGAGCATTCATTCATCCAACTTGTATTTGTTGAGCACTCGCTCTGCCATGCACAGTGCTGGGTACCAGAATGCAACAGGGAACAAAAGAGACAAAAACTCCCCGCCTTTAGGAAGTAAATTATATAATTTTTTAGAGGTGGTAAGAGCTTTGGAGCAAAAGAATGCAAGAGAAGAGAGGTGAGTAGGGAGAGGTGAAGGTCAGGGAAGGCCTGAACAAGCATGTGATGTCTGAGCAAAGACATGAAAGAGGCAAGGCTGTGACTCATGAAAATAACTGGCGGTAGCACTGTGCAAAGATCCTGAGGCGAGAATGCACGTGGAGTGTGCAGGGAGCAGGAGGAGGCTGCATGGCTGCGTGAACCGGCTGCATTCATGTGCACATAGTAAGAGAGGCAGGCGGAAGCAGTGGGGGGTCAGTTCATGTGGGGCCCGGAAGGCCTTGGCAGAACCTAGACTTTTCTTCTAGGTGAAATGCGGAGCTACTGGTAGGTTTTGAGCAAAGGGATGGCACAGCCTGACTCTTGTGCCAAACCAGTTACCCTGGCTCCCATCTGGAGGGTCAAGTATAGAGAGCGCCGGTGGAGGCAGATGGATCAGATAGGAGGCTACTAGAATAATCCAGATGAGAGATGAATGTGGGTGAATTCAGAGTAGCAGCCCTGGAGAAGGAAGAAGAGGTCAAATTGTGTTGTAATTTTCTGAAAGTAGAGTCTTCAGAATTTCATTGGAATGGGCAGTGAGAGAAAAATCAGGAGTCCAAAAGCTCCCTGAGGTTGTGGACTTGAGAGGCGGGGGGTCAAGAGGTGTTTCTGTTGTTGTCATTTGGCTTGTTTTTAAAAATGAGGAAAGTAATAGAATGTTTATAGATGGATACTTACCCTGCCATTAGGCAGTTCAGCTGACGACTCTGTCCCCAGTAAAACAAAGGTGGCAGGAGACAACAGCCAGGCTCAAAATGCCTCTTGGACATTGTGGTATCAGACTAGCTATCCTATAATTAGATAAACGATGCACCTCTTTTCTCCAGCCCAAGGAAAAGGATAGAGACTGCCGCTCAGAGCTTAGTCCTGCTGAGAACATTGCAGCTCAACTTAGTAGTCTTTCTTCCCTTTTAATCCAGGTTTGGAGGGTGGCCGAGCCTTCTTCAATGCAGTCAAAGAAGGAGACACCGTGATATTTGCAAGTGACGATGAGCAAGATCGCATTCTCTGGGTCCAAGCCATGTATCGGGCCACTGGACAGTCACACAAGCCTGTGCCCCCAACCCAAGTCCAGAAACTAAACGCCAAGGGAGGGAATGTGCCTCAGCTGGATGCCCCCATCTCCCAATTTTGTAAGTAAATATGCCATTTGTTAAAACTAGTTCTGTAAAGTCAGTCTTCTAAAGTTGAATTAGAAAATCTAGTTGCTTTCATATTAAGGATGATCAAAATCATGTTTGCCTTAAAAAGAGTGAATTCAGAGAGGGAGAGTTGGGACAAAAATGTTAGATAAAAGTAATTTTATTTTAAAGTGCAATACTTGACAATCCCCTCCTCCAGGACTAAACAAAGAAAAATACGTTTCAGTTGGATTTTTCTCTCTTTGTTTTGATGAGAGTTTAGAATTCACAGCCAAACAGGTATTTGTTTGAGTCCTTCAAATAAACTAGGTTATGTATGTCCTTGCCTCATTTCTTCCTATTAAAAGTAACTTTAAAATAGAGCTTACTTTGAAATAAATTTTAATATGCAACTTAGAACCATTTAAAAATAAATGATGACATTATCACGTGCAGTAGGGGAGGGCGGGGGGACACAGGAACACACACAAGAAAATGACACAGTATCTAAAATCCCATTCTGAGCTAAAGTACCAGAAATGAAACCATCTCCTTCAACAGTCCCAGTTCATATTCCAGTCTCTTCCCCTCTGTAGGTTAGCATCAGTTTTAATTTCTTGCCCTTTCATCATGCCGTCTTGCTACCAAGATAATTTTGATCTTGGGACAATTTAGATGCACAGGGTAAGATGAAAGACAGCATGCCCTTGCAGATGTTTATTGAAACAAAGAAAATGGAAACACTGGAAACATAAAGCACCAAATTCATTTTAGTCACAAGCATTCACCGTGAGTAGCGATGTCTGCCATACCCGAATACAGGTCAGGTAGGAATAGCTCAGGTACAAGTCAGTTTTCAGCAGTAATCATGGTGCGTCTTGTCTTTAGCATGGCACCTCCTCATTCATTGTAGTTCACCGAACAACTGTCTAGGTGATGAGACATGTTGATGAGGAAGACGAGGAGATCCCTGTTCTCAGGCTACCTCCAGCCCAGTGGGGAAGTCTAGACAGTAAACCACGTGGAAAAAAGAAATAGTAAGATAGTTTCACACACTGAGAAACACCATAAAGAATGTCATGCATTGGTGAGTGAGTGGGGAGAGGAAATATAACACAGATGATCTGAGCTTAAGCCCAAATGATAGGAAATTACCCCCACAGACATCTGTGGGAAAAGAATTGCAGTGAAAGGGAAAGCAAGTGTGAAAGTCCCTCATCAGAAACCTGACCTTGAACCCAGTGCTTTCACACAGTCTCTCCCCACTTGTTCTTAAAACATGGACCACATGATTCTGTTGCTATAGCAACTAAGTAGAGGTAATTCCCTTTCGATGAATTCCACTGCCATGTCTGTTTCTATTTAACCAGACTGTGTTCTTAAATCTTGTTACACCTTTGCTGGTGGGGAAACATTCTTGTTGGATGACAAATACTACCCAACAGGTGCTCCCCGGGATTCTTGTCCTGTACTGATGGTTCTTTTTTTTTTTTTTAAGGCAGATGCTTTCCCTGTGGGACAGTGTAAATAATCACACAGTCATGTGAGTTTCCACACAGAAAACCCCAAACAAATACGAAGTCGAGGAAGGGCTCAGGGGAGAAGGGAGAGCCCTCTGGCCATGACCACCACCAAGTTTCCTACTCTTTTTTCCTGTAACATTTGTGACACTTAGAAAGCAAAGAAGCATCTCTTTGTAAATGGCTTAGTCATTAGTTGAAATAAAACATCCCCAATATTAACTTAATTATAAAAGTTCCTCTGTAATGGAATCCCTTCTTTCACCTGGCCTAACAGGCTCCTTATAAATGAATTTTGAAACAACACATCCTATCATATCCCTCTGAGATGGAATTATCTGTGCATGAGGAAACAAAAATGCCTAATTATGATCACCATCTAAATCAACCTCATAAAACATGTATCACAGGTGATATTTGGAAAATCTCGGTTTTCTTTCCAAATAATTTCCATTTCTTCTGAAGTCATTTCACCTTACATTCAGTGTCTCTGTTCTATCGTCTCCCCAGATTAAGAAGGTAGTACCTGGTTTGTGATCAGCCCACTTTTTTCTCTCCAGTATAGGAAAGAGAATGGAAATTCAGGGGTAAAATGAAATGGAGACCAGACATAGATTCTATAAAGGCGATGACTGAAGGAGGCTGTTGAAAGGAATGCATGCCTCTTTATGGAAATACGCTAGGGCTCTCGATTTAGAGTTTTTTCTGTGGGTAGGATTCATTTAGCTATGAAATTAGAATCTGGTCAGCAGGCATCGGCTAGAAGATTTTTTTACATGCACGCAAGGTTGATATATGTTACTATCCTAGTTGACAGAGGAAGCTTTTGTTAAATAGAGCATCCAAAGCAGAATTCTAAGAGTTAAAATTTGGGGATGAGGATAAGTAGTATCATCCCTCAAGAGCATGTGAGGCAGGCTGGTAGGTGAGTGGGAAGGTCAGGGGTGTCATGCCCCTGGGATTTATCAGTACCTGCTGCCAGAGCCACCCCCTTCTCTGTTACCTCCTCATCTCTGCCTGGGAACAGAAGGTCTCTAGAGAGTATGAGGCGTACCCCACCTAAGATTGTGCCCTTCAGGAGGCTCTTTTCCCATAGACAAAAATGTGAACGATGCTTCTTGAGTTGTGCAGTGCCCGCTTTGCACAACTGTATGCTTCTGACCTGCAGTCAGTGACACTCGTACATGGAGCTTCAACCCACTAGCATTAAACCCAGTAATCCCGTAGTTACTTTACCACCCCTGAAGCGGAGCATCAACTACTCCAGACTTTTACCTATTGGTAGTGTAGGCACTTAATGAAAACTGTGGCCAGAGTACCAGAAGCGAGGTTCTGTTCCCATACTTCAGAAACCAGCATCGTAATCTAGTCAGGATTTAACTCACCCAAAGTTCTGTATCTGATCGCTGGTCATTTACAGTCAAGATTATATAAAACCCACAAGAAAGATCCAAACAGGATCCAAGAATTTTGTATTCTGTGGTGTCACTGAGTAGTTGTGCAAGACAACCCAAACATTGCTGAGAGTGGGGGATATATCATATTGAGCGGAGTCTGCCATAGAGTGAANTGGGTTCAATCTCTGGATTGGGAGGATCCCCTGGAGCAGGAAATGGCAACCCACTCCAGTATTCTTGCCTGGGAAATTCTATGGGCAGAGGGGCCTGGCGGGCTATACTCTATAGGGTCGCAATGAGTCAGACACAACTGAGCGACTGGGTACATGAGCACATGTACATACTTTGTGAGGCTGTTGAGAGGAGTCTATAAAAATCTCAATACTTCTTAGCATCTGTGCACCTCTGCCTCTCTCCTTCCAGAGTCAGCCCGATGAACAGACTTTCTGACAGTAGCTCCAAGAACACAATGTCCTTATTCTGAGCTTCAGGCCCTGGCAAATGGAAGGTGGTGGGGCAGGGGAAAGGTCTCGCCCAGTGATGGCTGGCCTGGAGTTCACCTTCCCTATCCCAGTACCTTATCCCAGAGGTTGCCATGAGACTAGACTGCAGAAGCTCTGCTGAATCCATTCTTTTAGCTCCTTGGTAGCCACTTTTCAGAGCTTAAAGCATTCCTCAAAGGTCTTCTTCCTCTCTCTCTCTCTGCAGAATTTTCCTTCTTACCATGCTGTCCATCCATTTCACCAGGTTTTCCCAGCTTGCTCACTGTACACCATCCTATCCAAATCATACAGTTTAAAGCTCTCTGTAAGAAAAGAACCAAAATATTGCTTCATAGTCACAACCACAAAAAATATTTTATTAAAATTGCTGTACCCCTCAACTCTTCATATAAAAAAGATGCTCTTTATTGTTCTATAATCCCTGGCAATTCTAAGTGCAAAATTATTAACACACACCCATTCTTATGAAGTAGACGTCTGAATTAATGTTGTCAGCACAATAGATAAGTCTTAACATCACCAGAAATCTTTCCCAAGGCAAATGTCAAATAGGTTGGCAATTGGGCCCTGTTGGTTTAGGGATTTTAACTCCTCCACTTACTCCCCTTTTACCTTTAAAGAGGCAAGTTGAGGGTAGAGGAATGATGAGGAAACTGGTGAAGATATAAAGCTTTGTTTATGGACAGAGAGTCCCAGTCACCCCAAAATTATGGGCTTTTGGAGTATGTTAACAGACACAATGTAACTCTGGCCTGAGCCCAAAGAGAGGCCTCTTTTGCCCACTTCTCTCTAAATTTTAAACTAGAGAACCCCTTATGGGACAAAATAGGTCTGTCGAGCATTCATTCATCCAACTTGTATTTGTTGAGCACTCGCTCTGCCATGCACAGTGCTGGGTACCAGAATGCAACAGGGAACAAAAGAGACAAAAACTCCCCGCCTTTAGGAAGTAAATTATATAATTTTTTAGAGGTGGTAAGAGCTTTGGAGCAAAAGAATGCAAGAGAAGAGAGGTGAGTAGGGAGAGGTGAAGGTCAGGGAAGGCCTGAACAAGCATGTGATGTCTGAGCAAAGACATGAAAGAGGCAAGGCTGTGACTCATGAAAATAACTGGCGGTAGCACTGTGCAAAGATCCTGAGGCGAGAATGCACGTGGAGTGTGCAGGGAGCAGGAGGAGGCTGCATGGCTGCGTGAACCGGCTGCATTCATGTGCACATAGTAAGAGAGGCAGGCGGAAGCAGTGGGGGGTCAGTTCATGTGGGGCCCGGAAGGCCTTGGCAGAACCTAGACTTTTCTTCTAGGTGAAATGCGGAGCTACTGGTAGGTTTTGAGCAAAGGGATGGCACAGCCTGACTCTTGTGCCAAACCAGTTACCCTGGCTCCCATCTGGAGGGTCAAGTATAGAGAGCGCCGGTGGAGGCAGATGGATCAGATAGGAGGCTACTAGAATAATCCAGATGAGAGATGAATGTGGGTGAATTCAGAGTAGCAGCCCTGGAGAAGGAAGAAGAGGTCAAATTGTGTTGTAATTTTCTGAAAGTAGAGTCTTCAGAATTTCATTGGAATGGGCAGTGAGAGAAAAATCAGGAGTCCAAAAGCTCCCTGAGGTTGTGGACTTGAGAGGCGGGGGGTCAAGAGGTGTTTCTGTTGTTGTCATTTGGCTTGTTTTTAAAAATGAGGAAAGTAATAGAATGTTTATAGATGGATACTTACCCTGCCATTAGGCAGTTCAGCTGACGACTCTGTCCCCAGTAAAACAAAGGTGGCAGGAGACAACAGCCAGGCTCAAAATGCCTCTTGGACATTGTGGTATCAGACTAGCTATCCTATAATTAGATAAACGATGCACCTCTTTTCTCCAGCCCAAGGAAAAGGATAGAGACTGCCGCTCAGAGCTTAGTCCTGCTGAGAACATTGCAGCTCAACTTAGTAGTCTTTCTTCCCTTTTAATCCAGGTTTGGAGGGTGGCCGAGCCTTCTTCAATGCAGTCAAAGAAGGAGACACCGTGATATTTGCAAGTGACGATGAGCAAGATCGCATTCTCTGGGTCCAAGCCATGTATCGGGCCACTGGACAGTCACACAAGCCTGTGCCCCCAACCCAAGTCCAGAAACTAAACGCCAAGGGAGGGAATGTGCCTCAGCTGGATGCCCCCATCTCCCAATTTTGTAAGTAAATATGCCATTTGTTAAAACTAGTTCTGTAAAGTCAGTCTTCTAAAGTTGAATTAGAAAATCTAGTTGCTTTCATATTAAGGATGATCAAAATCATGTTTGCCTTAAAAAGAGTGAATTCAGAGAGGGAGAGTTGGGACAAAAATGTTAGATAAAAGTAATTTTATTTTAAAGTGCAATACTTGACAATCCCCTCCTCCAGGACTAAACAAAGAAAAATACGTTTCAGTTGGATTTTTCTCTCTTTGTTTTGATGAGAGTTTAGAATTCACAGCCAAACAGGTATTTGTTTGAGTCCTTCAAATAAACTAGGTTATGTATGTCCTTGCCTCATTTCTTCCTATTAAAAGTAACTTTAAAATAGAGCTTACTTTGAAATAAATTTTAATATGCAACTTAGAACCATTTAAAAATAAATGATGACATTATCACGTGCAGTAGGGGAGGGCGGGGGGACACAGGAACACACACAAGAAAATGACACAGTATCTAAAATCCCATTCTGAGCTAAAGTACCAGAAATGAAACCATCTCCTTCAACAGTCCCAGTTCATATTCCAGTCTCTTCCCCTCTGTAGGTTAGCATCAGTTTTAATTTCTTGCCCTTTCATCATGCCGTCTTGCTACCAAGATAATTTTGATCTTGGGACAATTTAGATGCACAGGGTAAGATGAAAGACAGCATGCCCTTGCAGATGTTTATTGAAACAAAGAAAATGGAAACACTGGAAACGTAAAGCACCAAATTCATTTTAGTCACAAGCATTCACCGTGAGTAGCGATGTCTGCCATACCCGAATACAGGTCAGGTAGGAATAGCTCAGGTACAAGTCAGTTTTCAGCAGTAATCATGGTGAGTCTTGTCTTTAGCATGGCACCTCCTCATTCAGTGTAGTTCACCGAACAACTGTCTAGGTGATGAGACATGTTGATGAGGAAGACGAGGAGATCCCTGTTCTCAGGCTACCTCCAGCCCAGTGGGGAAGTCTAGACAGTAAACCACGTGGAAAAAAGAAATAGTAAGATAGTTTCACACACTGAGAAACACCATAAAGAATGTCATGCATTGGTGAGTGAGTGGGGAGAGGAAATATAACACAGATGATCTGAGCTTAAGCCCAAATGATAGGAAATTACCCCCACAGACATCTGTGGAAAAAGAATTGCAGTGAAAGGGAAAGCAAGTGTGAAAGTCCCTCATCAGAAACCTGACCTTGAACCCAGTGCTTTCACACAGTCTCTCCCCACTTGTTCTTAAAACATGGACCACATGATTCTGTTGCTATAGCAACTAAGTAGAGGTAATTCCCTTTCGATGAATTCCACTGCCATGTCTGTTTCTATTTAACCAGACTGTGTTCTTAAATCTTGTTACACCTTTGCTGGTGGGGAAACATTCTTGTTGGATGACAAATACTACCCAACAGGTGCTCCCCGGGATTCTTGTCCTGTACTGATGGTTCTTTTTTTTTTTTTTAAGGCAGATGCTTTCCCTGTGGGACAGTGTAAATAATCACACAGTCATGTGAGTTTCCACACAGAAAACCCCAAACAAATACGAAGTCGAGGAAGGGCTCAGGGGAGAAGGGAGAGCCCTCTGGCCATGACCACCACCAAGTTTCCTACTCTTTTTTCCTGTAACATTTGTGACGCTTAGAAAGCAAAGAAGCATCTCTTTGTAAATGGCTTAGTCATTAGTTGAAATAAAACATCCCCAATATTAACTTAATTATAAAAGTTCCTCTGTAATGGAATCCCTTCTTTCACCTGGCCTAACAGGCTCCTTATAAATGAATTTTGAAACAACACATCCTATCATATCCCTCTGAGATGGAATTATCTGTGCATGAGGAAACAAAAATGCCTAATTATGATCACCATCTAAATCAACCTCATAAAACATGTATCACAGGTGATATTTGGAAAATCTCGGTTTTCTTTCCAAATANGATTCACAATCTCACAATGTCATAGAGGGTTTAGACCTCTGGTCTCAAATCTCTCTCCACTGCTCTCCTAAGAACAATGACAACAGTAATGTTTTTTTACATCATTTGTATTTATATTCATTTTTCTAAAAATACACCTGTAAGAGAAAAAAAGAAACTTTAAAACTTAGAAAATCATTCTCTTCACTACTTATTACTAAAACAGAATATACAGTTTGTTTATTCACAGAGGAAAAACTCAGTCACCAAAACTGTGGAAAACTTGACATTAGAGGGAGCTAGAAAAAATTGGTCAAGAGAGCAGGCAAATATGTACTCAAGTATTCTGAACGCTCACTTAGAAGTTGTAGGTCGCATCATTTCTCCTGACCATTTAATAATAGTCCTTGACTCTTTTCGTTTCTTAATTTTGCTTTTCCCCTCCTTTCTTTTTTTTCCTTCTCTTTTCTTTTTCATATATGTACCCCTGGCTAGCAGACAGATTTATTTTTTTTAACCACTCCAAGCAGATACTTAATTCTTAATTTAACTTTCCTTCCTTTACATGTCTGATGAGGCATTTTTAAAAGCTTACTGGAGAATGTGAACTTGGTAAAAATTTAGGATTTTGCTATACTTTTAAAAAAAATTTACAAGATGGATAAATAGATGACTGAGTGAATTTTTTTCTAGTAAAATTACGTGTATTTGCCCAACAACACATTGATAGACTAATAGACTTCCAAATAGTCATTTGCCTAATTCCTTTCTAGAGTTTTGTCTGAGGAGATTTTTTGCTATATCTTCTTGTATTGTCAACTTGCAGTTACTACATTGCAGGAATGCAACATCAGAGAATGAATTCAGTATTAATTTGTATGACCCCAAACCACACTATAAATCACAGTCCTTCTCTCCATAAAGTATATGACTTTTTAAAAGAATAGACTCTCATAGTAAGGTCCAAAATTTTCCAAATACTGTGGTAGGCTCTCAATAGATCATATTAAATGAAGGGTCACTTCTTTGTTACCTACTTCAGGCACATCTAACATATTGTTCACTAATCAACTGAGTATTTTCATGACCTATAATGACTTATAGGAGACATTATTAGTCAACTCTCGAAAATTTGTGTTAGCTCATGCTGCAGTGCCATAAAAATATTATCACGTACTCTGGAAATTGTAAGTAAAGCAGGGAAAAATAAGATCACTTATTTCTTTCCTGATCACTGACAAAAATCTCTGATGATTTTTATTCAAAGCATTTGCCTTATGAAGAATCACAAAAATGAACACTAAAATAAACATCACATGTTTATCCCCATGGTTGTCCTGTCAGTGATTTCTGCAAAATGCAGTGTGGCCCTTGATAGCTTCTGAGGAAGCCTTTTGGTGTTGGCCATGCAAGTTATAGCTTGACTGAGTCAACGGGACCATGAAAGAATTAAGTTGTTTCTCAAGGGCAGCAGGCAGGGGAGGACCAGTCTTTTGCTTGCTGTGCAGAGCTCAGGCAGGGAGCAACATCCCCTGGTTATTACTTGGTCATGCCACGATAAACTCTTCTAGAAAAGTCTGTAAACAGCCAGCTGCCATCAATCATTGTCATTTCTTTATTTCATGTCTTCTGATGAGGTTGACTACTGTCATTGTTCGTTATTGTCCAAACCATACATTCACTCTTACACTGTCAAGCAGATATGACAAGCACACATTTTCCATATAAGAAAGATACAAAGTCACCTTTTAATTTGCAGTTTGAGTTCACAATGACTTTATAGTTACATTAGCTATTCTCTTGCCTCAAGCATCCATCAGGAGTAACAGCAGCCATCACTGTGCTCTAAATTTCAGTGATAAAACAGCTACCTTTAGTTTATTATAAAAGGGATTCAGTAGAGAAAGGAGCCTCTCTCAGACGATTTATTAGCAACATAGTCATAGTTTTATTTTCAAAAGCAGAATTTTTTCTCTAGCCTATAAAAAGTTCTAAAATGTAATATTACAAAATAAAAAGAGAGGTTTGACCTTTTCTCTTCATTCCCTGAGCTGCTGGGGTAATAAAGTCTCCATAAAATGAAAATTGAAAAACTATATTATCCACTCCCCTCAAGAAAATTCCATTTGGTAGACCTTACTGCAAACTTAACCTAAATTTTTTTTGGATCAGAAATAAGATCACACAAATATGCTTGCTATTAAGAGATCATGAAATAATACGATACATGCTTTCCCACTGTGAGGGAGAAAATATCAAACATAAAGTAAACCCAAACATCGTGATGGGTTAAAGAACAGATAAATGATAGGATGGTCAATAAGGAACATCACTTGAAATTTAAGCAGATTAAATGAGAGTGTAAAGTCCACATAATCATGTCATTCTAGGAACCGTGGTTTTCTCAGTAGTCCTTAAATGCCACACCAAAATTGTTTTCGAGCAAACTTGGGGTAAAGATTTTAGTTAATTTCCACTTGAAAGGATACCTGCCTTCCTGAAGTCCGTGCGTCTGTTGCCCTTTTCCTTTATCATGGGTGCCCACTAAATTGATAAATGTTGTTTAGGCACCATTATTCATTTAAGTTCAGTGTGAAGTCATTCTTCTATGCCCATGCTATAGAGGACTTCAAAATCTTTTATACAGTTGAAGCCCAGAAGTGAAACAAGTAGCATTGTTTGGAAGATGTGTTGAATTATGCCCTCACTCCAAAGCCTATGAAATTACATAGCCCATTTTCAGTACATGTAAAGCCCTTGCAAACCAAGCAAGAGTTAGCAACTATCCAGCCAAGTATGAAAAAGGTTAAGACTGAAGTAAATTCTTAAAATTCAGTCAATCCTTGATTTCTTAAATAAGTAAAAAAAAAAAAAGCACACATACTAATGCAAAAGAACATTGGTATGTGTCTCTGAAAGCAAGAGCTAATCCAAACCTCATTAGAGCTTTAAGCTTCTACTTTCCCCTCCTAATTCTGTTTTGCTCAGCCTAGTATTTAAATTCATTTGCATTCCCTTGACATATGCCAAACATTGGCAAAGGAATGGATCCCAAGGTGTCCTGAATCCAGGAATTGACTTTCTCACCCTTTTGCTCTGGGCTGTTTTCCCCTTGCTAATGTCAACATTGGAGTTTTCTTTTTCTCTCATCAGCCTGTTCCAATCGTTTGTACAGGGCAAAATGGGATTGCACGGAGCATTTCGTTTTTAATGTTCAGCACTGTGGAAGAACAGACTGGGCCATTGCAAGGATGACTAGATGGTGTTGCTTGAGAAGCACCCACAAGTTCTTTGAAACAGAATTTAGAACAGCTGGACCGCTGCAGTGTTTTATTTTAAAATAGACAACATATGTAATGCATATGGTCCTAGACATGTATGGAGACACAGGCAGACAATCTGAATGGTATCCAAAGACACCTGCACCTAGAATTCTGTTTCCTTTTATAAGATTTTTTTTCCCCCCTAAGAGCACATGTTCCCACTTTGGGATTTGCAAGATGCCATCTGAATCCCCATGTGTGTGACTCCTTAATAAAGTCGATGGGAAGTTTCCTGGGATGGAGGTGTCAGAGTAAGTCAGTTAATAAATACCTCCTAAGGACCTGGCTCCTCTGGGAGCTGACAGGGAAAGTAACAGATCAGGAACGCACCCTCAAGAAACATATTATCTATCAGGGAATTTAAGTGTGTGTTCTGACCACAGAGAAATTGGAACATCACCCAGCAAAAACACAGAGACAGGGATTAGGAATTAATTATACAGGGCCAGAGGAGACGCATAAAGCAGAGAGCTTGGGAAGGACTCTCAGCTTCCTCGAAACAATATGGTTTAAGAGGCAACCTCTAACTAACATTAGTTGATCAATGTAGAGGCAGCCTCGGCTCTCTGAGAATATTAGACCACCTGACCTGGAGAGCGGTGAGAAGCCTGCTCGTCCACTCCGGCTAAGGCGAGCACTTTGTATATGCCAGGTACCTTGGTGCTTTACAGATTCTTCTTACCCGATCCTGTCAACAGCCACCTCTGAGGTAGACTCAAACGCCTTTCTCCACTTAACACATGAGGAAGATGAGACTCAGAAACATTAGTCAACTTCCTCACATCTCATATCTTCTAACAGCAGAGCTGGCCTCACATTCAGTCTTTGTGACCCTCTAAGCCCAGCCGTCTAAGNGATTAGTTGATCAATGTAGAGGCAGCCTCAGCTCTCTGAGAATATTAGACCACCTGACCTGGAGAGCGGTGAGAAGCCTGCTCGTCCACTCCGGCTAAGGCGGGCACTTTGTATATGCCAGGTACCTTGGTGCTTTACAGATTCTTCTTACCAGATCCTGTCAACAGCCACCTCTGAGGTAGACTCAAACACCTTTCTCCGCTTAACACATGAGGAAGATGAGACTCAGAAACATTAGTCAACTTCCTCACGTCTCATATCTTCTAACAGCAGAGCTGGCCTCACATTCAGTCTTTGTGACCCTCTAAGCCCAGCCGTCTAAGCACCTGCTGTCCTACCTCAGATAAATTGTTCCTGTTGAATTTAATGTGTCAACATTTCTGAAAGTCAAGAAATAGAAAATATTTGTTGACCAAGTGTATTTATTTATTTTGATGAGATATTAATAAATTATTTTAACACATATGTCTTGAGTGCCTGCTGTGTGCCAGGTTCTGTTGTAGGTGCTAGGAGCACAGCAGAGAACAAAAATTTCAAAATCCATGTTTGGATGGAGCTTCAAAATCACATCCCTTCCATGGACACCTTAAAATAGCATTCCCCACCTACCGATTCTCTCCACTCCACCCCCCCACCTCCCGAATATAATAAACTCAGTGAAACTCTCAGAAATTTCATGGGAGCCAGCCACCCTGTTAAGCACTCTGAGTTGTTGGACTCATTGAAATAATGAGCCTAATTCTGAGTAAATGATGATTTTATGTAAGCAAAATCCAGGGGCTGCTCGGTTTACTTGCTGGAAATTCCCACTGCATTAAGCTCCATCCCACGCACATGGAAGGTGTGAAAGGGACCTTAAGAATGATTAAGTGACAGTGACACCAGAAAGGGAACTGAAAGTTTGGCTCATTTTAAACATGAGGAGACTGAGGTTCAGACGGATCAGCACCTTTGCCAGTTTCCTGCACCTCTTTAAAACCAGAGCTCACAGGACTGTCCAGACCCCCTCCCTCGGTCCCAGGCTCATTCACCATGTGAACTGACAAGAGACAAAAGGAGGAAGAAGGGAAACAGGAATTTTTATGTTGATAGGGTTACTTTCAGAAAAGGAAAACAGGCGGATTTTAAGCCTATTTTAAAGCCTGCTTTAAATTGTCAGTAAAAATGAAATTGTTCTTTCTATGAAGTCTAAGCCAAGAATTAGCGTGGTATAGCTGTCTTATGATGATGGATGGGGGAGGCGGGAGGGTGGGTCTGTACCCAGGTCTCTACAGAGGAGCCAAGCTCTCTTTGCAGATCCATTTCCTGAACTGGCAGCCAAGCAAAATAGTTCATCACCAAGTTTTCTAGAGGCTCAGCAGATAAAGAGTAAGAGGCTTGAAACACGGGCTATATTTTTAACAGCCGCAAAAGAGAGTCCCCTTCTCTCTAGCTGAGTGACCGTTTGCGTCATCATAATTGAAAAGCAGTAAAATGGCAGAGCCAAGCTGGTAAGGTGAACGGCCCGACCAGTTAGTCAGCCTGCAGCCTCCTCTGGGAAATCTGAGAGCAGGAAGCTGGTGCTGGCTGAAACTCGCCTCATCTATCTGCTAGAAATTGGGAGGCACAGCGTGAGTGAGGCTTTTGATGAGGATGAAACAGGACTAGCAGTGGGTGTGTACCCCACTGTTAGTTTCTCCAGGGACTGACACGATGGGGCTAAAAGAACAGATTTGTCCTAGGCGATGGCACGGTACCACCAGGGTTACAGTGTCATCTTGCAGGAAGACACCTAAAGTTGGAGCAGGTTCAAACCACCTGCCTTGGGCCACGGGAAACACACACACACATACCCAACCCCACCCCGCAGAAACAGCTAGCCTTTGCCCCAGAACCAGCTTCCTGGCCCCCTCTCTTTCCAGCCACCCTGAGTCGATGGAGAAATACAGCTTGGAGACCACATTACCAGACAAAAGAATGCTCAAAGATTAAGCACCTAACCTCCAAATTGAAAGCACTTTCCTGAAGACAAATCTCAGGCAGTTGACCCAGCAAGAGGCAGATTCTCTAATAAAATTTCTGCCTGTGTGATAGCCCTTCCAAAATCTCGTGTTTTATCCTCCGAAAGAAGCAAATTGGCTATTAAAACACACATTCTTCAACTTGCCTTCTGGAAACTGTTGCTTTCGTGTGTCTTGGGCATAAACAACACATCCTGTCCAAACACTGACCACTTGCTGAAGATTTAAAAACCTAAGAGGAAGAAGGCTTACATCTGACACACCATGCATTTAGATTGGAATGATACACAAAAGTAATAATATGAGGGGAAATCATTATCTTAATATTACCCTGTAACTATAACCCCCATTTTCAGTCAGCCCCCAAGCAGGGAAGAAAAAAAAAAAAGCTGCCTGGGATGAAGGCCACGTTTGAAAATATTATTCAAACACCTTCTCAAGTCAGAAATCCATTCTCTGCATGTCCTGACAGCATCGCTGGTCCCTGGCAGGTGCCTGTATTCAAGTAGAATGTTGCACGCAAGGAGATGAATGCACTCTTGCTTGATTTAAGATTCTTTTTCCTTGCAGCATTTCAGGAGAGTGAGTAAATATGAGATGGAGCAAGCCGATTCTTTTAATTTCTAAGACCTCCATTCCCTCCTCTTCCGAGATTTGCTTGGTCTCACTTGAGTTGAATTCTCTGAGTTATTTTGCCGATTGAATATAGACTATTTTAGTTACACATATTGAGATTAATTAGTTAGCCCTTAGGAGGTTTTGCCTACAGCCTTCACCCTGTAAGGAAAAGTGTGAATACATTGAGACTATTAATTCACAATAAATGGCAGATCATAGCCCTTGCTGAGTAAATTTGTTTGTCTTTCATAAGCTTTGCTAACTGAGTAAGCACACTATCTCAGGCAGTGTCCTTTGCGATCACTAACTAAATTCCCAGTGAACTTATTCTCCAGGTTTCAATGGAAATCTTTTGTTATTATTTTGTTTTAATTTTGGAGGATGGGGACCCAAATCTTTTGTGCAACCAAATTGGCCACGGGGATTTGAAAGGGGAGGATACTAATATTGCCACTTGGCTGAGAATCAGCATAACCCTTTTTTTCCAGATGATCCCAGTAATTGTAGCGAAATTGCTCTAGACATAACCACTGGAATGGCAGAATCTATTAAAAATTGAAAAGCTAAATAGGCTTTTATAAGCAAAGATCCGATCTGCTTTCAGTGTTTGGTGAAACACAGGCGAAGTTACGGTCGTGTGCTTAGTTTTTCAAGAACAACATAAATGCACTAGAGTTGTGATCATTTGATAAACATGTTGATGCCAATATATTTTTGCCGAAATGCAATAAACTCACCAGTAAGTGATGCAAGTTGACAATGGGAGGTAAAAAGAGTATCTTGGGGACGTTGGTGGGCGGCAACGGGAAAACAGCTAGCGTTCGTAATGCTTAGTGAATTCCTGTGTATTTGAAATGTCAAAGAAAATGCGATGTTTCTCTAAATTGTGTCTCTCTCTACATGTATAAATGAACAGACGCAGATAGAGCTCAAAAACATGGCATGGATGAATTTATCTCTTCCAACCCCTGTAACTTTGACCACGCTTCCCTCTTTGAGATGGTGCAACGCCTAACTTTGGATCACAGACTTAATGATTCCTATTCTTGCCTGGCAAGTATATTCTTTGGTCTACAGCAATTTAAATGCAATAACGTTTTGAAAGATAAAATATTTCTCTACCTTTGTGTTAGAAGCTCTTCTCCCCATTACGGAGCCTCTTTAACAATTATAAATGTGTTCTTGATTTCCTGGGTTGAGATAGTTTTCCTTACCAAAGAAAGAAGACAGAGCGGGAGGAAGTTATCAGTAGAGACAGATCCAATTCCTCAGCCTCCCTATCTGAGCTTCCCCCTTTTCAGCTGCTACATGAGAAATATTCTCAAGAGGATAATCGAGTTTGGCACCTACTTGTAAAGAACTTGTAAAAATTGCCTTGGTTTCTTAGTCTTCAAGATCCCCCTCCCACCTCACCCCAGATAATAAGACCCTGTGCTCCTGTCTCGGAAATGAATGGCTCCTTTTTGTTTATATTTTAAAGATTAAAATGATTTGTCAATAAAGTTCACTTCCCCTTTCATAAGCTAAATGGGTTTGGGTTTGTTTGTTTGGGTGGCTTTTTTCCCTACATAGTATTCCAAGCATTTTTTATACCCTTTGAGGGAATTTTTTTATGGTGCTTAAGATGGTTAGAAGTCCAACTCTCCCACAAGAGCATGGATATTTCTTAAAATCCTGTTTTAAGCCTAGATTTAAATCATTTAAATGCAAAGGACTGCTATTATGTCTTTATTGGATTTCTGAAGATACATTTTGGGCTTTATGCTATGCAATGTAAAACAGACTCAATTTATTTTCTTCTGCAAACCAGAAGTTGTTATTATTCAAAGACAGACTGTTGATCCCACTTTATAGATGGGAAAGGTGAGGGAAAAGGATGCAATGGCTTTACACAGAGGAAAAGCCTCATCTCTCACTCCACATACTAAGGTGAATATATCTGGATATTGTTAATATTAATTAACTCAGGTTGACATTTTATTGATATCAACATAAATATAATGAAAATCTGGGGTTTTTTCTTTAATGATGTGGCTTTCTCCTAAACCTGTTCCAATTTTTCTTTTAAATTCCTTTTTTTGTTCTTTGTCAGAAGCCAAAATATAAAAATGACAGATAAAATAGTCCAAAAAACAGAAGCAGGATCATGTGGAATAATTTATTAATCTTTGTCTCATAAAAGATTCATTGATTATCTCAGGTTTAGAATCACATAATCGTAAGTCTGAACTTTGCCAAACTGAAAAGGAATACATCATTTTGACTTACCAAAAAAAAAAAAGGCTTACCTTGCATTGCAAGGCAGTTTTCCTCAAATGTGTTTTCTATGATTGTGTAATTATTCATGTAATTATAACTTGTGTTCATGAAACTTGTAAGAGTTTGCCTCTGAACTCAAATCGTTTCCTTTTATATATAATTCCTAGTCTCTTGAGGAATTTTTTTGAGACATATTATTTTCAAGACTTTTTTCAAATCGTACTTTCTTCAGTTTTCTCTTTCACTAAGACATCCATCACTGAGGAGTGAATGCCCTCTAAAGAATTAAACCAGAAATGAAATTTTGAAGCTTGCTTCCTGTTAGTCATATTCAGGCCTAAAAACTCCAAATTAATTGTGGATCGTGTAAAATAGTTTCCTTCCCCATTTGTATACCTGTATGTACTAATCGTCATCCCCCAATTTCAGAAAATAAGAGCCATTAAGAGGACCCCATCTCCTGCCTCCATACATTCCATTTTCTCATTATTACAGTCTTTTTTTCCAGTCAGTTTTGGAGACCGACCAGCAGGGATACATAAATTTTTCTGTGTCTTCGACTGAGCTCCTAATTGATATTTCTTCAACTCTTTTCAAAGCAGCTATTTTGGCATCTACAAAAGACTTGGTGTCATCTGAGTCGTAGAAAATATATTTTAATCTTTCACAGCAGTGTTGTTTCTAAGATTTAGCATTTGGGGTAGCAGATGGAGTGGCAAAGAAGTTGCCTATAGGGGCAGCCCACTGCCTCGACTACTCTCCCGCCCTCTGCAGTAACTTATCATTTGAAATAGGAAAGATGCCGTCTTTCATCGGATGCATTGCTGAGCTGCATGTTGTCAATCGAAGATTCCCCGGATCCCTAGCACAAGATTCGAGTGTTGCGGGGGCCTCCCTTGCTGCACTTCTGTGGCCTCTACCTGCCACCCAGTCACTTTCTCCTTTTGCCTTTTCTCTCCCAGGATGGAGAGGTATATTCAAAAGATGACTCAGAGAAGACCCTCAAAGTAAAATTAGGTTTATGTTTAAGATCATCCTAAATTCCCAGCTTACAAAGTACCACCTCAATTTTTATTTCTGGCTTCAGAAAGGTACTCAGACTGAAAGAAGTGATTTCATTACAGGCTTGTCCCAAGAGTGACTCTGAGTGGCAAGTTGCTGGGCCTTACTGAGCATTTTTTTTTTTAAGTGCTTGGTGGAGGCAGCAGTTTCTACACCATGGCACCTCCTAATGTGCTCTGCATCAGAAATTCTAGCCCGATTCTTTTTTAGAGCAGAGTTTTGTGTGGTCCTGCAGCACACAAATACATAATAAGAAATAACTGCCAGGGAGAATATAAAGCACTCAGCCTGGGCACAGGAAGCTCCTCTCAGTTTAGTTGAATCATATATGATTCACAACTTGAGAACTTAAAGTCATGTTGTTCTTTTTGGAAAGTTCTGTTATTATCTTCATTTTTAAATCTAAAATATATATATATATTTTTTTTCTTCCAAAGTGAAAGGATTTATGAAGTCCTGGCATGAATGTAGATCAATCCTAGTATTTGTTAATGCTCCAGAGTATTAAAAATACAGAAGATCTGGAGAAAGACAGAGCTGGGTTTGAGTCCTGGGTTTGAGTTTGAAGAATACAAAATACAAAGAATATTTTGTATTCTTTGTGAACTCTTATTTTCATTTCCTCATCTGTGAAATAAAGATAAACTTGCCCTGTCTACTTCTCAAGGTTGTCATGGGCTCAACTAAAAGCTCTTGTCAAGGGTAAAGCACTGTACCAATTTAAGGCATTAATGTTATTATTTTCTCTTATCAGTAACCAAGACTGCCCTAGCCCCACTCCAGTGCTCTTAGGGTTTACAGTTTGGTGTTAAAGCAGTGGGTGAGACTCTTGTTTCTGGAATCTTGCCCTCTGCTAATCCATACTCCATCACTGACTAGCTGTGGGACACTAGGGAAATTCCATGTGCTCCCTGAGCTCAGATTTCCCATCCATCCAACAGGGAGAACAGCACCTCCCTCACAGGGCTCTGGTGAGGACTGAACCAGCTAGCACACACAGTGCTTGACAGAGTGACTGGGGCTTAATAAGCAACCAAGAAGCATTGACTCTGGCTATTTTTAACCCCCTTCTCCAGTCACCCCCAACTGTAGAGCTCTGCCCCAAATAAACCCAACCTATATTTGAAAGAAGGTCTCTCCTTTATTCCCCAATCAGGGCTGGTTCAGTCCTGGCCAGGTGTTTGTACTAGACGAATACTGCGCCCGGAACGGAGTCCGAGGGTGTCACCGACATCTGTGCTACCTCAGAGACTTGCTTGAACGGGCAGAAAACGGCGCCATGATCGACCCAACCCTCCTTCACTATAGCTTCGCCTTCTGTGCATCCCACGTCCATGGGAACAGGTAGGCACGTGTCCAGGGGTATTCCTTTTAAAAAGATGTTTCAGATGCTGGCAGCGGTTTACAGCTGGTCTTGCTTTAGGGTCATCTCTAAGTCTACCCATTCCTATTTGCTCAGGAGTACAGTCAGCTGGGCGCACACACACACCAGCCACACAAACACAGAGAACACACCTACAGGTCTGAATTTCTTCTCCTTTCATGAAGCTCAACAAAAACGGCAAACAGCACTTCCAGAGTGGTCTCTGATACACCTTCAGCATACATGGTCAGCAAAAACTAGACATCAAGCACAGGCAGAATTACAGAGAAATTGATTCTTTGAGAAACAGGGATGAAATCCCATGGTAGCATTTAATGAAAGACCATGATTCAGATGGGGTGGCAGGATGCTGGGAGAGTCTCCCAGAGGAACTGATGCTTGGGCCGAGTACTGAAGTAAGAGTTGAGTGGTTCTGGGCGAAAGGAGGCGCATGTACAAATGCTCAGCAGAGGAAACTCAAGGGCTGAAGCAAGCAAGGTGATGCTGGGAGATGCAGATAATCATGACACTGACCTTAACCAGAGAGCTGGGAAGAACTTCGGAGACCATGGTGTAGTCAACCCCTTCAGTTTATAGGTTTTACAGACGAGACCAGAACATCAGTTCTTCTAACTTCATACTAAGTACTTTCTTTCTTTAGACATTGCCCAGCTCCTGGAAGAAAAGATCCATGTTCTGAATAATGCAAAAAGCAGCAAATAACTTAAGAATGGTACCATTTGCCTCTGAAGACCCAGAATAAATTTCTGCACTGCAACAGCCAGTTTACTATCCCAGTGTGTGTAGCCTCACATTACTAGAAAGAGAAGCTTCCATTACCCCCACGAACCCCTACCAATAGCCAGGGAAGGCATGCCCAGGGAAAACTGGGTGGCTTCAGAAACCCAGCCTGCAGTGAAAAACTTGCTGCTCTGGGGAAATTCTTTCATGGGAGAGTCCAGAATTGACAGCTTTTTCTTTTAAATGAGAACCATGTCAGTCATCTTTGCAAGCCATGTAACTCTGGAATATCTGTGGGGTTGGTTCTATGCTTTTCCTCTCTCTAGTGCTGGTAGGTTTTATGAGATGCAACTTCAACATTTAGAGCTGGGTAACAATAGCACTGTAGGTTTGAATATTTAACAGGCAACAAGATTTTCATCACCTCTCATTGTTACCAGGTTTGCTAGCCCAGCACATGACCTTTCATTTGCATAAAAGATATTCATGAAAACTCTGCTACCTGGGGACTATCTCTGCATAATTCTGCTTTTTATAAATATGTACACTTTGATGACTATCTGTTACAGCCTCTTGGACTGAATTCTTTAAAGAGAGAGAGAGAAGTTGCATTATATTCTCTGGGTTGTCACACTGTATTCTACATATGTTACTGAATAAGGAAGTGTTATAAAATAATGAAGTGTTTTTGTAAACTCCCTGGTAAACATCATCATGAATTATGATACACATTGTCTGGATTTCATATTGTAAGACTGCCACTTGATTCACAGTTAGGTTTATACATCTTGTCATGGAAACAGTTTTGGATTTCTTATTTTCTTTTCAGTTCTGATTTTCCTTATGCAAGTTTGCATCTTTTTTTTTTTTTTTTTTTTTTTTTTTTTTTTTTTTAATTTTTTT
>SJYW01014958.1:34312-102551 GCA_006410735.1 Raphicerus campestris
TTTTTTTTTTTTTTTGCTTATTATTTTAGTTCAAATGCATTTGCTTTTGCTGTTTGATGCATCCTTCTTTTTCTTTCTTTTGTTTGTGCATGTATGTGTGCTCTTGATTCTCCCATGGCTGGCCATACTTTGTGCATGCTCCATGCGACCACCCCCTCTCCAAAGTCAACAAATGCATGCATACCTTGGTGGGCTGCCACCAAACACAGACCCTGAAGGGAGCAAAACTCCCTCCCCATCTGAACCAGAGGCTAAAAAAGATACCAAAAAGGAATCCAAAAAAAGAAAAAATCCCAAAACCCAGGCAAATCCAGAGCCTAAAAGGTAAGATGTTTTGTGTCTATTGGCTTGTGTTTTGGGGTGTCTGTGACTTTTCCCTCTCCCCAATCTGTGCTGAATCTCAACCTTAGCAAACAGCAAGCTTTGTGTGTTCCTGAAGTCTCTGTTTGAAGGTGCACTTAAAAAAACCCTAGCAATGGGCAAAAATATCATGTATTAGGACTGAATTTGAATCGGGTATTTAATGACTCTTAAAGCATGTTCATGTTGAAAAAAACTAATTGTGCAACATGTAAACAGAAGCATGAGTCAGATTGCTTTTATTGGTGGCGTCTAATTAGGGGCCAGGTACCTTAACAAGTCACTCATAATAAGCAACCCATGATTTATAATTTTGAAATTATGGTTAAGGAGCAGATAAAATGAGTTGGCTTAAAATGAGTTTATACCTTTATAGTAGGTCCATCGTTTTCAGCAGCCACTCTCAGTTCTACATTTATCGCATGAAAGTAATCCATTTTCAAATAATTGNATAATTTTGAAATTATGGTTAAGGAGCAGATAAAATGAGTTGGCTTAAAATGAGTTTATACCTTTATAGTAGGTCCATCGTTTTCAGCAGCCACTCTCAGCTCTACATTTATCGCATGAAAGTAATCCATTTTCAAATAATTTTTTATAATAAAGGCACAAAGTAATGTCTGTCACCAAATTAATGACTCTTCATAGAATCATTTATATGATGAAGTCACCTTGAAAATACTTTTAAGCTCTAAAATTATGTTTATCCTCTCTTGTGTCCTGTGTCTTTCAGATGTTCTCTTTGTGAATTGGTAAAATGGCAAATCGGTGGCTTTTATTCCCTTTTAAAGTAAATGAGGTAGATGGACAGTTATATCCAGCATTATCCCTGTGTCCTTCTTCACCTTCCCTATCTCGCATCAAATTAACACTGACATTTTAAAGTTTCATGGTGAGGTTTTGAAATGGATGTTCTGACCCTGATATTGCCAAAGGACACAAAGTTCTCAGGGAGCTATGCTCTATGTTTCACTATGAATTTGCTCAGTTGAAAATTTCTAAGTCCTAAAATTCATACAGTTCACTGTAGGCAGACCAAATGAAAAGGCCAGTTTCACTTCCTAGAAAATGAAGCAGGCAGTAGATCATTGTATGCCAGTCTAATAGTGAAGGTCAAAGCAAGCCCTGATTTCATGGGAACACCCATCTTCTGAACTTGCAGTATACACAGAGAGAACTGGAGTGGAGTTTTTGTGTTTCCCTGTGTGGGTCAGAGTGCAGGGCAGAAGTAGCCTGCAGTCAGTAAGAAAATGCAGAGTGTTATAGGAGCCTGAAAAGGAGGCTTCTCTGGCTGCTGTCCAAGGTTCTGGTTTTGGCATGATTGGCACTGAAGNTTACTGCTCTGAACCACTCAGAAATCTCTACATAGGGTCATAGGCTATTCAAGGTAGAATTTAAAACCTAGGTGTGTCTTTGCTTGCCTAGAAATAAAGAAACTCATCTCTTTGCTTAGTCCTCAAAAAGAAAAATCTATGTAGTAAAAACTTTAGAAATTGGTCCTTCTCTAGAGAAAGAAATATGTACTCTCCTATAATGCATACATTTTATATCATTTTTCTAATCATCTCTGGGGCCCTTGCTTCACTCAGCACCTGAGCAGAGCCTAAGCCACTTTAATTAATGTCCGTGTGCCAGTAACTTACACATTCTGAGATTGTTCAGTAGGGAGAGACTTCTGTCACTCTCATCCTTATGAGAGAGTAGAGACACCTTCTGATATTGTTGGGTTTTAGCTCCATATTTAGAAAAGCAGTAAACAAGTCACAAAAAACCTGACTTGTGTATTTTTGCCCTGGTCTAACCTCTTTCTCAAATTGACTAAAGCCAGTCTCAAGAATCTTCACTATGCATTTGTAATGTTGTAGAAACTGGTTGCTGTTGCTTCCTAGCTTACTCTTTGTGATACAAACACTTTGATATATTTGTTTTAGCAGCGTGTCTGAGCCCCAGGGCATCCGGGCATAATTAGAAAAGGGCATGGGCTGGAGGGAGAGGAGAAGGAAAGGGTAAGGCTGGGCTTTCATAATGAAGCAGTGACTACAGGATGTGAGAGTCCTAATTACAATTTATAATTAACCTAGAGATTATACAAACCATCCAGATGAGCAAGTGGGGATGCTTCCTTTCGAGATGTGCTGCTTTGGTGTTCTTAAGCGAGGAGTTATTAACCACTTGAAAGAGACAAAGGAAAATATTCCACAATAGGATTAAATACAAAAGAGTCGTTTTGAAAGTTGTAAGGATTAAGAATTGCTAGAAGTCAATTTTTAAAGAGAGGGAGAGGTTAAAAGTGTGTGTTTAGTCTGAATGTTCTATTGAGGGACCATTGCAAGGAACGGCTACTAAAATATTCTGTTCCACTCTGACCCTTTCAGCTTTCATGTTTCTGGGCTGGAACAATTTTGTAGCAAGCAGGATTCGGTTATCTTGCTTGTTTAAGGACATTTTCATGGATCCATACTGCGGTCTGCAGGCATGCATCCATTTGGAGAGAGGGAATATATCGTGTTTACGGTGCCTGCACCGGCATATGTGGACATTTGCATTTGGAGAGAAAGTATATTCCCACTTCAGCTGGAGTTTTACCCCTTGTTGATAGTGATTGGAGCTTAAAGCTGGCTGAATGCAGAGAGGTGGACCAGACACGCTTTCCCTTTTTGTTGAATTCACACATTTCGTTTCACACTGGATTCTGCACTTGATTTCCAGATAGATGCAGTGTCAGAACACACCCCATCAATTAATCCAATATGTTTCAAATTAATTTAGTAACCTGACCTTCTTGAAATATCTTACATTCCATATGAAGGTTTTGTGGCCCAGCTTTCAGTATAGAGAACCCTGTTGGCAGAATAATTAAATGCTAGGACTCCATGTGCCCACCTGGGTGTCTAACAACAATTTAACAATCCCAAAGAGGTCAATTCACTTTCACAAAACACAAGGTGGATTGAATTCTTTGCCTCAGTTGTTCACACTTAATTTCAAATATCAAGATAAAGTGTTTTCACATTAAAAGCCTCATGCTTAATTATATTGGATTAATCCTACAGTAGACATTAAGTAACAAGGTCTAGCTCAGAAACCTTTGGGTAAAGGAAGAAGAATTTGCAGTACTAGTTCTGAAGTGTGGGCAGCTGGGTTAGGGTCACTGTAATCTGATCTAAAAAAAAAAAAAAACAGAAAAACACAACTCTAGATGTATTATTATTTGTGACATGGCTTAAGATGGGAGGCTGTGAGGAGAATGAAGATGACAGAACTGGTGCTAACCACTGTGACAAGAACTTGAAGAGCAGCTGACGTGACATCTTTCCTATCGTGCTGCCGAAAATGTCAACTTTGTGAAGGACAGTGAGAAAACGGTTTGCCGAAAACTTGAAAGGTGGATTCCGGAGCTGCCTGCCATGTCAGATGCAATATAGTCTGTCGTGGCCCGAGAGACCCACTTCTGGCTCCAGCGATGGCCTGCAGGTGGGAGAGCTTCCAGTCTTCAACAGGGCTCCAAAAATGACTGCAATTGACCTGCATATTGTCTCAAGTTTGCAGGATCATGATATACAGGAAGTGAGTGGTTAGCCAGTGTGCAGTTAGGTGGAACCAGTGACGAGGGATCACATTTCCTTGTTGTATGTGTGTATAAAGCTAGATTCAAAGGCGTCAACATTTCTACTAAAATTGAGCACATGGGAAAGGAAGGAATGTGTGCTTTATGCATGTACGTCAGTTCCATGTAAGCAACAAAAACTAACTCTGGATAATCTAAGCAAAAGAAAGTTTATTGGGATGATGCCAGGAACCTCAAAGAAAGGGAGGGGGAACCTGGAATCAAGGCAGTGACTGAAAAGTAGGAAACAGGATCAAAGCCATGGTGCCATCCTACCTGCACATTAGAATAATTTAGGGAGTGAAACTGACGATGGGTAGGCCTCGATGCCCACACTGAGTCGGAGGTTGAGGGTGGGACCTCTCAAAGCTCTCTCCTGGTTCTAAGGTACAGTCACAGATTAAGAACTACGAACATGGGGAGACGGGCTGGGCAGGGCACAGCTGCGAGCGTGAGCAAACCCCACCTGTTTCTTTTATCTTTNACTTCTGTCACTCTCATCCTTATGAGAGAGTAGAGACACCTTCTGATATTGTTGGGTTTTAGCTCCATATTTAGAAAAGCAGTAAACAAGTCACAAAAAACCTGACTTGTGTATTTTTGCCCTGGTCTAACCTCTTTCTCAAATTGACTAAAGCCAGTCTCAAGAATCTTCACTATGCATTTGTAATGTTGTAGAAACTGGTTGCTGTTGCTTCCTAGCTTACTCTTTGTGATACAAACACTTTGATATATTTGTTTTAGCAGCGTGTCTGAGCCCCAGGGCATCCGGGCATAATTAGAAAAGGGCATGGGCTGGAGGGAGAGGAGAAGGAAAGGGTAAGGCTGGGCTTTCATAATGAAGCAGTGACTACAGGATGTGAGAGTCCTAATTACAATTTATAATTAACCTAGAGATTATACAAACCATCCAGATGAGCAAGTGGGGATGCTTCCTTTTGAGATGTGCTGCTTTGGTGTTCTTAAGCGAGGAGTTATTAACCACTTGAAAGAGACAAAGGAAAATATTCCACAATAGGATTAAATACAAAAGAGTCGTTTTGAAAGTTGTAAGGATTAAGAATTGCTAGAAGTCAATTTTTAAAGAGAGGGAGAGGTTAAAAGTGTGTGTTTAGTCTGAATGTTCTATTGAGGGACCATTGCAAGGAACGGCTACTAAAATATTCTGTTCCACTCTGACCCTTTCAGCTTTCATGTTTCTGGGCTGGAACAATTTTGTAGCAAGCAGGATTCGGTTATCTTGCTTGTTTAAGGACATTTTCATGGATCCATACTGCGGTCTGCAGGCATGCATCCATTTGGAGAGAGGGAATATATCGTGTTTACGGTGCCTGCACCGGCATATGTGGACATTTGCATTTGGAGAGAAAGTATATTCCCACTTCAGCTGGAGTTTTACCCCTTGTTGATAGTGATTGGAGCTTAAAGCTGGCTGAATGCAGAGAGGTGGACCAGACACGCTTTCCCTTTTTGTTGAATTCACACATTTCGTTTCACACTGGATTCTGCACTTGATTTCCAGATAGATGCAGTGTCAGAACACACCCCATCAATTAATCCAATATGTTTCAAATTAATTTAGTAACCTGACCTTCTTGAAATATCTTACATTCCATATGAAGGTTTTGTGGCCCAGCTTTCAGTATAGAGAACCCTGTTGGCAGAATAATTAAATGCTAGGACTCCATGTGCCCACCTGGGTGTCTAACAACAATTTAACAATCCCAAAGAGGTCAATTCACTTTCACAAAACACAAGGTGGATTGAATTCTTTGCCTCAGTTGTTCACACTTAATTTCAAATATCAAGATAAAGTGTTTTCACATTAAAAGCCTCATGCTTAATTATATTGGATTAATCCTACAGTAGACATTAAGTAACAAGGTCTAGCTCAGAAACCTTTGGGTAAAGGAAGAAGAATTTGCAGTACTAGTTCTGAAGTGTGGGCAGCTGGGTTAGGGTCACTGTAATCTGATCTAAAAAAAAAAAAAAACAGAAAAACACAACTCTAGATGTATTATTATTTGTGACATGGCTTAAGATGGGAGGCTGTGAGGAGAATGAAGATGACAGAACTGGTGCTAACCACTGTGACAAGAACTTGAAGAGCAGCTGACGTGACATCTTTCCTATCGTGCTGCCGAAAATGTCAACTTTGTGAAGGACAGTGAGAAAACGGTTTGCCGAAAACTTGAAAGGTGGATTCCGGAGCTGCCTGCCGTGTCAAATGCAATATAGTCTGTCGTGGCCCGAGAGACCCACTTCTGGCTCCAGCGATGGCCTGCAGGTGGGAGAGCTTCCAGTCTTCAACAGGGCTCCAAAAATGACTGCAATTGACCTGCATATTGTCTCAAGTTTGCAGGATCATGATATACAGGAAGTGAGTGGTTAGCCAGTGTGCAGTTAGGTGGAACCAGTGACGAGGGATCACATTTCCTTGTTGTATGTGTGTATAAAGCTAGATTCAAAGGCGTCAACATTTCTACTAAAATTGAGCACATGGGAAAGGAAGGAATGTGTGCTTTATGCATGTACGTCAGTTCCATGTAAGCAACAAAAACTAACTCTGGATAATCTAAGCAAAAGAAAGTTTATTGGGATGATGCCAGGAACCTCAAAGAAAGGGAGGGGGAACCTGGAATCAAGGCAGTGACTGAAAAGTAGGAAACAGGATCAAAGCCATGGTGCCATCCTACCTGCACATTAGAATAATTTAGGGAGTGAAACTGACGATGGGTAGGCCTCGATGCCCACACTGAGTCGGAGGTTGAGGGTGGGACCTCTCAAAGCTCTCTCCTGGTTCTAAGGTACAGTCACAGATTAAGAACTACGAACATGGGGAGACGGGCTGGGCAGGGCACAGCTGCGAGCGTGAGCAAACCCCACCTGTTTCTTTTATCTTTGCATTGTTTCTTTGATGTCAAAGTTCCAGGAAAGAGTGTCCAGTTGCCTGAGTGTAGTTCATAGTCCAACTGAGATGTCCAGTGACCACCCAAGGGAGCCGCTGGCCTGTACGAAGGCTTCAGCATTGACAGCAGGAGAGTNAGAAAAACACAACTCTAGATGTATTATTATTTGTGACATGGCTTAAGATGGGAGGCTGTGAGGAGAATGAAGATGACAGAACTGGTGCTAACCACTGTGACAAGAACTTGAAGAGCAGCTGACGTGACATCTTTCCTATCGTGCTGCCGAAAATGTCAACTTTGTGAAGGACAGTGAGAAAACGGTTTGCCGAAAACTTGAAAGGTGGATTCCGGAGCTGCCTGCCGTGTCAAATGCAATATAGTCTGTCGTGGCCCGAGAGACCCACTTCTGGCTCCAGCGATGGCCTGCAGGTGGGAGAGCTTCCAGTCTTCAACAGGGCTCCAAAAATGACTGCAATTGACCTGCATATTGTCTCAAGTTTGCAGGATCATGATATACAGGAAGTGAGTGGTTAGCCAGTGTGCAGTTAGGTGGAACCAGTGACGAGGGATCACATTTCCTTGTTGTATGTGTGTATAAAGCTAGATTCAAAGGCGTCAACATTTCTACTAAAATTGAGCACATGGGAAAGGAAGGAATGTGTGCTTTATGCATGTACGTCAGTTCCATGTAAGCAACAAAAACTAACTCTGGATAATCTAAGCAAAAGAAAGTTTATTGGGATGATGCCAGGAACCTCAAAGAAAGGGAGGGGGAACCTGGAATCAAGGCAGTGACTGAAAAGTAGGAAACAGGATCAAAGCCATGGTGCCATCCTACCTGCACATTAGAATAATTTAGGGAGTGAAACTGACGATGGGTAGGCCTCGATGCCCACACTGAGTCGGAGGTTGAGGGTGGGACCTCTCAAAGCTCTCTCCTGGTTCTAAGGTACAGTCACAGATTAAGAACTACGAACATGGGGAGACGGGCTGGGCAGGGCACAGCTGCGAGCGTGAGCAAACCCCACCTGTTTCTTTTATCTTTGCATTGTTTCTTTGATGTCAAAGTTCCAGGAAAGAGTGTCCAGTTGCCTGAGTGTAGTTCATAGTCCAACTGAGATGTCCAGTGACCACCCAAGGGAGCCGCTGGCCTGTACGAAGGCTTCAGCATTGACAGCAGGAGAGTAGGCACCTCAGTTTAGCACACTGCAGCCAAGGGCATTCCTAACGAAGGAGATCTAGGTGCCCTAAGGAAACGGCAGTGGACCCTAAGAAGTACAGAAACAGCAGCAGAAGATGTAATAGGATCCAAGAGAGCGGAGGATTCAGGCTCCTAGACATGTGTCCTGAGTGCTGGGATTTGCTAGGCAGGAGTGTAAAGATCCAGCATCAGTCCTCCTCTTCACTCATTCTTTTTGATTCCTTAAGTGTTAGAAGTATTGAGAGCAGAACAGGATGCAGAGCCAGTTTTATGACAATTATAGAATCACCCCCAAATGTTTCCAGAACACAGAAACAAAGCATGGCTTCTGAGCGATACCAGTACAGTTCTTCTGTTTATTTTGCAACCAGAACTGCTTGGAATGGCACCTTGGAAACAGTGCAAATGCCATTTTTGGAAGGGGTTGCTAGCTTCGTTAAGTGGACTGTGTACTTCTTAGAGAAAATCTCTGGTTCCAGATTCACTCTAATCCAAGAGAAATTAGGAACCCTGAACCAAAATATCCTTTCATGTATTCGGCCACCCACCAAATATTTTCTTGCTCTCTAAAGCAGAGGTTCTTATAGTAAGGTTCTCCAAACCAGCAGGACCAGGGAACTTGTTAGAAAGGCCAGTTCTCAGGTCCCCTGCCAGATCGTACCCCACACACCCACAGTCTGAGGTGGCCCCTCAGTCTGAGGTCTCACAGGCTTTCTGTGTGATTATAAGACAGGCTTGGGTGGCCCCTGTTCTAGAGAAAGTATTTTATTGCTTCTGGGAGAACCATGTTTCCCAGAATATTGAACAGGATTTTTCAGTTAGTAGATCCATGTAAACCTGTACAGTTAACATTGATGAATTATAAGGGTCAATGGAAAAGAAATTGATGTTTGACAGAATTTTCAAAACTGTGAGAAATCAATGCAGCCAAGGTTATTTTTGCTTTTTAACTGATAGAGTGACAATCTGTGATCTTAGACAAATTCTATTATTCCTGCATTTCTCTTCCTAGATTTGTAAAATAACATCCCTCATTACCAGCATCATTTCAGGGCAGTTCTGGCAATTGCAAATAAATGTGCATTGGATGTCTAAATCGTGATATGTTTTATCACCTGTTTTTGTTGGTGAACTCTGCACTGTGTGTCTTACAGACTCAGATTAGTTTGTTTCATTTATTTTAAAATGAAAGTGTTCACACTGGCATAGGTGATTAAGAAGCAAATTTAAGAAAAGATAACAATTTTTCCTTGTTTACCTTTTTTGAATAGGGAGATTAACAGTGCTCACAAAGTAGTCCAAGGAGACATAGACGCTGCCAGCTGATACATTTAATAATTATAAATGTGAATCATTAAAACAAAAGGGGGAAAGCATCATAAATGTTATGTTTATAATGCCATTTATAGTGAGAATTACAAGAAAGCCAGGCACATACTAAATGTTCAGTTTTTAATCATCTCAAACACAAATCTGAGAGCTGCTTCCTAATTGCCTGATTGCTTTAGAAGGCTTGTTGGGTAAGGAAGGAATGATATTCTTCACACAGAGGTTTATTTCCTAGTAATGGCCATAGACATCTCTGGCTGCCTTTGTGAAATGGCTTTCAAGCTTTTCTAGGTGATCTATAAACTCTTCTCTGAATTATGCCTTATATTTAATAGCATTTTTCTCTGGCTTAATTCCCCACTAAGAAACAAAATGCTTAAAATGGCTTAACTTTTCCCAAACTGATTGTACGTATGCACACAAAACAACTGTATAAATGTGTATTCAGTATGTTAGCAAGCTGAATTTTGTGTAAACAGAATCCAAAAGCCATAGCCAAAGGAAGTTTTAGATTATAACAGACCCATGAGATGTTACTACAGGAAGCGTCACATGTATTTTGTGGGGCCAGTGAATTCATCCTGAGGTTTAACTACAGATTTGTGGCCGTTTCATGTTAAAAAAAATTTTTTTTTGATAAATNTAGGAAACAGGATCAAAGCCATGGTGCCATCCTACCTGCACATTAGAATAATTTAGGGAGTGAAACTGACGATGGGTAGGCCTCGATGCCCACACTGAGTCGGAGGTTGAGGGTGGGACCTCTCAAAGCTCTCTCCTGGTTCTAAGGTACAGTCACAGATTAAGAACTACGAACATGGGGAGACGGGCTGGGCAGGGCACAGCTGCGAGCGTGAGCAAACCCCACCTGTTTCTTTTATCTTTGCATTGTTTCTTTGATGTCAAAGTTCCAGGAAAGAGTGTCCAGTTGCCTGAGTGTAGTTCATAGTCCAACTGAGATGTCCAGTGACCACCCAAGGGAGCCGCTGGCCTGTACGAAGGCTTCAGCATTGACAGCAGGAGAGTAGGCACCTCAGTTTAGCACACTGCAGCCAAGGGCATTCCTAACGAAGGAGATCTAGGTGCCCTAAGGAAACGGCAGTGGACCCTAAGAAGTACAGAAACAGCAGCAGAAGATGTAATAGGATCCAAGAGAGCGGAGGATTCAGGCTCCTAGACATGTGTCCTGAGTGCTGGGATTTGCTAGGCAGGAGTGTAAAGATCCAGCATCAGTCCTCCTCTTCACTCATTCTTTTTGATTCCTTAAGTGTTAGAAGTATTGAGAGCAGAACAGGATGCAGAGCCAGTTTTATGACAATTATAGAATCACCCCCAAATGTTTCCAGAACACAGAAACAAAGCATGGCTTCTGAGCGATACCAGTACAGTTCTTCTGTTTATTTTGCAACCAGAACTGCTTGGAATGGCACCTTGGAAACAGTGCAAATGCCATTTTTGGAAGGGGTTGCTAGCTTCGTTAAGTGGACTGTGTACTTCTTAGAGAAAATCTCTGGTTCCAGATTCACTCTAATCCAAGAGAAATTAGGAACCCTGAACCAAAATATCCTTTCATGTATTCGGCCACCCACCAAATATTTTCTTGCTCTCTAAAGCAGAGGTTCTTATAGTAAGGTTCTCCAAACCAGCAGGACCAGGGAACTTGTTAGAAAGGCCAGTTCTCAGGTCCCCTGCCAGATCGTACCCCACACACCCACAGTCTGAGGTGGCCCCTCAGTCTGAGGTCTCACAGGCTTTCTGTGTGATTATAAGACAGGCTTGGGTGGCCCCTGTTCTAGAGAAAGTATTTTATTGCTTCTGGGAGAACCATGTTTCCCAGAATATTGAACAGGATTTTTCAGTTAGTAGATCCATGTAAACCTGTACAGTTAACATTGATGAATTATAAGGGTCAATGGAAAAGAAATTGATGTTTGACAGAATTTTCAAAACTGTGAGAAATCAATGCAGCCAAGGTTATTTTTGCTTTTTAACTGATAGAGTGACAATCTGTGATCTTAGACAAATTCTATTATTCCTGCATTTCTCTTCCTAGATTTGTAAAATAACATCCCTCATTACCAGCATCATTTCAGGGCAGTTCTGGCAATTGCAAATAAATGTGCATTGGATGTCTAAATCGTGATATGTTTTATCACCTGTTTTTGTTGGTGAACTCTGCACTGTGTGTCTTACAGACTCAGATTAGTTTGTTTCATTTATTTTAAAATGAAAGTGTTCACACTGGCATAGGTGATTAAGAAGCAAATTTAAGAAAAGATAACAATTTTTCCTTGTTTACCTTTTTTGAATAGGGAGATTAACAGTGCTCACAAAGTAGTCCAAGGAGACATAGACGCTGCCAGCTGATACATTTAATAATTATAAATGTGAATCATTAAAACAAAAGGGGGAAAGCATCATAAATGTTATGTTTATAATGCCATTTATAGTGAGAATTACAAGAAAGCCAGGCACATACTAAATGTTCAGTTTTTAATCATCTCAAACACAAATCTGAGAGCTGCTTCCTAATTGCCTGATTGCTTTAGAAGGCTTGTTGGGTAAGGAAGGAATGATATTCTTCACACAGAGGTTTATTTCCTAGTAATGGCCATAGACATCTCTGGCTGCCTTTGTGAAATGGCTTTCAAGCTTTTCTAGGTGATCTATAAACTCTTCTCTGAATTATGCCTTATATTTAATAGCATTTTTCTCTGGCTTAATTCCCCACTAAGAAACAAAATGCTTAAAATGGCTTAACTTTTCCCAAACTGATTGTACGTATGCACACAAAACAACTGTATAAATGTGTATTCAGTATGTTAGCAAGCTGAATTTTGTGTAAACAGAATCCAAAAGCCATAGCCAAAGGAAGTTTTAGATTATAACAGACCCATGAGATGTTACTACAGGAAGCGTCACATGTATTTTGTGGGGCCAGTGAATTCATCCTGAGGTTTAACTACAGATTTGTGGCCGTTTCATGTTAAAAAAAATTTTTTTTTGATAAATTTCATAAATTAACATTTGAGATTTTTCTGAAAATTTAAAAATAAGGGCACATGTATAGATTCAAACTACCTACCTGATATTTACCATTTACTTAAGTTCAGAAGGGTGTGAATAAATGCACAGTATAGAATTTTACTGTTACGGGTATTTTCCACAAAATGGGGGAGAGGAAGTTTTTTCTTTTTTCAAATAGGGCATTTTTAGTACTTAAAAAGAAGGGAAGCTGACCAATAAACCCCTAACAGGAGGTGCACTGCTATCATTTGCCAAGTCTTTTGTGCAGTCAGACTGGTCTAGTATACAGGATTTTCCCAACTTCTGCTGGATCCTTGAGAAGGCCTATAAATAAGACCATTTGTTTGGTCTCAAGATGACTTGCATTTGCAAACTGAAGAATGTTCCAATAGAAGTTTCATGGTGACGCACCAATCTGCAAACTGGCTCAGCCAGTAGTCAAAACAAGTCACTACAAGATCTGGGTAGCTGAAGACTTTGAATGGGTCAGATTATCCTACGTCTAATTTGGCACAGATAAGTTTGGGCTATAAATATGCAGCCTTCCTTTGTATTTTCAACTTGAATGGGCCAGAGGAAATAAGGAAAATGTGTGTGAACCTATTGGTGATTCAGAAACATGAGAATACTGGGACTAAACTGAAATTCACTTATTTATGCTGGGTCATTCTTTTTTATTAAATGAGCAGCAGTTCACTAAGATCAAAAAATAGCCTATGTGGTTTGTTCTTTTTTTGCTTTTATCGAGATATTGACATATGATGTAAGTTTAAGATGTGCAATGTGATGATTTGATACATGTATACATTTTAAAATGATTACTGAAATAAGGTTCATCAACACCTACATCCCCTCGTATACTTACTGTGTGTGTCTGTGGGTCTCTCTGTGTGTGTTAGAAACATTTAAAATTTACTTTAACACTTTCAAGTAAGTAATACAGTACTGTTCACCATAGGATATATTAGATTCCCAAAACTTACTCCTCTTATAGCTTTACCCTTTGACCAACATTTCCCCATTTCACTCATTCCCCCACCCTGGCAACCACCATTCTACTCTCTTGCTATGAGTTCATCTTCTTTTGATACTGCATATAAGTGATATATGTTTATCATACACATATCACTGTATATCTTACTCTGTCTCATTTATTTCACATAGCATAATGCCCTCAAGGTCCATCCATGTGGTCACAAAAGAAGTATTTCCTTCTTTTTTGTGGCTGAATGATATTCTGCTTTGTATATGTCACATTTCCTTTATCCATTCATCTGAGTGGACAATATGGTCAATACCCAACTTGGGTTGTCTCCTTATCTTGGCTATTGTAAATAATGCTGCAATTAATACAGGGTGCAGTTGTATCTTGAAGACTGTGATTTCCTTTTCTCAGATACATACCCAGAAGTGGGATTACTAGATCACATGGCAGTTTTATTTTCAATTTGTGAGAAACCTCCGTACCGTTTTTCATAGTGGCTGTGTCAGTTTCCATTCCTCCCAGCGGTGCACAGGGGTTCATTTTTCTCCACAGACTCACCAGCATGTATTTGGTGTCTTTTTGTTTTGAGAACAGCTATTCTGCAGGTATNTAGATCACATGGCAGTTTTATTTTCAATTTGTGAAAAACCTCCATACCGTTTTTCATAGTGGCTGTGTCAGTTTCCATTCCTCCCAGCGGTGCACAAGGGTTCATTTTTCTCCACAGACTCACCAGCATGTATTTGGTGTCTTTTTGTTTTGAGAACAGCTATTCTGCAGGTATGGGCTGATAGATCATTATAGTTTTGATTTGTATTTCCTTGTTGATTAATGATGTTGAGCATCTTTTCATGTGCCTGCTGGCTATTTCTATGTCTTCTTTGGAAAAATATCTATGTCCTCTGCCTATTTTCAGTCAAATTATTTGGGGTCTTTGCTATTTTTTTTAATGCGTCCCTTCTGTATTTTGAATAGTAACCGCTTATCACATAGATGGTTTGCAGATATTTTCTTTCATTGAGTAGATTGTACATTTTGCTATGGAGAAGCTTTTTCGTGTGCTCAAGTGTCACTTTTTTGTCTTGTCTTTTCTGCTTTTGCTGTTTGTGCTTTTGGTGTCATATTCACAAAAACCACTGCCAAGATCAATATCAAGGAACTCTTCCTCTCTATTTCCTCCTAGGATTTTTACAGTTTGGGGTCTTTAGTCCATTTCAAGTTCTTTGTTGTGAGTATTCTAAGATAAGGGCCCAACTTCATTCTTTTGTATGTGAATATCCAGTTTCCCAACACCATTTATTGAAGAAATTGTCCTTTCCACATTGATTACACTTGGATCCCTTGTCAAGTATTATTTGACCATATGTGTGAGGGTTTATTTCTGATCCATTGGTCTATATGTATGTTTTTATGCCAGGGCCATACTGTTTTGATTACTGCAGTTTTATAGTTTGAATTCAGGAATCGAGATGCCTCTGACTTTGTTCTGCNTACTATGATATTCTATTTCTGGGTGGACATCTGACTTCAGAATGGTTTCTTAACATTTAAAAGGTTAGGATGTTAATTGGCTTGAATACAAGGAAATCTGATTCTTAAATCTCAAGAATCTTCTCCTCCCATTATTATTTTCTCTTTGAGTTTTCTCAGCTTGAAGGAAATCTTATATTTAAGATGTTTTAGGGGTTTACCGAAATTTTAAAATCCCCTTTCATAGCATTCAGTTAAGTAGTGCTAATAGTATCCTGTTTATGACATATTGACTTCCTGAAAGTCTGTAAACTCTTGAGATAGGCAAATGCTTTTTATATTGTAGTTTAGATTCCAGAGAGATAGATTAGTTTTATAGAAATTGGGAAACTTATTTTACTTTTCATTTGTTTTCTTTGGTAATCTTACTGTTTTGTGTGGCAGTTCCTCAGTCAGTTGCTATGGGGGCACTAACCAACACCTCTCAACAGAACAGAAATATTTTCACAACTTTGCCTTAGTAATAATTATACGCTGTTCTGTTAATACCGATTCTAAGGTATTAACAACACTCATGATAATAACTTACACAGCTTATGACTTATTTACAAAATCTCTTTCTATATCTGCGCATGTTTCAGTTTGAGTATTAATCATAGATTGGTTGTAAAAAAATACCACTTTGATATTTAAATCCTAGTCTTTTTTTTTGACACTGATATAAATGTTCTTAGGTTTTGGATGTCTTCTGTCCAAAGTGGCAACCCTTCTTTGTATTCTTCTCACACTGAAGCTTCAACAGATGCAAGATGCTTTTATGTCTTTCCTACCTATTACTGCTAACGAATGCTCTGACTTTATTGCACTACTGTACTTTACAGCTAGCAGTGCAATAGTATTGTCAAAGCATCTGAAAGCAGAACATACACCAGAATTTTGATTCTTGCCTTACATCTTTCTTCAGTGTCTGTGAGTAATTTACCACAACCTGTGTTGCTGAAAACTATAACTTTAGTACCAAGAGTGTATGTTTTAGAAAGTAATAATTTGAAAAAATAAATTTTCAAATAATTAAAAATTCACCACTGTAATGCATTATGAACCACATTGAGAAAATACATTTTATAGCTAACGTCATTATGACTTGTCTAAACACATATACTTTGTTATTTGATTCTTTCTGTTATAGATTTGGATAGGTTCTGCCTAGTCTCGGGTTTTATTCAGTTTGAAGATGAATTAGTAAGTGATGAAAACAATCTCCGTTGTATATTTCCTCTGGTAACCTGCCTCATCTTAATTGGTGTTAATTTTGTGTATTAGTAAATGCTTGAGTTTAAAACTTTAGAATGCATGTTTTAAGGTTCTTTTTGTAATTGTGAGATACAATAAAATGTGAATCCATCGCTTCTTTTTTTGTAATCAGTTTGAGATATAATTTACATAGAGTAAAACTCAATAGTTCTAGTTGTACAGTTTGATGAGTTTTGACACTTTGTATAGTCATGTAACCACCACCACAGTTATGATATGCCATAAAAATTACTCTTATAATCCTTTGCAATAAACCTCCTCCCAAACTCTGGTATCCACCAATTTCTAGTTTTGCCTTTCCTAGAAGTTCATAAAAATGAAATTATATACACAAAGCTTCAAGTCTTTTGTGTCTGGCTTTTTGCACTTAGCATAATACTTTTAAGATTCACCCATATTGTATGTATGTATTAGTAGTTGCACCATCTTTATTGATGAGTAACATTCTGTTGTTTAGAATATCAGAAATTATTTATCTGTTCACCAGATTATGCCCGTGATGTTATTTCCAGATATTATGAATAAAGTTGTTTAAACATTATAATGCAAGTCTTCTATGGACATAATGTTTTTGTTTCTGTTAGGCAGCATCATAAAAGTATGATCTGATAAGAAACTGCTAAAATCTTTTTCAAAGCTCTGTCTTAGGGTTCTAGTTTCTCCGAATCCTCACCAANTTGTTTAAACATTATAATGCAAGTCTTCTATGGACATAATGTTTTTGTTTCTGTTAGGCAGCATCATAAAAGTATGATCTGATAAGAAACTGCTAAAATCTTTTTCAAAGCTCTGTCTTAGGGTTCTAGTTTCTCCGAATCCTCACCAACATTTAGATAATATTGTCAACCTTCATTTTAGCCATTCTAGTAAGTGTGTAGTGGTAACTCATCATAGTCCTAATTTGCATTTCCTTAATGGTTAATGATGTTGAACATCTTTTCATGTGCTTATTCAAAGTTGATATATCTTTAGTGAATATATGTTAAAATCTTTTGCCTATTTTTAAATTGAGTTTTGTCTTTGTATTAATACAAAAGTCCTTTAATTTTATCTATTTGGTTTCTCGCTGTCTTAACAATATTGAATCTTCTGATACATGAACATTCTTCTGATACCCTTCTGATACAGGTCCTATTTAATTTCTTTTATAGCCTAGTGTGATTTCTTTTGGTGTTCTGTATCTTAAAAGTAGAACAATAACAGTAATTATATAATGTGTGTTATAAATACATTGACTTTCAGAAAAAAATTAAGGTGTTTGTTATGCAAATATCCTTAAAAGATGGCTAGGAGAATAGATAACAGGAAAGAAAGATACCTGAGATGTTAGGAATGAATACAAGGACATTATTTGTAGGGAATGAAGAACATGATTGCTCACATAAAACCACTTTATTCTAAATTTTATTCATAAACTCTCTTTCTGAATTACCTTACCTGGCTTCAAGTGTAGCTGTTTTCCTCTGCTTTGGTTTTAATTTCCTGCCGTTCACTCGTGGGCTCTTCGAGCAGTGGGTGGAAGTTTGCTTTGTTTGTTCGTCTTGGCCTTGCTGGATGGCATGTGGNCTTATACACATCTATTCTAAATTTTATTCATAAACTCTCTTTCTGAATTACCTTACCTGGCTTCAAGTGTAGCTGTTTTCCTCTGCTTTGGTTTTAATTTCCTGCTGTTCACTCGTGGGCTCTTCGAGCAGTGGGTGGAAGTTTGCTTTGTTTGTTTGTCTTGGCCTTGCTAGATGGCATGTGGGACTGAACCTGTGCCCCTGCAGTGGTAGTGAGTCTCAACCGGTGGCCCTCCAGGCAAGTCCCAGAATTTTGTATATTTTAATAATGAAAGATATTACATGGGGAGGGACTAAAAGACAAAACTGCTAATTGAAGACTTTTCTTCTTCCTTGGAGCAAAGTAAAAGTTTTAAAACAAACAAAAAACTTTGTTAGTCAAATATGAGCAAAAATTCATCATTAAGAATATCCCAGATACGATCTTCCCTGGTGGTCCAGAGGCAACGGTTCTACACTCTCACTGCAGGGGGCCTGAGTTTGGTCCCTGGTCAGGGAACTAAATCCCACATGCTGAAATTAAAGACCAAAACAAAGATTGATGAATCTATGCCTTGTGACTAAGACCTGGTGCAGCCAAATGAATAAAGAAATATTTTTTAAAAAGAATATCCTAGATAAAATTTATTCTTAATTATATTTCAGAAGGTTATACTTCTAATTTATCTTAATGTATAGCATTTAAATAAGTTAGTCCTTGGTTCATTGTTTTGTTCTCATTTTTCCAAATTTTTATTTGTCTATTTATTTATTATTGACTGCACTGGTCCTCCATCGCTTTGCATGCGCTTTGTCTCTGATGCCGCACATGGCGGCTTCTCAAGGTTGTGGAGCATAGGGGTGTAGGTTACAGTAGTTGCAGCATATGGGCTCAGGAGTTCTAGTTCCGGAGGTACATTGGAAAGAGGCACCTAACCTGGTGTCTTGTTAGAGGTGAGATATAATCTGAGACTGGAAGGATGAGTAGGGATTAGGCAGTGAAGGGAACGGGATATGTTCCAGGCAAAGGAAACAGTGCATATCCAAGTCCAGAGGTGCTACCCACGTGGGGGAGACTGCACGTGGCTCAGTACAGTGTCGAGATGGTTGAAATGGGGAGCAAGAGGGTTGAGATGAAGAACCAGTAAAATAAATTGTAGCTATTAAGTTGAAAACCTTCACCACACTCTAACATTCCTAAACATCTAAAATTAATAAGTATTCATGTTCTGTAGTAATCATGAACCTATGTTCCTTAGTTTAAAAAAAAATTTCCACATAAACATCTCCGGTTTTGGGTAAATAATAGGGAAATTTAGTGCCTTCTGACCGAATCATTATATATTGATTTTTGGGTTCTGTAGTCTTTATTGCCCTATTTATTTATAAGGCTTTTTCAAGGAGGATGTATGACCTGGAGTGAAATCTTACCAGGCGACTCACAGAACTACAGTCAGGAAGAGAGCCATCAGCTCAGCCCAGCCTAGAGCACTTGAACCCAGTCAAGCGGCAGATTAGTGAGAATAGATTATTTGTTGTTTTTAAGCCACTGAGTTTCAGGTTCCACAGTTTTGAAGTGTGTTGCTTTAATCTAGGCTGCCATTTGAATTTTAAAACTTATTATATTCTTTTGCTAGCATGTTGTCTCATCCATTTTTAGCAGTGTAGTGTCCTGCTGCTGCTGCTAAGTTGCTTCAGTCATGTCTGACTCTGTGTGACCCCATAGACAGCAGCCCACCAGGCTCCACCGTCCTTGGGATTCTCCAGGCAAGAACACTGGAATGGGTTTGCCATTTCCTCCTCCAGTGCATAAAAGTGAAAGTGAAGTTGCTCAGTGTCTGACTCTTAGCGAGCAACCCCATGGACTGCAGCCTACCAGGCTCCTCCGTCCATGGGATTTTCCAGGCAAGAGTACTGGAGTGGGGTGCCATTGCCTTCTCCGCAGTGTAGTCTAGTTGTGTGTTAATATTATCTCACGAGTAAAAGAAACATTGTGTTTGACCTTAATGAGTAGCCAAGGATAAAGCATGTAAAGAGATGGTTCTGTGCAAGTTTATCTTTCTAGTCCTGAGCTTGATGACATTTAGGGATACCTCAATTTAGGGTTGTCAGACCTAGTAAATGAAAATATAAATTGTCTGGGAAATTCCCTGGTGGGCCAGTGGTTAAGATTCCATGCTCTCCAAATGAAACAACTGACAAAGGATTAATTTGAAAAATATGTAAGCAGCTTATACAACTTATTATCAGAAAAACAAACAACCCAGTCAAAAACTGGGAAAAAGACCTAAACAGACATTTCTCCAAAGAAGACATACAGATGGCTAACAAACACATGAAACGATGCTCAACACTGCTTATTATTAGAGAAATGCAAATCAAAACTACAATGAGATGTCACCTCACATAGGTCAGAATGGCCATCATCCAAAAGTCTACAAACAATAAATGCTAGAGAGGCTTGGAGAAAAGGGAACACTTTTGCACTGTTGGTGGGAATGTAAATTGATACAGCCGCTATGGAAGACGGTATGGAGATTCCTTAAAAAACTAGGAATAAAAGCACCATATGATGCAGCAATCCCATTCCTAGGCGTATACCCTGAGGAAACCAAAATTAAGAGACATATGTATCCTGTTGTTCATTGCAGCACTGTTTACAATAGCTAGAACATGGAAGAAACCTAGATGTCCATCGACAGATGAATGGATAAAGAAGTTGTGGTACATATACACAATGGACTATTAGCCATAAAAAAGAATGCATTTGAGTCAGTTCTAATGAAGTGGATGAACCTAGAACCTATTATACAGAGTGAAGTAAGTCAGAAAGAGAAAGATAAATATTGTATTCTAACACATATATACAGAATCTAGAAAAATGATACTGAAGAATTTATTTGCAGGGCAGCAGTGGAGAAACAGACATAGAGAATAGACTTATGGACATGCGGAGAGGGGAGGAGAGGGTGAGATGTATGGAGAGAGTAACATGGAAACATATTACCATATGGAAAATAGATAGCCAACAGGAATTTGCTGTATGGCTCAGGAAACTCAAATAGGAGCTCTGTGTTAACNACGCACCAATCTGCAAACTGGCTCAGCCAGTAGTCAAAACAAGTCACTACAAGATCTGGGTAGCTGAAGACTTTGAATGGGTCAGATTATCCTACGTCTAATTTGGCACAGATAAGTTTGGGCTATAAATATGCAGCCTTCCTTTGTATTTTCAACTTGAATGGGCCAGAGGAAATAAGGAAAATGTGTGTGAACCTATTGGTGATTCAGAAACATGAGAATACTGGGACTAAACTGAAATTCACTTATTTATGCTGGGTCATTCTTTTTTATTAAATGAGCAGCAGTTCACTAAGATCAAAAAATAGCCTATGTGGTTTGTTCTTTTTTTGCTTTTATCGAGATATTGACATATGATGTAAGTTTAAGATGTGCAATGTGATGATTTGATACATGTATACATTTTAAAATGATTACTGAAATAAGGTTCATCAACACCTACATCCCCTCGTATACTTACTGTGTGTGTCTGTGGGTCTCTCTGTGTGTGTTAGAAACATTTAAAATTTACTTTAACACTTTCAAGTAAGTAATACAGTACTGTTCACCATAGGATATATTAGATTCCCAAAACTTACTCCTCTTATAGCTTTACCCTTTGACCAACATTTCCCCATTTCACTCATTCCCCCACCCTGGCAACCACCATTCTACTCTCTTGCTATGAGTTCATCTTCTTTTGATACTGCATATAAGTGATATATGTTTATCATACACATATCACTGTATATCTTACTCTGTCTCATTTATTTCACATAGCATAATGCCCTCAAGGTCCATCCATGTGGTCACAAAAGAAGTATTTCCTTCTTTTTTGTGGCTGAATGATATTCTGCTTTGTATATGTCACATTTCCTTTATCCATTCATCTGAGTGGACAATATGGTCAATACCCAACTTGGGTTGTCTCCTTATCTTGGCTATTGTAAATAATGCTGCAATTAATACAGGGTGCAGTTGTATCTTGAAGACTGTGATTTCCTTTTCTCAGATACATACCCAGAAGTGGGATTACTAGATCACATGGCAGTTTTATTTTCAATTTGTGAGAAACCTCCGTACCGTTTTTCATAGTGGCTGTGTCAGTTTCCATTCCTCCCAGCGGTGCACAGGGGTTCATTTTTCTCCACAGACTCACCAGCATGTATTTGGTGTCTTTTTGTTTTGAGAACAGCTATTCTGCAGGTGTGGGCTGATAGATCATTATAGTTTTGATTTGTATTTCCTTGTTGATTAATGATGTTGAGCATCTTTTCATGTGCCTGCTGGCTATTTCTATGTCTTCTTTGGAAAAATATCTATGTCCTCTGCCTATTTTCAGTCAAATTATTTGGGGTCTTTGCTATTTTTTTTAATGCGTCCCTTCTGTATTTTGAATAGTAACCGCTTATCACATAGATGGTTTGCAGATATTTTCTTTCATTGAGTAGATTGTACATTTTGCTATGGAGAAGCTTTTTCGTGTGCTCAAGTGTCACTTTTTTGTCTTGTCTTTTCTGCTTTTGCTGTTTGTGCTTTTGGTGTCATATTCACAAAAACCACTGCCAAGATCAATATCAAGGAACTCTTCCTCTATGTTTCCTCCTAGGATTTTTACAGTTTGGGGTCTTTAGTCCATTTCAAGTTCTTTGTTGTGAGTATTCTAAGATAAGGGCCCAACTTCATTCTTTTGTATGTGAATATCCAGTTTCCCAACACCATTTATTGAAGAAATTGTCCTTTCCACATTGATTACACTTGGATCCCTTGTCAAGTATTATTTGACCATATGTGTGAGGGTTTATTTCTGATCCATTGGTCTATATGTATGTTTTTATGCCAGGGCCATACTGTTTTGATTACTGCAGTTTTATAGTTTGAATTCAGGAATCGAGATGCCTCTGACTTTGTTCTGCCTTCTCAGAATTGCTTTGGTTATTTAGGGCTTCTGTGGTTCCTTACAGATTTTAGGATTTCTGTGAAAAAAACAATTCCATTGGAATTTTGATAGGGATTGCATAAAATATATAGATGACTTAAATAGTATAGATATGTTAACAATATTAAATCTCCCAGTCCAAATACACAAGATATTTCCATCTGTTTTCTTCAGTTTCTTTCATAAAGGTCTTATAATTTCTACACTGTCTTCTCCCGCATTGTAGGCAGACGCTTTACCATCTGAGCCACCAGGAAAGCCCTTTAGTTACTATATAAGTGGTTAAATTAATCTGAACATCTGTAATTATGGAAATTGAGTCATTTATCAGCACTGAGCTCTGGGAAAATAGACACTTACAGGGCACCTGGTTTTCATAGGAGTTTGTGTGCGTTATTCAGGAGTCTCAAACCTAAGTGCCTGCAAGAGATTCAGGTAACATAAAGTAGAAATGTGGACTAGAAGACCGACCTGCCACAGCCAAGGAAGAAGCTTGTTTCTGCCCTTGCCAATTAATGCCAGTTGTTCCAAATTCTAAGAGAATTGTATTATAAAAACTTTCCTAATTAAAAAACAAATGTTGGCAAGCAGTTCAAAATTTTCAGAAGCTGTGATCCAAACAGAAAAGATCTAAAAGCTGCTTTAACCTGCAAGCCACCACTTTGTGCACTTTATCACTTCACAATAAATGAGCGACAGTTCTGCAAATGTCTCCAAATGATAACCTCAGCGCACCCCATCCCCTCTAGTCACCAGCACCGAGAAGCGGGACTTCTCCTAAGGTCACATCGATCACTGTGGTTGTTCTTCTAAAATGGACAGTTTCCTCCTGCTAGAGATTTGATTTGATGGTGTCAGCGTATGAGGTTCCTATCACCTCATGACATGTCTCCTTTCAGGCCTGATGGAATTGGAACTGTGACTGTTGAAGAAAAGGAACGTTTTGAAGAAATCAAGGAGAGGCTCAGAGTTCTGTTGGAAAATCAGATTACACATTTTAGGTAAGGATCTGGGGTTAAAGGGCTTTTTAGGAGGATAAGCCCAGGGAGGGGCAAATTAAGGGCTTGGTTTTCTAAAACTATGAATCTATCAGAGACACACTGGATATTTAAAAACATCTGAATGAGGACTTATTGTATGGCATGGAAAACTAAGCTCAATATTTTATAATAACCTATAAGTGAGACGAATCTGAGAAGAAAATATATATATATGAAACTGAACCACTTTGCTGTGTACGTGATACTAGTACAATGTTGAAAACCAGCTATACTTAAAAAAAAAACAACTTGAAATAACAAATGAAAAAGCCAACCAAGACAGAGTTTGCTAATATTTAGGAGACTTAGAAATCTTGAGGTCATTTTATTTCCACCCTAAGCCCTCTGTGTAAAGTGTCCCGCTCCCTAAGTACCATGAGGAAGTGTCTTGCAAGGTTTATGGACTGCCCGAAATAGTCACTAGAACTATCTGTATCATCAAAAAACCTCCTGGATAGGGACTCCCCTGGTGGTACAGTGGTTAAGATGCAGGCTTTCACTGCTGTGGACCCAGGTTCAATCCCTGATTGGGGAACTAAAATCCCACAGACCGTGTGGTGCAGCAAAAATAAATAAAATCTGTGTGTGATATACATTTAAAAAAAAAAAACACAACCCTGGATAAATCCTTACTGGTTATACACTCTATGCAAGATACATTGCCAGTAACAAAAGATCAAATAGCAATTAAAAACTACAGTCAAAGCAAGATAATTAGCAGAATTGTGAATTTGCTCAAAATACACTCTTGTGTTTCCTATCTTAATCCTCTAGGGATTTAGGTGTGTTTGAAGTTTAGCTTGTTTCAACTAAAACTATTTCTTAATGGCAGTCTCAATAATTATATATAAGGTCACAATTGAGCTAACAAAGGGTTCTCCTTCACAATAGAAATCTAAACAGAACCTTATGTCATCACAAGAAATATTCTTTTCTGTTGCAGACATTTGCAGAGTCTCTCTTTAGTCATTATTCACACATACACATATATATACATTATATACACACATATATGGTGTGAATTCAGATTAACATAACACAACGTGACAAAATAAAAAGCATTCTCTGTTCCTCAGAGAGAGTTGCCATAGGAATCAAGTTATAGCATATTTCATGCTAAAATGCAATCGATTCAGCAACCTGAACGTTTTTCTGTCTGTTTTAGGTATTGCTTTCCATTTGGTCGACCTGAAGGTGCTTTGAAAGCTACCCTCTCACTCTTGGAAAGGGTAAGAATGAAAGTAAAAGACAGATGACATGTACACAGAGACATGAACATCACTGTGATGAAATATTGTGGTTGAATGACCTAGTTTCTCATTTTCAGAAGATTTTTTTACCGTTCATCAAATATCAGAATAAATATGAGAAAACTGCCAACCTCTCAAATAGTTAAGATATACTGATGATATGCTCCTAACCTTTCCATGAATCATGGACAGGCTTTGACAGCCCAACTGTGCACTGGAATTTTTTATTTTGTCTCTAACCATGGTGCTTGATCAATATTAAGTTGCAAAGAGGCATTCACAATTAATTTTAAACTGAGTTATTTAAGTATAAATGGGTAACACATATGATTGAACTGTTTTAAGAACCTTGTTTTTCCACCTGTAGGTCTTGATGAAAGACATTGTAACCCCAGTGCCACAAGAGGAGGTAAAAGCAGTCATCCGTAAATGTCTAGAGCAAGCTGCTTTAGTCAACTATTCTCGACTGTCAGAGTATGCCAAAATCGAAGGTAAGACCCCCTTCTGCCCCCAGTTTTTAATTTAAATTTTGGTATGCCTCCCTGGGGACATCTTTTTCTTTCCTGACAGGCACCAGAAAATAGTGGCCCATCTCTATATTTAAGCTGAAATTTGAAAACACTTGAAATGTGATAGCTTCCTCGGCTGTGGCCACATAAATGAATTCAAGAACAGGGGCTCAGGAAACAGTCTTTGTAGAAAAAGATGTTGAATATAGGATGTTATAGGACAACTAAGATCCTTCTAAGAGTTGGTGTTGGCCCCAGCTTTGCTCTGTGGCTAACGTTTTTCTGTGAAAGAGCTCTGTAGGATGGCTACCTTCTTTAAATAGAGGAAAACTAAACAGTTTGTTGTCCACTGTTGATTGCATTGGAAGTAAAACAAGAATTAAATAAAGCAACATCAAGATTTTGCTTAACTCTCTCTTACCCCTTGAACATATCTTGTCTCTTGGTAGCTTTTCAAACTTGATGGCAGGTTAGTGTTCCACTGTTCTCTGATGGCTCCTGGTTTGTTATAGATCTTGTTCAATCTTGTTACTCCAAACCTAGGATGGTTGTTATCACTCCCCTTTCAGGTTTTAGGGATGTGGTCACTAATGACCAAGTAATCGTCCAAAGGCACTTTGAGTCCACCCTACTTGAGAAGATATGGTTCTTTGGGACCTGTTTATTTGAAAAGGTATTAATTACTTTTCATTGTTACCCCGTTGGCTGCTATAGGGTGATTTGAAAACCACACCCAACTTGACCCGTGGTGTAAGTGTATAAATGTGGAAGTTCTGTGTGCAAAACTCAGTGTGTCCGCATTCTGGAATCCGATGTTCTCTCCCTTGTGAAACACCCAATCAATCCAGCAAATACTCATTGTCTGCCTTCAGTACATGACTGGAAAAAAATAATAATAATAAAGAGAGAGACCTAATTAACTACTAAAGCCCCATCACTTACCCTGCTGAAGTTCTTGTTTCCTTAGAGAATTAGGTTAAGATCATGTCAAATTTGCAGTGTTCTGTACATTCCATGTCCTCCCTCTCTCAATTTTGTCTGTCTGACAATGCAAATTGTGTACCAGTGGTAATGAATTCGTTGTTATGCATCCAGGGAGAAACACTTAAGAATTGGGCACTAAAAGGATGATCAACTCTTGACTTGGTAATGAGTGACAAAAATAGAGGAACAAGTAGATTGTTAAAGGGCTATATTAGCAAATAATGATTCCAGCATTTACCTTGCCAGGACATAATGATTGGTTGTATTTGTTAAAGTCAACCGGGGACCTAATAATTCTAGGCCAGGCCAGAGACGGGATGGGATCCAGAAACGTTCGGTTGCCATGTCCGATGACTCGTACGTAGGTCTTGGTCTAGCTATGACTAGTCTTTTGGTAAGATCTGCTCTCTTCTTTCAGATAAATATATCCAAAAACAAACTTTAAGATCTGTAAGTAAAAATGCATTCGTTTCCAAAGTAGATCAGCTGGTCTGTAATTTCCTTTTGTGCCTCAATTCTTCTTGGTTGTGTTAATTATCTTTTGCACTGTGACTTTTAGGTCTGGGGATTCTTTGAAGAAATCAGTCTTTTTTTTCCAACTCTCTTGTCAGAGAAGTACCTCATTCCACACTACCTGCTCTCTTCCGCTTCTCTCCTTCCTTGTCCGTGATTGGCTCAGCCACTTTTTGACTTTACCTCTGCAAAAGTGGCTGTGACGCCAATTTCAAAGCATGCTGGGATTGTTAATTCAGACAACCCAACATCCTCTGGCTGCATGTATCAGGTTTTCTTTCATGAACATAGTCCACCATAGGCTGAGACATGGCAGCTTTAAAGATATTACTACCAGTCAACTTTCTTTTACAAGGTACTGATCCTACCCCTAGAAAAGAAATCTTGACATTTGAGCTTCTCTGTGACCATTAAGAGCTTAGTTCCCTGAGAATGTTGGAAAGAAGTTATAGTAATATTGCTGGAGACTATGTTTATGAAGAAATACCTCAAGAGCCTTAGATACTAAAGTCTGAAATCCTTAGTATCTCGGAGCCTTCAATCAATGAAATTCTGTTTCCCTTTATTCATGATGTTTTCGGTCATTGTATTCTTGCAAATAATTCTAGAGAGACGTGTAAAATCATGGTCACAATCTCTCTCGTGACTCACGGCATGCTGAATGGTTAATCCAGTAGATCTCCAATTTTGATACTCCTTTTTTCTTTTATCCTGTGTTTATCCCAAAATATTCTGTGGCTATTTTCCTTTGAGCTAATGTAACGTTTTCCTCTAACCGATGACCTTTAACCTCTTGACCTCTGACCTAAGCCTCTTGCATGCCCAAATCCTCTTTTATAGGGAAAAAGAGAGAAATGTATGAGCATCCTGTCTTCTGCTTGGCCTCCCAAGTGATGGATTTAACCATTCGTGAGTACCTACCACCTCCTCGCCATGCTGGCTTCACTCTTTCTGTTTCCATTATTTCAAGAAAATCCAGATCCAAATCAACTCACTCTCCTTGCTTCAAGTTTTTTAGCATTGGCTTGTCTGTTGATTCTGTCTGTGAAACCCAATGTGAGAAGTCCAGTCACTTGTTATCAGCCTAACACAGGTTAGACAATTAAGCCATTTGTTTGTGATAAACTCAGATTTGTCTGTAAGTTTTTCAGTTATTCTCTGTCTGTGACCTGAATGCATTTTTACTTTGCTTGTGTGTAACCCCAATTTGTAAAGTGCTTGTCACTGGTACACAATCAAAAGATAGCAGCTAGGCGGGGAGCCATGTGTTAGGTGTCAGGAAAAAGACAGTTGGGGCAAAACCGTGCTTTCTTTTCCATGTTTAAGATGTCAAACTGTTGTGGGTAGAAGATCACACAAGTGGTCCCTTCTATGTAAAATGAGCTTTTATATGCCTCCTGTCTGTTCTCGCGCAAGCTGGGAAGCTTTTCCTTGTTCTTTCTGAAGATTTGAACTTGTCCTCATCCTCTAAGCTCTGGCTAGAACATATGACTTAATTGTCACTTGGAGAGTTCATGTATGTTTCATAGCTTGATTTCACATTAAAACTTAATTTCACTAATTTTCTATTTGTGCAGCATTTTTCACCTCTGTGAAGGAGCCTTTTTTTGCTGGCCCCCACACTTCTGGGCGGTGGGAACTCAAGGGCAACTTTATCTTTCCAATATCATGTATCACACATAAGTGGGGGGCATTTTGGTTCACTTGCTCATTAATCCTGCATATGTGTTCTTGTTTCTCTCTCTCTTCTCTCCTTGTTGTGCTTTCTCTTTCAAATAGAGAATCAAAAGGATGCAGGTGAACCCATTGTATATGCATTATAAACTGTCAGGACTGTTGAGTTATATTTAGTTTTTGTTTCCGTTTATGTTTCTTAATAGCTCCTTAACGTATGTACTCCCAAAGACTGATGTGGAGTTGCAATGATATTAAGGAGTTAATTTGTGCTGTCTCACTATATCTCTTGCCCACGAGATGTTGACCTCCGTAGAGCAGACTTTCTGTAAAGGCATAAGCTTCGAAGGGACAGAACTATGGTTTGCTGTGGAGCTTCATTTCATCTTTGGCTTCAAGGACTCCAGTGATTTGGCCTCATGTACTTTTTCCTTTTTAAAGTGACTGAAGCAAACTAATCTTCCTTTTTGTTTTTCATTTCTTTTTCCTGTTTTCTGCTCTATTGAGAAGTTTGTGTTCTTTGATGAATGTTTATCAGCCAAGGCAGAGAGGAATCGTCTCCGTGTTGTTCTTGTATGTACCATGTGATGGAGCAGGATGTACACGCAGGTGGCTAAAGGGGCCATTGCTAGAAGTTTCATGAGAGGAAAGCCCATAAAAGTTTTCTGGCTATGGCAGTTTTCTTCTTGTTTGGTTCCCAAACTTCTGAGTCTATTTTGAGGAAAGCTTGAAAAAATAGATAGTGTAGAGCATGGTTTTAAGGTCTAAAGACTTCTCCAAAGATAATTATCATTTGAGTAAAGTTGAATGTGTGTCAGATCAATTCAGAAAGCACTTTTGAGCACATGCCAGGCACTAGGCTAGTAATAAGTATTTGAAGACTCACAAACCTATGTTCAAGACATATAAGTTCTTCTCTCCCTGGAAGGGAAGATGTTCATGTATCCATTCACTCATTCATTCATTCAACAGGTGCTTAGTGGGAGCCTGCCATGTGCCAGGTACAATGGTAAAACCAGGGACTGTGTAAACAAGAAGTAACAGCTGACACCCTCATAGAGCATATGTGTCAATGGGTAATTAAATGTAAATTATAAATTCTATGCTCAACAATACTAATGAGTAGAGTTGTGTGTGAGAAGGCATTGTTGGAAAGCCATAGAAGTCTTTGCAGGGATGGCAAGTTTGAACTACATCTTGAAAGGTCAACTAGAAAAGGAGACGGGATGGGAAAGTGGAGAGGCATCCTAGCTAAAGAGAGTAATATATGCAAATACATAAAACCATACCATTAATAAAAATAGCTAAAGCTTATTCAGTGTGTATTACATGCCAGTAATGACTCTTAAGTAATTTATATGTATTCACTCATTTAAACTTCAAAATCTCTTATGAGATAGCTACTGCTATTATTCCCATATTAGAAATGAGCAAACTAAGATATGCAAAGGTTAAATAACATGTTCCTAGAAGCCTGAGTGCAGAGCCAGAGTCTGAGGCCAGGCAGAGGCCGTACTCTGAACTGCTCTGTAACTCAGTGTGGCTGTACAACAGGCTGAAATAGCAGCAGGAGTGGGCACCAGTGATGGCAACAGAGGCAGCAGATGCGATCTCTCTGTACCTTCATAATACAGAGCTCAGATGGTCTCTCATGGTCCATGGGTTCTTCACCTGGAATCTGTACCAATTTTTGCAGACAGTTTCCACAAGAAAAATTCCACATGTCTCCCATCCAAAGGTGACCGAGAGCCGATAAAGCTCTTTAAGCAAGAGGGCAGCTTGGTGATTTGCACTCCAGAAAAACCATACCAGCAGAGATAGAGAAAAAAGATTGAGGAGGAGGGAGGGGTAAAAGTGGACCTGAAAGTTAAGATCACAGCAGAGTTGGGTTTGAAGCTTGGTACATCCGAGGCCCCTTCTAAGCAAAGTAGATCTCAGCTATAATCACAACCATAATCACTTCTTTCCTGATCTTTACATCTTTTATTTTACCCTCCCCCTACCTTTCCTTAGACGGAACAAAGTGTGAATACATGGATGGGTGTACAAAATTAACTGTGTGGAGGTGGCCAGGCACAACTGGAGTTATCCATACAAAAATCGAGGTGCAAACAGCTGCTGAAGGCTGCAGTCAGACTGTGCTTTGCGAGGCTCTGAGACTCTACAGATGGCATTTTGGTGGACTTATGCTTTCTGTCGGGGAGCATTATTAGAAATTGCATGTTCAGTTTAATTACAGTATCTCAAAAAAAAAAAAAAAAAGAGATGTAAAAGGCTGTTACTCTATGAAAGAAAAGCTGTGACTCCTGCAAATGAATTCTATTATTTTAAATACATTTCCATTTAAACTGTCACACTTTCTGAACTCAGCAAATCTCTGAGAAAGTCTACACCCCTGTTGCTGGTTTGCCTCAGTTCTCGGCTAAATACTTGTATAATTTTTCCTTCAAATACAGCAAGAATTAGCAAAATAGATAGATCTATAGCCAGATAGACAGCCAGCCTACCCATGGGCCCAAGCACTGTGCTAAGGACTTAATAAGAAGGATCTGATTCATCTGTTACTTTAGTCCCATCGAGAAGGTTTCATTACTGCCCTTCCTACAGTTGAGGAAGCCAAGATTTGGAAAGGATAAATGACATTCTTCAGTAGGATTTGAACCCACATCATTCTAATTTCAAACACCATGCTTTTTTTTTTCCTTTTATTGTGGGAGAGGGGTCTCTTTCCTCCATTCAGCCTTTTCAGCCAGCATGATAGCAATTGGATATTACCCTTTCACTCAGTGGATAAATTCAAAATTACTTACAACTTTTATTTCAGGAAAACCGCCAAAGTCAGAGCAGTCTTCTGGGCCCAGATCATTGCCAAAATCTTTCCCCTGTGAAGTCTTCCTGAGGGCAGTGAGATCCCCTGAGATTGTCAGAGAACTGAGGATTTTTCTCTTCTTCCCAAATGACAGAAACGTTCTAGAGCAAGTCAGATTTATCCAAAGGACTTTCAGCCAGATTCTGTAGTAGTGAGGTTCTGTATCTTTCCCTGTCTCCATCAAGCCTTATAGGTCTGAGTCCAGTTGAAGAAGAAAAAGAGAAACAAGCAAGCTTATGACACTCAGCAGCACACAGTTATGGAGCCACTCACCCAAGAGACCAGTGAGGGTAAATCCCATCTCAGTAGATCCAGGCTATCCTAAATTCCTAAAACAAGGCCCATCTAACACTTCCTGGTCTTAAACACTGGGGACTAAATGTTTATCTTTTCATCTTTCTTGTTTCAGTGATACATAAACTAGGGTTTCCAAGCCAGAATTATCTGTAGACTAGTATCTCCTCTATACTTTATGAAAAGTGAGGAGGGCAGGGAGAAACATGTTTCATACACTCTCACCAAGGAAGATCCTGGAGGAAGAGAGGATGTGTTAAAAATATGCCATGAATCAATAAATATGAAACTGACATCTCTTCTCCCAGAACAAAAAGACATGCTGCCGATCACGATAACAACTGTCATTTATTGAGAATTTAGTATGTGCTAAGTAGATACATGCATATCTCATTTAATTTTCACAACAATTCTGTAAGTATTTTGTTACCATATTTCATTGAATCTAAAAGGCATCAATTATAAGATGTGCCATTAATTTATGTAATCCTAAGAATAAAATAATGCTGCCAACTAAATTGTGACACACCATCAAATGTAAGATGCATCCAATTTCAGAAATGTTAAAATAGGCCTCTTACACTCCATGAAATAAAAAAATCACTGTTGTCTGTAGAAATGCAGAGAAATGAAACAGAGAGATGTTAAGTAACTTGCCCAGGGGCACACAGCTGGTTAGTTGTAGAGACAGAATTTGAACATGAACCTAATTCCAAGCCCACAACTTTCAACTTCTATACTATGAAAGGCTTGTGATTGTTAGTGATAAAATAAGAGGTTTCTTAATCACTTAATCCCAAACCACCATTTGACAGATGGGGAGACCAAAGCATAGAGAAAAGAAGCCAGTTTCAAAATAAGATAGGCAAGTGAGCAGCTCTTGTCTGGGGTCCTGCACACTCTTTAGGGCCTTCACCCACCCCCACACTGACCCCTGCCACCACCACCAGGCTGCCATGTCTTTCAGCCAAGAGATACTGTCCCCACTCATGATCTAGTAACTGGTTTCTAGTGTGACAGTTGAGAGATTCCAGAGTCCACATACCAGAATCCTAAATGCACAGCTCCAAGAAAACAGTCTCCCAGGACCAGCCTGAACACTCAGGATCTGTTATGTCAAAAATTTACATCACCCAGTCTTGGCTCTAATTAGTTTTTAACCTGTTTAAGTCTCACTTTTGTGTTCTGTGCGTGCATACTAAGTTGCTTTAGTCATGTCCAACTCTTTCGCCCCTGTGGACCATAGCCCACCAGGCTTCTCCATCTGTGGGATTCTCCAGCCAAGAATACTGGAGTGGGTTGCCATTTCCTTCACCAGGTATCTTCCCAACCCAGGAAACAAACCTGCGTCTCACTTAGGCCCCCTGCTTTAGCAGGCAGATTCTTTACCACTAGCGCCACCTGCGAAGCCCCTTTGTTTTCTGTAAAAGAGGCTAATAATGTTTCCTCCTTTCGAAGGGTTGTTGCAAAGATTAAAACATACATTTCCAACAGAGCTCTTAACACAGTGCCTGGTACATAATAAGCCCTCATTACTATCTATCTATAAAGACGAAGTTTTATATATGTTATTATAAACATAAAATTATGTCATTATTGGTGTATTATTATTTAAAAGGAAACCCCCAAATCCAAATGTACAATATAGACATATTATTTGATTTCAGAAATGGAATAGAAAGCAGTGCTTCTCAAAATTTAATCTTTATGCAGATCTCTGGGGATCTCGTTAAAACGTACTTTCTGATTTGGTACGTCTAGAAGGGGAGCATGGAAATCTGCATTTCTAACACACTGACGATGAAGCCGCTGAGGCAGGGGCTGTGGTTTGAATGTCAGTGGACTGTAGGAAGCAGCCGATTTATCTCTTTATCATAAATTTCAAAAGAAAATGTTACAATATAGTCCCACATATGTTAAATACCCATTGAGTTCCAGGAACTAGGTCAGGTACCAGAGAAGGGAGCCGTGAGAAAATGCAGCCCAGGTCCCTTGCCCTCAAGTAGCTCCCAATAAACTTCTCAGGGAGAGGACAGGCGATAAAACAAGTGATTTCATCTAGAGACTGTTGTGGAGGGAGGGGCAGGATGCTGCAGAAATGCCACACACAGGGATGTCACCTGGGCTGGGGTCCTTGATGCATGGCGCCCAGGGCTGATCTCCTGAGAATTGCCTGGGATGTTCCTCGGCCTTGTTGAAGGCCTACTCGTCATCCATCCAGATGTCCCAGAGTCTGTCCTAGAGCACCCACGACAGTATAAGTGAAAGTTTATTTGGGGACTGGGTGAATGTTTAATAGTACTATTAAATAAGTAGCCTTATTAGAGCAAGTGTTCGAAAACAACCACCACCACTGTAAATAGCTTAAGCAAGAAAAGGTCATTTTTGGCCTGTGTAGCTAAGAAATGCATGGAGGGATTGGACTCAGAAATAAAGGCTTTTAGTGTGTCTTGATCTCTCCAGCTGCTGACAGCCTTCTTTAATGTGATTGTCATGATAGCAGGGGTTGGGGCCAAAATAGCCACAGATAGCACTAGGTTTTTATCCCAGATGCTGAGGCATGAGGCGAAAAGAGGTTTCCTCTCTATGAAACTGTATACAGTTCCAGAGAACACTCTTATTGGCCAGGCTTGTGTCACGTGTTAGTCCCTGAGCCAATCATAATACCCATGATGACGTGGGGTGTTGTGGTTGCCCCAGCTTGGCTCACATGGCTGCTGCTATTTAGTATTCGTTGCTTGACATTCCCACTAAAGCTGCATAGAGTGGAAGAGGGGCAGTTCTAAGCAAGGCAACTGCACATACAAGAATAGCAAATGTCTACTACTGTGTCTCTCCAGAATTAAGTTTACTGTTCTTAGGTACAACAGCTCAGTCACGAGGACAAGCCTGACCGTGGATACAAAGATACCAAATTGGAGGGAGAAAAAAAAAAAAATATATATATATATATATATGTATGTGTGTGTGTGTGTATATATCTTTACGTGTGTGTGTTTGTATATGTGTGTGCGTGTGTGTGTGTATATATATATCTTTGTGTGTATGTGTATATATATCTATATCTATATCTTAATAGCATTGTTTCTTTCTTGTGGATATAATATATTTTAATTTGAATACAAAGATTTTTCATTATCTTAAATCACTTTTCATTGCATTAAAATACCTGAAGTTGTTTTCTGGTTTGCAAGTAGAAGTTAACAATGTTTGCTATTCATCACTTCAGCTATATGCATTTGCTCCATAACCAGGGGCTTTGGCTAAGAGATGAAAGTTGCCTGTATAGTATTTATGCGTATTGCAACCACAGAATATTTGGTTTTCCAAGAAAGCACACCACTGGGCTAGATCCACTGAGGATTTCCTGCTCTGGACCAGGTACTGTACTAGTCCCTAGAAATACAGAATTCACTGGGTACAGGGAAACACGAACATGCATATCATTGGCTATTAGTCAGGGACCATAAGAGGTCAAGCAGAGGTCTCAACAGAAGAGCTGAGTCTTTGTTATGAAGGTATAACTCCTGGGGCTGGGGGGAGGCAAGGTAGGGAATCTCTTAAAGGCTTTTGAGCACGAGTATGATAGGTTCAGATGTATGCTCTATGAAGATCACCATGAATGCTGTGTGAGCAATGAACTACAAGGGAGGGAAAGGACTAAAGGCTGGTTTGGAGTCTTTAGCAACCGTTGAGGTGGAGATGATGAGACGAGAGTTGAACATCAACTCTGTCAACAAGAGTAGAGCCAAATGATCTCGTACAATGGGAGGTAAAATCAAGAGACACAGTAGAGGTGGACTGGGCAGCCCACGCCACCCGTGTCCTTATGGGGAAGAGCCAAAGATGGCTTTAATAAAAAGAGTAAACAATTCGTGACTCACGTACTGGTCTTTAGTAACATATACTTCATATTGCCCTAAAAATGGAATCTTCTGAAAGGCAGTGATGAAGATACAGGGGATCAGGTATTCTTGATGGCCTGTTCCACTGAAGAAGTTACATTGAATTATGACCCTGTTTGAAATGTGTGGTCCTTGGAGCCATTGTTTTAGGTAGTCAGCGTATTCTGGGAAGCGTGTTGTGGCTATCTGTTTGGGTTTCTCGTCCCACTCTAGCTTTTATCCACCCCTACCCCCAAATCCTAGTGAATTGCTCTGGGATAGTTATTTTCAGTAATTACATAATACAAACACTGGCATCTTCAGCAAAACATAAATAGGTTGAAACTTGGTTTTAAGTGTTCTTTCAATCAACCATATCCATTTCTCATACGATGTTTCTGGAACTGGCAATTAACTGGCTTGCTGGAGTCAGAGCTGGTCAGGTTATTTAAGGGCTGTTGGAGAATCTCTCACTCCTGGATGCCTCTCTTTCTTTGCTTAGCTGAGCCTGCAGAGGAATTCTCTTTTTTATTTTTCTGCAGTCACATTTAACTCCCTCTCTGGAAGCCAAGCAGATTTAATTGTGTAAACATGAGCAATGGTAATTGGGTAAATGAAGTTGGAAACCAAGGTATGATGTTTTTGTTTTGCTCTGTGAGGGGGAAAAAAATAGGGAGCTTGTTTTTCTATGGTGGCAAACCTCACTGTCAGAATTCTGGACAGACAGTTGGCAGGAAGGAATCCCTTTACGGATTTTCATTGAGACCCATTGAGCTGAAACATGTATCTGCTGCCTTGCTAGTTATGGATCTGCCCTGGGGCATTTCATTGTTTAATAAAGTGACTTACGAAGTGGTTTACACAGGTTCTGTTATCTGAGAAAGAATAAATGAGGAGTTTCCCTAAGAAGTGCACTCTCAGGTAATACACATTCATTCAGAGAACCAGAAGAGGTGTTACCAGAAATGCTCCCAACTTTGCGCCCTGCTGTAGGTGGAAAAGCAGATTTTAACAAGACATAAAATATAGAATTCCTTTTTATAAAGAAAAGATTAGTAATTGCCTTCCTTTATATAGCTGTCATTTAATACTGATTTTTTTTAAAAAGTCTATTTACATACAATCTTTCCCAAACAAAAGATTTAAATAAGAAGAGACTGGTGAATAGAATATTTTTTTAGTCCTTCATTTCAAACGTTGAGGTGATTTCCACAAGAAAAGGATGATATCAACTTTTGCTTTTCAGAGATGGTTTTGCCAGGATATTATATTTATCCTTATTTCTTGTATTTTTTATTATTGCCGCTAGAATTCCATTTCCTATAAGCCTGCAGTAAACTTCATTTTCCCAGTTGAAAAATTCAAGCAAACCAAGAAGCAGACTTGGCAATGCAGTATGTCCCCCTCACCATACAGCTTGCTTTATAAATGAAAACCATTCGAAAGGACCAGGTCCGAGGTTAATGAGACACTCATTAAAGAGAGAGAATGGCAGAAGCTGATAGTGCCCTGCGCCTGTGTTGAAGGAGAGGCTATTGTTATAGGATGTTTGCTGTGCTGATATTGTAAACCACATGACAGATGGGTCAAGTGCTGATTACCGTATTCTAACATTTGGAATAGCAAGTAACATATTTGATAAGCTGGCAAGTTTTTATATATGATTCAACCCACAATATAAAAGCCATGAGAACTCCAAATTGAAAATAATTAAATGAGCTGGAAACAATCAGATACCACACATTTTTTTTCCCCACAAAATGACAGATTTTGACATGTTGAAATCCCACAAAGGGAGCAAGAATATTCCCCAGCTCAATTGAACTAATAATGGCCCTTCATCTGCTTTTGCAAAGCAGTTAATCCCTGCCTTCTCACCACGTGGGAGACAACAGTGAAGATTTGTAGGCACCTGAAGCTTTACAGAGATCCCTCCCATGCATTGTTTTCTTGGCTGTTCTTGGCAACCTCTCAAGGTATACAAAAGGAAGATGTTAATACTCTCAGTTTACAGAGGAGGACGCTGAAGCCTGGAGAGGCTTACACAGAGGGGAGAAGGTTCCATAGGAAATTAAGTAGCCTCGTGAGGATGAGAAGTCATGTCCCCCAGCTCTGTTGACATCAAGTGCTATTTCTGGTCATCTGGAAGGAGGAAGCAGCTGTTAACATTTAGGCGTGCTTTACTGTACAAAAAGTCTATCTTCTTTCGGTCAGTGGTACCACCACCACCATCCATGTGTTCCCATCCGGATGAAGGCATTCCGCCTCTGAGTGTCTCAGTACGGTGTTAAAGCGTCTCGTCCTCGTCAGGCAGTGTCACACCTCTGTAACGCTGCAGTCACTCCAGGAAAGCAGCAGCTCTCCATTCGTGTGTGATCATTTTTGCTTGTTTGGTTGTTCTTTTCAGAGTTTGTCATCTTACTTGTCACCTTTGTGATAGTCACTTTGTCTCTTTACTTTTTTTTTTTTTTTTTTANCCTGTTCCACTGAAGAAGTTACATTGAATTATGACCCTGTTTGAAATGTGTGGTCCTTGGAGCCATTGTTTTAGGTAGGCAGTGTATTCTGGGAAGCGTGTTGTGGCTATCTGTTTGGGTTTCTCGTCCCACTCTAGCTTTTATCCACCCCTACCCCCAAATCCTAGTGAATTGCTCTGGGATAGTTATTTTCAGTAATTACATAATACAAACACTGGCATCTTCAGCAAAACATAAATAGGTTGAAACTTGGTTTTAAGTGTTCTTTCAATCAACCATATCCATTTCTCATACGATGTTTCTGGAACTGGCAATTAACTGGCTTGCTGGAGTCAGAGCTGGTCAGGTTATTTAAGGGCTGTTGGAGAATCTCTCACTCCTGGATGCCTCTCTTTCTTTGCTTAGCTGAGCCTGCAGAGGAATTCTCTTTTTTATTTTTCTGCAGTCACATTTAACTCCCTCTCTGGAAGCCAAGCAGATTTAATTGTGTAAACATGAGCAATGGTAATTGGGTAAATGAAGTTGGAAACCAAGGTATGATGTTTTTGTTTTGCTCTGTGAGGGGGAAAAAAATAGGGAGCTTGTTTTTCTATGGTGGCAAACCTCACTGTCAGAATTCTGGACAGACAGTTGGCAGGAAGGAATCCCTTTACGGATTTTCATTGAGACCCATTGAGCTGAAACATGTATCTGCTGCCTTGCTAGTTATGGATCTGCCCTGGGGCATTTCATTGTTTAATAAAGTGACTTACGAAGTGGTTTACACAGGTTCTGTTATCTGAGAAAGAATAAATGAGGAGTTTCCCTAAGAAGTGCACTCTCAGGTAATACACATTCATTCAGAGAACCAGAAGAGGTGTTACCAGAAATGCTCCCAACTTTGCGCCCTGCTGTAGGTGGAAAAGCAGATTTTAACAAGACATAAAATATAGAATTCCTTTTTATAAAGAAAAGATTAGTAATTGCCTTCCTTTATATAGCTGTCATTTAATACTGATTTTTTTTAAAAAGTCTATTTACATACAATCTTTCCCAAACAAAAGATTTAAATAAGAAGAGACTGGTGAATAGAATATTTTTTTAGTCCTTCATTTCAAACGTTGAGGTGATTTCCACAAGAAAAGGATGATATCAACTTTTGCTTTTCAGAGATGGTTTTGCCAGGATATTATATTTATCCTTATTTCTTGTATTTTTTATTATTGCCGCTAGAATTCCATTTCCTATAAGCCTGCAGTAAACTTCATTTTCCCAGTTGAAAAATTCAAGCAAACCAAGAAGCAGACTTGGCAATGTAGTATGTCCCCCTCACCATACAGCTTGCTTTATAAATGAAAACCATTCGAAAGGACCAGGTCCGAGGTTAATGAGACACTCATTAAAGAGAGAGAATGGCAGAAGCTGATAGTGCCCTGCGCCTGTGTTGAAGGAGAGGCTATTGTTATAGGATGTTTGCTGTGCTGATATTGTAAACCACATGACAGATGGGTCAAGTGCTGATTACCGTATTCTAACATTTGGAATAGCAAGTAACATATTTGATAAGCTGGCAAGTTTTTATATATGATTCAACCCACAATATAAAAGCCATGAGAACTCCAAATTGAAAATAATTAAATGAGCTGGAAACAATCAGATACCACACATTTTTTTTCCCCACAAAATGACAGATTTTGACATGTTGAAATCCCACAAAGGGAGCAAGAATATTCCCCAGCTCAATTGAACTAATAATGGCCCTTCATCTGCTTTTGCAAAGCAGTTAATCCCTGCCTTCTCACCACGTGGGAGACAACAGTGAAGATTTGTAGGCACCTGAAGCTTTACAGAGATCCCTCCCATGCATTGTTTTCTTGGCTGTTCTTGGCAACCTCTCAAGGTATACAAAAGGAAGATGTTAATACTCTCAGTTTACAGAGGAGGACGCTGAAGCCTGGAGAGGCTTACATAGAGGGGAGAAGGTTCCATAGGAAATTAAGTAGCCTCGTGAGGATGAGAAGTCATGTCCCCCAGCTCTGTTGACATCAAGTGCTATTTCTGGTCATCTGGAAGGAGGAAGCAGCTGTTAACATTTAGGCGTGCTTTACTGTACAAAAAGTCTATCTTCTTTCGGTCAGTGGTACCACCACCACCATCCATGTGTTCCCATCCGGATGAAGGCATTCCGCCTCTGAGTGTCTCAGTACGGTGTTAAAGCGTCTCGTCCTCGTCAGGCAGTGTCACACCTCTGTAACGCTGCAGTCACTCCAGGAAAGCAGCAGCTCTCCATTCGTGTGTGATCATTTTTGCTTGTTTGGTTGTTCTTTTCAGAGTTTGTCATCTTACTTGTCACCTTTGTGATAGTCACTTTGTCTCTTTACTTTTTTTTTTTTTTTTTTAACCGTCTCTCCTCACCTACCCAAGCAGCTCCCCCGCCACCTCCTGGGCCTCCTCCACCCACCCAAACGCAGACCAGCATGTTATATCAGAGGCTCAAAGGCATGCCTAGGCCAAAACCAAGTACTGTAAACTTTTACGTTTCCTTTATGCGACAGCTTTCTAGTTTAGTTTGCTTTGCTGTTCATTTCTCTGGAAATTTTCTTTAGCATACTAACCTGAGGCTCAGACTCTCAAGTTTGACACCATAGGTTTTGAGAGACTTGAAGAGAGAGCATTATTTCCAAATGTCCACATTTTTTTTTGTCTAGCTCTGTCTGACATATGCAACATTTTCAAATCTCAGTGTCAGCACAAAATAACATTGTTGCATAACATTTTGCATGATGATTTTTTTCCTATGTTATGAGCTTCAATTCTGTTGTATGAAATGTTTACTAAGTCTATTGTATTTTTAGTTCCCCTTTGTCAGTGCTCCAGCTAGTACAAGATTGGGTGATAGGAATATTGCAGTATGTTTCCAGATATTGCAGACAGCAGACATGACCCCAAAAAAATCATTTCTAAGCACAAATTTCTCCTTGATCTCTGCTGGGGGGATGGAAGAGGGGCTACAGGATTTTGCACAATATTTTCTTTAAAGACAACATCTTAAACAAGTTGATTTTAGTACCATTTTTACTAACTAGTGAGTCAACAGTGCAAGTAAGAGGAAAATAAAGTCGTGTCTCAATATAGAAGCTTGATCTACAGATAATGGAATTGTAGCTAATTAATAATAAATGAAAGTCTGGCTATATGGGTCCATTGAAAGATGAAATATTCTAGATTGAAGCATACGTAACCTACTTACATGAAATGGTTGCAGGTTAAAGCAAAATTGCAAAAGATTTTATTAAACATACTGTCTGTATATATACATCAGGCATACACATATTTGCGTACAGGTGTACACACTCACAGAAAGATTGTGTACACGTGTAGACTCTATGTGTATCTATTGATATATATGGTAATCAATCTCAGAGCACTGCATATTAAAACAAATCTTCAGGTGATCCTAGCTTATGCATCTTGGATTTCTCCCAACACAAAAATCATTTACATCTTTGAAATAAAAGTACATAAGAATATTGATGGAATGATTTCCATTACTGCATCGTGTGTCATGGACATCTAGAATTTCCCTAGATTTGGTAAGTGTTCCGCCCAAAAGAATAGTATTCTCTATTTTGTAAGTAAGAGATTTCAAAGATGTGCCCCAAGTGGGATTTCCTGCAGATTTGTATTAACGTGCAGGCTTGTCTGGTTACTAGAAAATGTATGTAAGTGTGTGATGTGTGTATGTGGGTGTATGTGTCGAATAGGTAATAAGCATAGGATGAGGAATTTGCAAATTGATGTGTAAATGTGAATATCAACTAACAAAAAAGTAGCCTGTGCATATTTACTATCAAAATGCAAATACCTCACTCTACACATATTACCTCAACATATATACACAGTATGTTTGTTAGAAATGCCTGAAAGCCTACTAATGAAATTATGATAGTCCATTTGTGAAATTACAAACAGACAAGGCACCCCAGAAGCCCAGGTATCAAACCTGTCACTCAGTCTTTCTCCAGGTATTATTGCTGTGGACTAGGCAGTGAGTTGTCAGCCCCTGAGCTGTGCACATCACCTTATCTGGGTGGTGGAGACTCTCTGCCTAATCTGCAGATTTATTTCCCCCCAGCTCCCACCTTCAAACCCCCACCTTCTATGCAGCCACACTTCCACCTGAACCTGGCAGAGACAACGGAGCATTCTGTTGGCCTGATTCCAGAAAGCTCGTTTTCATACCAGTCATCAGGCCTTGTTAGAGTGAAACTTGCACCACCTCAATTATCTGACCAACCGCATCCATCATTCATCGTCCCCATTGGCTGGACCACTCCTTTTGCATAGTGTTTCACAGAATTTTTCTTTCTTGTTGTTAAATCCTACATTATTAGTCATCTTCCATGTTCATCACCTATATAACAAATGCACACACAAAAAAGGAAAATATTATGAGAAACTGCTTGTTTCTCTTCTTTCTAAATTAGCCACCTCCCTACCATTTTGTTTACCACTCCCCCGACAAACACACCCAACCAGCTGCTAACAGGACACCAGCCCTTCCTGTGAAGCATTCAGTTACCTTCTCTGGCAAGTAAAACCCTGAAGTCAAAACATACTTGCTTCAGATGAGGAGATTGAAATAACTTTCAGCAGTCCTTTTGTGCACATGCATACCCTCCTTGTGGAATTGTGCTAAAGGATCCTAATTGCTATTACACACTGCCGTTACACACCATGGGCTATAGATGACTCAGGCTTCAAGATCTGAAGGAGTCGAAGCACAAACTACAAGTTCANCCCTTCCTGTGAAGCATTCAGTTACCTTCTCTGGCAAGTAAAACCCTGAAGTCAAAACATACTTGCTTCAGATGAGGAGACTGAAATAACTTTCAGCAGTCCTTTTGTGCACATGTATACCCTCCTTGTGGAATTGTGCTAAAGGATCCTAATTGCTGTTACACACTGCCGTTACACACCATGGGCTATAGATGACTCAGGCTTCAAGATCTGAAGGAGTCAAAGCACAAACTACAAGTTTANAGATTGAAATAACTTTCAGCAGTCCTTTTGTGCACATGCATACCCTCCTTGTGGAATTGTGCTAAAGGATCCTAATTGCTATTACACACTGCCGTTACACACCATGGGCTATAGATGACTCAGGCTTCAAGATTTGAAGGAGTCGAAGCACAAACTACAAGGTCACCTGTGAGTTTAGACTGGTTGAATTCAGGGCATTTCATTGGCTTAGGAAATCTTTGTTTTAGATATTACTCTTTGCCCCACCCCAACAGGAAAAAAAAAAGTACAGTTCTTTGTAACATAATAACATTGCCAAACATTCATGAATTTAGCTCTATAAAGGATAAAATGAAAACCAGAGTTTGGAAATCAGGGATCAGTTTGTTCTTAAGTCCAATAAAAGCCCTTTCAATACAGTAGAAGCTAAAGCGCACTGTTGCCAACTCACTGATAAAATTTCACTTGTACCAACCAGTGAAACAAACCACTTCATCCAATACTCTACACCCTATGTTCTTTTAAAAATTCTATCCTGCCTTCTATCGAGTGGCCCAGGAATGTCCATTAATTCTCAGTCTCTACCCCGGGCAACTTACAACAGCCAGACCTTTTAGTCTGCTTTTTTTAAAATGAACATTCCAATACCTGTTAAACATGCCAACCTTGAGTGAAAAACAGTGCTGTCGTATTGTTTAGAGATAAAGCCAGGAAACAGATGGAGCAGCAATCAAAACTAAGCTTCTGTTACCTCGTCCCACCTCAGGTAGCACAAACATTGACTAGAGAGGGATATACAATAGTCCATTTATGCTGTCTTTAAAGAACATGTGTACAAAATGTCGCTAAATTTGTAACGGGCTGTCATAGTCTTCATACAGCTTTAATAAGCAAATTGGAAGCTGGAGCACTGCTTTTTCTTAGTATGTTATTATAATAGTAATGGTGATAATAATAATAAAATGGCTTTCTGGTTTGCTCACTACTAATTATGTGGCATTTAACATTTGCATGAAACCTAAAAAAAAATTTAAAAAGGGATAATCTTTGGAATTTCTTATCCACTAGTTCTAATGGCCACAAAATTAGCCCACCACTTTCACTGAATTTTAACACAAATTCTTGTACTACAGAAAATGTAGGCCGGTTAATCACTCCTGCCAAAAAGCTGGAAGATACAATACGTCTTGCTGAACTAGTCATTGAAGTTCTTCAGCAGAACGAAGAGCACCACGCAGAGGTAAGCGGGCACCAGGGGGCAGGGCCTCTCACTCCTCAGAAGATGCAGCAGGACTGATGCTACTGGCAACTTTGTGAATACAGTGTCTTAACTCCCATTTTCTTTTAACTGACCTTGTAATGTGAATGAAAGTGGCAATTTTGCAAGGAGGATCCTTTACAGGGTTGTTTAAAACAGCCAAAAAGTGGGTTGTGTGATGTACATTTCAGCTTGAGTTTTCAGATGTTTCTAGCAACAAGCCAAAGAGGTGAGTATATCTTTGAGATAATTATTCAAGCAGCATATGGTTATTGTCAGGAACATATGAAATACTTTTTGGTCTTTTGTGGCTGTTTCTGTTGCTACCACTGTTGTTTTGATTTATTTTATTTGGTGTGTGGATTGAGAGCCGTCTTTTTGAATTTATCTCCGTAACTTAGTCGACTTGCCCTAGAGTCTTCATTTGTTAATCTCAGATGACCTGGGTTGCTAAACTCAGTGACAGAAACAAATTATTCTGTGTTGTTCAACTTGTTGATTCTCCAACCTACATCTAAATAAATATAGCTTACTTTTTTTTTAAATAAGCCACTGTCAAAATTATTATTTTGATAATTATACACTGAGGGATTTAGAGGCTAATTCAATCCCAAACCTGTAAGGACTTAAACAACCCAACCTTTCCAAGAAAAGATTCCAAGATTTCATAATGATCAAACTGTTANAAAAAAAAAAGTACAGTTCTTTGTAACATAATAACATTGCCAAACATTCATGAATTTAGCTCTATAAAGGATAAAATGAAAACCAGAGTTTGGAAATCAGGGATCAGTTTGTTCTTAAGTCCAATAAAAGCCCTTCCAATACAGTAGAAGCTAAAGCGCATTGTTGCCATCTCACTGATAAAATTTCACTTGTACCAACCAGTGAAACAAACCACTTCATCCAATACTCTACACCCTATGTTCTTTTAAAAATTCTATCCTGCCTTCTATCGAGTGGCCCAGGAATGTCCATTAATTCTCAGTCTCTACCCCGGGCAACTTACAACAGCCAGACCTTTTAGTCTGCTTTTTTTAAAATGAACATTCCAATACCTGTTAAACATGCCAACCTTGAGTGAAAAACAGTGCTGTCGTATTGTTTAGAGATAAAGCCAGGAAACAGATGGAGCAGCAATCAAAACTAAGCTTCTGTTACCTCGTCCCACCTCAGGTAGCACAAACACTGACTAGAGAGGGATATACAATAGTCCATTTATGCTGTCTTTAAAGAACATGTGTACAAAATGTCGCTAAATTTGTAACGGGCTGTCATAGTCTTCATACAGCTTTAATAAGCAAATTGGAAGCTGGAGCACTGCTTTTTCTTAGTATGTTATTATAATAGTAATGGTGATAATAATAATAAAATGGCTTTCTGGTTTGCTCACTACTAATTATGTGGCATTTAACATTTGCATGAAACCTAAAAAAAAATTTAAAAAGGGATAATCTTTGGAATTTCTTATCCACTAGTTCTAATGGCCACAAAATTAGCCCACCACTTTCACTGAATTTTAACACAAATTCTTGTACTACAGAAAATGTAGGCCGGTTAATCACTCCTGCCAAAAAGCTGGAAGATACAATACGTCTTGCTGAACTAGTCATTGAAGTTCTTCAGCAGAACGAAGAGCACCACGCAGAGGTAAGCGGGCACCAGGGGGCAGGGCCTCTCACTCCTCAGAAGATGCAGCAGGACTGATGCTACTGGCAACTTTGTGAATACAGTGTCTTAACTCCCATTTTCTTTTAACTGACCTTGTAATGTGAATGAAAGTGGCAATTTTGCAAGGAGGATCCTTTACAGGGTTGTTTAAAACAGCCAAAAAGTGGGTTGTGTGATGTACATTTCAGCTTGAGTTTTCAGATGTTTCTAGCAACAAGCCAAAGAGGTGAGTATATCTTTGAGATAATTATTCAAGCAGCATATGGTTATTGTCAGGAACATATGAAATACTTTTTGGTCTTTTGTGGCTGTTTCTGTTGCTACCACTGTTGTTTTGATTTATTTTATTTGGTGTGTGGATTGAGAGCCGTCTTTTTGAATTTATCTCCGTAACTTAGTCGACTTGCCCTAGAGTCTTCATTTGTTAATCTCAGATGACCTGGGTTGCTAAACTCAGTGACAGAAACAAATTATTCTGTGTTGTTCAACTTGTTGATTCTCCAACCTACATCTAAATAAATATAGCTTACTTTTTTTTTAAATAAGCCACTGTCAAAATTATTATTTTGATAATTATACACTGAGGGATTTAGAGGCTAATTCAATCCCAAACCTGTAAGGACTTAAACAACCCAACCTTTCCAAGAAAAGATTCCAAGATTTCATAATGATCAAACTGTTACACCACTGCTTGTTTCAAAACTGAGATTTAAAAGCATTTCTCTTAAAATCGCCTATTTAAAAAACCTCCCACATGCTCACTCTTCCCCTCCAATCAGAGCTACAAGGGGGAAAAGAGGGCATCAATAAAAGTAATGTCAAAGGCACCTAAAATGCTAATTCCCATGAGTAAATGAAAATCAACAGTGTAGTTAAATAATACACCATAAAGACAGTCATCCCAACTAATGCCTGATTGCATATTTAAATTTCCTCCCTGTTTTTCTACTGTTCCACTCAATCTTGGCTGATCGTGGCAGGGGAAAGAGGTATGTGACCCAAATGAATGAGTCAGCCACCTGCTGTCATAGTCTGTGCATGCCCTTCCAGTACCATGTCTTCTAATGGGACTTTTCCCAGTGCCCCTGCTTCCTAACACTGACCCAAGGAATGTAACAGCAATTTCCAGTGGACTGCTTGTGAAATGGGTGGCCTTCCACGGCAGGGTCAATGTGGGTGATTCTCTTGTGCGTGCATGAAGCAATTGATAATACTTAACAATGACTGCGGTTACATCCCAACACACGCCTCCTAGCTGCCTTGACTCTGTCCCCTTAGCGTGTTGTAGCTCCTCTGTCCGTCTGTACTTACCTTCATCCCAGCAGATGAGTACCGAGCCTAGTCGCCAGTAGCTAGCCAGAGTGACACTAATCTTCCTCTACAGCTGTCTGTATGTGAACCATATATACAGTATTTATAGAGAGAGAGTGCCAACGAATCATGATGTCCCCCAAACCCTCACTGAGAATGGGGTGAAGACCCCTTGAGGTGGGTACAACCAACTCCGGCAACACCTAGCAAATGCACAGCCAGGAGTGAGTAGAGGGACCACGTCAGCACCCTCCAAGTGTAGGCACCTTCAGACAGAAAATTAAGATGGGCTAGAGTTTTTTATTCTTCTCTATCCTATGTGATGTTCTTTTCAGATGGGGGCATCTGGGGTTCATTGTGATGGTAAGTATGTTCTTTCTGGGTATCTACAGAATCATCTCCAGAGGCATGGAGAGGTCTGGCCAGTCCTTTCCTGATTTGGGTGTTGAGGCTTTTCCCAATATTTCAGACCAGATTTTTGAAGACATGGATACAAAGCAGATGGTTTTCTTTCAGTGAATGATTGAAGAAGGAAATGGACACATATGCTTGATTTAATCAAGTTATTTTCTGAGGCTACTGCAGTCTGAGAAAGGAGAACATTTTCCCAAATGACTCACAAGTGGTACCAAAGAGAAGTTGATATTCCAAAGAAGCCTCTTTTCCCCAGTTTTCCAAAAGCCCTTCTTCACTCAGTACTAATCACCATCTTAAACCACCCTCATAACCATCATCACAAAATATTTTAATCGTATGTGTTCAAAAGCCATTCATAAATAGGGCAGAAATAAATTCCGTTCTGTTCTCATTTACTGACTTCAGAAGTGAGAAACAAAAACTTCGGCATACTTTGGAATTCAGAGGCCCAGTTTGCTTTTTGATAAATGTAGAGATTTCCGAAATCAGTCCTGTCACCCAGTCACAAAACCTCCTTACTCAGCTGATCAAAAATTACCCATCTGTGAGCACAGAGGCATTTCCTTCAGCCCTGGTGATTTTTTTAAACTGTCCAGCTGATTTCAGGGTAACCCCTGGTCAAGAGACCCTTGGCTGCAACCAAAGAAGTAAAATTTGCCCTGGCACACTGAAGATGAGAGGGTGAGGTTTTGCTGCCAAAAGGATGAAGGATGAAATTTTTCTCCTACTGACCAGTACTCACTGCCATCTTCTGAAGATGCCCAGTGAACTCTAGAAAATCAGTAAGTCCTAAACATGAATCTTAGCTCGACCTTAGCGGTCATGCTGTTTGCTGGCACCACACTAATAAAAGTGACAAATGCGATCACCTCCCCCACAGAAGTCAATAATCCTTAGAACTACTTTGAATTCCAATATAAAGTAATTAAATATTTCAGGAGAAAACACAGTCCCCACCAGCTAAGAATATTGTCATGTGCACATGCACATGTAGTATATGGTAGCAGTTATCACCCGAATCTCTAAATTACAATGCAATTCTGCTCTCAGAGCCTAAGTCATGCGCATATACACACCTGCACACACACAGGAATTATACCTTCATGTGCTGTTAACTTCACTTTCCCAATCTCTCTCTCTATGTATACGTATGTATATGTATATATGTATTGTGGTACACATAGGGGTACATATATACATGTAGTTTGTGTAGAAAATAGAGTGTGTTCAGTGTGGTTGACCATACCCCTAAAGTATACATCTTTGCCTTTGAATAATGAAAAACGCTGGGTAAGTATCTAGAAACCAAAGTACAACTCCTTCTTGTCTTTGGAAAAGATTTCTGAAGATTTTAGACACCCATAGACATGTACAAAAATAGAATTCGCCTGTATGAGCAAGTTTAAAGTAAATATAGATGTCGCCGTTGTTTTATTTTAAACCTTTGCCTTGCCCAGTCCAGGTTCACAGACTCTATTCATTTGATTAAAATTAAGAAATGGCTGTTTTGGTGATTACTGCTCTCGCCTGAATCTTTTTCTTCTTCTTAGTGAGTCAGGTTTGATTATGAGGTTCTGAAAGAATTACTGTGGGTATAGAAAACTAAATTTGGACTTCACTTCTCCAACAACCCCCCTATTTAATCTCTCTTCCTTCTCTAGAATACCAGATTTCTCTGCCAGATATTAATGGTAATAATTCATATTGCAGTAGTCATTGTTCTTCATAGGGCTGCCAATCGATATGATTATTAATATAACAACTGTAGATAATTTCTCAATAATTTATCAGATTCTAACAAGGGACTAAATTTTCTGTAGAGTAAAAATGGGTGCTTCTTAAGGCCTCTGGTTTGCACCTTTTCAATAAAGCTGGTAAGAACCAGGTATGAGGTTGGTCTGAGAAAATTTTTATTTTAGGCATTTAGGATTAGTTTTTGTTTTGTTTCATTTTGTGGGGGTTTTTTTCTTGTCATCCTAGAGCACAGTTGTGTCTAGGAACGCATTTCAGTCTCCCCAGTTACTGGTTTTTTTTTAACTCACCCTGAAGATGTAAGGTGAAACAAATAACTAGAGCATAAGTACCAGCCAGTGTTTGGTATGCCTTTGTGATTAGTGCAAATATCCTCCATCAGGACTGATGAGAATCAGCCCTCCACATAGGGCTGGGTGGCAGCAGTAGAACTTTAGCAGGTTTGAGTGTTTAGAAGGTCTCTGCCTAGAAGGCAGATGGCTAGGAGAGCTTTGGGGGAGGAGTGGAGGGTTTCTCCCTCGGCTGGATTTAGCCAGGTGGTCAGTGGAACAAGCCCCAAAGCCCAGGGCTCTCATCCTCAGGTGGTAAAACTGCAGTAAAATCTCATCGATTCAGACCCATTTCCTCCTAATTTGTGACAGTTCAACTTCAGATGTGGCTCTTTTAATTTCTCTTCAGTAAAATGTTTGACATGATCTCAACTTTCTCTAGAAATTCTAAAGGCTTTTCTTCCAAGTTTTATCCCAGGATCTATGAAATTAAAGCTCCCATCTCTTTTACTTTAATTTATAGGTCAATTTATCTATAATTACTTGAAATTTTAAAAATAAGTTTACCATACGCTTAGTGATAGCCAATCAATGAATACATTGTACTTGGGCTCCCGTGTATAACCTGCTTTGAAAAGTGGCTAAATGATCGTTCTTTTTTAGAAAGCCCAGTAATTGAGGTTTTTTGCTGACAGACTAGCATCTCTTCTCTTCCCTTACTCTGAATCAGTGAGGTTTTACTGTAAGTTAAAATGGAAACAGCAGGTGTCTTATTTCCAGCCAAGGTGCCCTTGCAGAATGGTCCATGACTTGATTTTTTCCATTTAATTTGCAAACCAGCCACATGTTGATAAAGGAGAAGTAAGTAAATGAAATCTCATGAAAGAAGCGAGGTGGACCCCTATTCTGCCTCCTGGTGGCTGTTAGAATATCCCCAGATGACTAAGAGATCACACAAGAGCTTGGCCATTGAACAAACTCTTTTATTTATGGAATTATTTCCATAATCATCTTTCATGTTTTGAAATGCCTTCCCGTCTTTTTTTCGATGAATGCTCTGGAAAGTGTTTCCCATGTAAATACTTTATGGCACCGGGTGGGGAGGTAGGGGAATAAAAAGGGCTGGCAAATTGTTTTTGTTTTTCTGCTCTCTTTGAAATCAGCAAAAGGGGATAAAAAGGGGGCCTGTTGATACTGCCACTCATTCTGCATGCTCCCTGCCAGAAATGATTAGTCAACATGCATGCATGCCTTTGAATTGCATTCACATCTGGCCCATCTGATGTGAATGTCACCTCTGAGACCCTGCACAATGATTTCCAAGGACCCATGTGCATGAAAATGAGTTACTTCACTGATATTTTTGGTTTTCAATGTACATATGTGTCCAACCCTCAGAAAAGTAAGTCCTAATCTTACTGAGGTCTCCTAGCTTAAAGCCTGATCTTTCCTATAGACAGGATGCAAAACCAGAGGCTCCCTGCTGAAAGAGATTTCAACTCAAAAGTTTCATGACAAGACAACAATGGTTTCCTTTGCCTTGGTATGAAATAGGAGTAACATTTCTAACATGTAGGGAAAACGTGTGTTGCTAAGCTTGTATGAAACCACAGACAATTAAGCCCCAGATGTGTAGAGATAATAAACAATAATTACCAATTTTCAAGTTAGACCAGCAGAAAACCCATAAACACAGTGAAGAAACTCCCAAATTCTAATACTTTAGAGCAAGAACTAGTCAACAAGAGCAATAAAGAGCATGACTCAAAAGGTACTGAGTTATTGTAAATTGAACAGAAGTTCTGTGCCTGTCATTTCTACAGCTGCAGATTTCTAAAGCAGGCCTGGACTCATGAAAAACATTGCCCTGGACCACACAGAGGCACAGCTATATCCAAAAGTGCTGTTCTCTTTACAATAAAATTACCAAACCCTGCTGGATGCACAATCAGTCTTTAACAGCCAGGGCTTGACATCGCATCTTAGGTCGGAGACAAAAAGCTCATCGCCTCTTTACCTGTTGTTTTTCTGCCACATCTCAAAGGCCTTTGCGTGGTGGTCCGACTTGATGGTGGAACATGCCGAGACGTTCCTGTCACTCTTTGCAGTGGACATGGATGCAGCGTTGGAAGTGCAGCCCCCAGACACGTGGGACAGCTTCCCACTGTTCCAGCTGCTGAATGATTTTCTCCGGACTGATTGTATGTATCATTTTTGAGTGTCTGTCTTTCTTAAGTAGTGTACAGATAACTGATGACTGAAAGGTGTTTATCCCAGGGAGGCTACATGTTGGAAACGGCTTTTCCGAGTTTTATGACTAAAGGCAGAAAAGAAGATTACAGCTGATAAAATTCCCTTTCTTCCAGCAAGTATCCTGTCACAGGGAAGCCCTCTCTTCACTAGGCAGAAAAACCCATGCTCAATGAGAAAGGGGTGCCCATGCCTGTGTGTTTGGTTTTTTTTTGCTCTTGAATAAGCTAATTAACTACAGCTCTACACATTTTGAATTTTTAATCAAAAGATGCTTCCTAGATGAAAAACAATTTCAAGCTAAGTAACACCTAGGTGTTTCAGAGTGTCTTAGAGTACCACATAGCCACAAAGTAGACCGTCCTCCTCAGAATGATGAGGGAAAGAAGGGATGCAGAATTCTTTCTTCCTGGTAACATAAGGGGAGAAAGGGAGCAGGTACAAAGAAAACTTAAAGGAAGAAAAAAGTATCACTTTTTGCTTTTGTTGTTCTTTAAGGGGGCATTCTTTTTTTCCCTTTTCTGGAGAGTGACACAAATGAGTAAAAGGTTTTTGAATTCCATTATCCTTCCCCCTAGATTGAAGCATGATGCCATTCATGTACCGTTTGCTTTGCTTCTTCTCCTCCTCCTCCTCGTCCTTGTCCTCTTCCTCCTCCTCTTTGGCATTTTACGAAGCAGTATTTTTAAAAGAGAAAACGATCCTCTCTATGTCAACATTGTATGCTGATAAAGCTACTGTGGTTTCTCACTGAGCTTTTGCTTATCTGTTCTAGATAATTTGTGCAATGGAAAATTTCACAGACACCTGCAAGACCTGTTTGCCCCACTTGTGGTTAGATATGTGGATTTGATGGAGTCCTCAATTGCACAATCCATTCACAGGGGCTTTGAGCGGGAGTCATGGGAACCAGTCAAGTAAGGAAACCTCTTTTGATACTATCGGAGTTTGGGTGCAAATGGCTGGAGTCATACACAAATGGATTAATGGTGTCTTACGGTGTTCATTGTTTACATGGACAGAGAGCAAACACCTTACTCCCAACTATGATGCTCATACCCTCCTTGTCCAAGGAGGGGAGTGGGGAAGAGATTGAGAAATGTTTCATAAAATGAAATCTTTGTTTTATTGCACAAGATAGATAAGCTATATAGGATATAAACCTGCCTGTGATATTTGTACTGTGTGTCTTACTCTAGTGGTTTTATCCCTAGGAATTGACGTTTCCCAAAGTGGGTTCCACAGGAGTCTAAGGAGTCAGCAAACTTTTTCATGAAAGACCAGATAGTAAATATTTTGGCTTTTTAAGCCACATGATCTGTATAAGCTCTCCACTCTACAGCAGTGCTAAAGAAGCAACAGACAATAAGTAAATGAACAAGTATAGCTGTATTCCCCTAAAACTTTATTTACAAAAACAGGAAGCTGGCCTGTGAGCCAGTTTGTCATTTCTTGGCCTAGGCTTTTGAAATGCTCCTCAAGAAAAGGACTTTGTGGCCAGATATATTTAGGAAACTCTGCATACCCCCCTCTTCTACCCAACACCCTTGTCTCCTGGGTAGCCTCCGAGGAGTAGTTCAAAACTCGGAGAGTACAGTAATACAGAAACTTTTTTTGCCTGTGCTTAATCTAGAACTTTCTAAATTACTACTTATTTTCCTAACAGGATATCTATCCTATAGAACCAAGCACAGGAAATCCCATAGGTTGTGATTTTGACAGTTGCCATAGCTGCTTGGTAGATAGATCCTATTAGAAATGGGTTGCAGATTCAGTGCCACCTCCATTCCCCAGCAAGGAAGAAGGGCTGTCACTCAAGGCTGCCAGAGGGTCAGTCTCAGACCCTCCCCCCACCCCTTTTCTGGAGAAGTGAAGAACCTGAGGGAGAGAATTTCCTGATAGGCTTAGAAAAGCTCCAGTAAAGCCTGATAAGAGCTTTGCTCTGTTAGATTCTCTCTTTTTTTTCTGTGAGAAAACCATTTTGTTCTTTTGGTCCTTTACGTCTGTGGGATGTGGCAACCTCATGGAGTGAAGTGGGGTGTGTACCGCACCCTGTCTGGCATGCCAGAACAGATGTTCAGGAGGCTTCTCTCAACTTGGAAGCCTTCACTTGCACCCTGTCTTTCAGTAGTTTTCTGAATCAAGACTCCTCTNACCTGAGGGAGAGAATTTCCTGATAGGCTTAGAAAAGCTCCAGTAAAGCCTGATAAGAGCTTTGCTCTGTTAGATTCTCTTTTTTTTTTTTTCTGTGAGAAAACCATTTTGTTCTTTTGGTCCTTTACGTCTGTGGGATGTGGCAACTGCATGGAGTGAAGTGGGGTGTGTACCGCGCCCTGTCTGGCATGCCAGAACAGATGTTCAGGAGCCTTCTCTCAACTTGGAAGCCTTCACTTGCACCCTGTCTTTCAGTAGTTTTCTGAATCAAGACTCCTCTTCTAATATTACACTGAATCAGATTCTGACTCATAAAAGAATCAATGCAAAATAGGTTTTTCAACCCATACCCCCCTCTTTCCACATGTGAGCCACATAAGAAGTCTCTTGACTTGCCCTACTGGGCAGGTTAATAGGCAGTAGCTCTTCATTTGCAAGTACCAAAATGCATACATGTATATGTAAATATATAAATTTTTGCTTATAATTCTCAGGTTTATAACAGTTTCTTAATACAGCCCTACTGACTTTCAACTCATGAGAATAGAAACGGGACCTTTGATGATAAAGCATGAACGAGTGTATTTTTTTAAATGCTTGCTCGAATCAAGACAGTTGTCCCGTGCAGAATGGTTGTGAAAAAAGAAAAGGTTAAAATGAGTAATACTCACATTTTGAAAATAGCAGTGGTCTTGAAATAGCATTTACTTACTTGGGTTTAAATGGTGAAGGCTACTACCATCAGCACACACGGGAGGAAATGATGGGCATCCGGATGTTCCTGTTTCTTAAAGGGCCCTAGAGGCAGGGGCCTTGTTCTCCAGTTACTAGCCAGAAGGCAAAGGCTTGAACCTCCAGAAGTGTCTTCTCATCTGTAAAACTAAGTTTTAAAAACGTCTCTACTCATTATGTGAGATCTTTGCTGAAGCTCTGTGATCATGTCCCTGAAGTCATTTTTAACCTGTTAAATTCTTCAGAAACCGTCTGCACCATAACATATACGTGATCAGTCAGAAGTAAAAGTAGACTCAGAATCATTTTCACAATTGGAAGTCTTGGTCTGGGAATGTTCTCACAGGGTATTTTTAAGGGGTAGAAATAAATAAAATATGAACTCTCAGATCAGTAATTTAAAGATCTGAAAATTAGCAAAAAGTTGATCATGTGTGACTAATAACCTAAAAATAGTTTATAAGGATGTGTTTTTCCCTTAAGTACCTTTTTTCTCTCCTAAACTGTGCTGTGGGTGGGCTCATGAATATGACTGTGGTTTATTTAATTCGTAGTAAATAGTACATGGTTTTCAGAGTAGATAGAGGTATTGGAAAATGCCAGCTAATACATAAGCTAAATTTAAATTGTGTGAAATCACCTACATTTTATTAGCTGATTTGTAAAGAGAATGTGGATACCACAGAACAGATCTGCAGAATGGCTGGCACATATAAAGGGTATAAAAGGGAATACAAAATTGAGAGCACACCTATGTAATCAGAAGGTATAAATCGCTCTACTTCTTACCATGTAAAAAGTATGAGCTTCTATCTCACCTCTAGATAGAGGGTTGATAAAGACGCAGAGATCCTTTTTATCCCCCAAGTGAAAATGATCTTTTTGGATTGGTTTTCATCAGGGTACTCAAAAATAAGAAGCTGGCTTAGGTAGTTTGCTCAGTCTTCTCTAATTGTGTCATGTGATCTTGCAGCATGCGCGCACGTGCGCACACACACACAAACACCACAGCCTTTCTCTCAAACAATTCTTATGCTCAGATAGTTCTGTTCTTCTACTTTTCAAAAGTCATTGCCATAGCACCTGATTATACATAAAATGACTGAGAAATGCACTGTAAAACTTACTTCAGGAAAAACTGGTACAGTTGACTCTTGAATAGCATGGGTTTGAATGGCACAGGTCCACTAATACAGGGATTTTTTTCTGGTAGTAAATATGACAGTTCTACTCAGAGGTTGGTTGAATCCACAGATATGGAACTGAGAGTAAGGAGGAACCATGGCTACAAGGGTTAAGTATAAACATATATGTGAATTTTTACCTGCACAGGAGTCAGTGCCTCTAAAGCCCCACATTGTTCAAGAATTAACAAAATATTTAAAATGTTAAAGCAAAACAGAACTCTGACAAGGAAATGCTACCAATATAACAAAATTCCTAAGAAAGGAGTTTAAATATTCTTTATCCTTCAGATTTTCTTCCTTCAAAATATGGTCCTGTAAAAGAAAAGAAAGCTTCATTATTTGGCTTTCATACAACTAAAGTCACCTGATAGAAAGGGTGAAATGACGGGTGTTTGTCGCTGCCTTTCTCTAAAAAGGTGAGCTTCTATCTCTGCAAGCAGAGAAATGGAGCTGCATCTCCATGTCCATTAGACCAGATAGTGGTCGTGATTTGAATCTCCAGGCTTTGGTGGAAAATGTCATCCCATAGCTTCTCACCACAGCTGAAGTCAGTCAACCTCTTGAGGGCAAGCCCAGCTGGAGCCCATAGCCCTCTCAGGGGTTTCCATCAGGACACGTCATAGGGCTGCCACCCACAGCTGGGCAGGTTGTTCAGAACCCTTCCATTGGCCCTGGAGTAGGAGCTTCTGGTCCTCGCAGATGGACCGCATTCTACCAGCTTTTAAGAGCTGGTTTGTTGCTGGTCATGTCATCCTGACCTATGTGTCTAATCTAAAGCTTGCAGAAAGCCCTCTGCGGCTCTTTTTGCTGACAGATCACCTCCAGTCGCACTTCCCAGCACAAGGAATCCACGCTTCACAGTTGTCCCTTTCAGGTCAGGGTGATTCTGAATTGTAGATCTAAACACTGCTTCCTGATACATGCACACTAGGAAAACTGGGTTTCTCATTTCTCAAAATGCACTCTCTCTGCCTGAGATAGACATGTGAGAAGTATTAAAATAATGTCTTTTCCCAGATTACTAAAGATGTCAATATCTTAATAATAAAATGTCAGACCAAAGATACCATAGCAATATGCAGGTGTCCTAGTATGAAATTGACAAATATTAGACTAAGAGGCAGAACTCTTTAACTTTGCTAATCACTTGCTAAGTGACCTTGGGCAAATCCAATGGCCTCAATCCTCAGTGTCCTCCTTTGTGAAATAGAAACTTTGAATATCCAAGACTTTCTAACAGTGACATTCTAGAAAATCTGATTTTCCATATTCATTCCATATACACATTTAATCAGCAGTGCCTCCCTAACCCCTCAGACAGGACCTAGGGCAGGTGTTCAGTAACCATGTATTGATTAGCTGATATTTATTAAGAAACCCTTACAGGCTGAAAACTGTTAAGAGTACCACAGGAGAACTATGGGGAAAATAAACTGAAAAAAAGAGATACATTCCCCTGAATGGAGGTTTCAATCTGGTTGGGTCTGAGCAACATGCACACACAAAAAATGACTTTTGTGGGGAAGGCTGGTAGTGATAGTAAACAAAAAGTTGAGAAACACCCCCTCTAAACTCTAGAAAGATACCAAAGAGTGCCCCATGGACCAAAGTAGGGATTAGACCTAAGGGTACACCAGGAGATAAATTTTAGTGTTCAGAGCACACAGAGAAGATATACTGTGTATATAGTATATCTTGCTGTATGTATCCATGCAGCAAAGGGTTCATACAATGGAAGGCTTTCTGTGTCTTAAATCTAACCCCATCCAGAAATCTAAAGCAGGAGACTTTGAGAGAAGACCCAACGATACCCTCTCTGCCCAGGACATAAATATGATAGTCACTCAGTTGTGTCCAACTCTTTGTGACCCCGTGGGCTCTAACCCACCAGGCTCCTCTGTCCATGGAATTCCCCAGGCAAGAATACCAGAGTGTGTTGCCATGCCCTTTTCCAGGGGATCTTCTTGACCCAGGAATCGAACCCAGGTCTCCTGCATTGCAGACAGATTCTTTACCATCTGAGCCACCAGGAAAGCCCCAAAATTAATCCTAGAAGTAAGGAATGACTCTATCATCCATAGAAATGATGATATGTGCACACATTTGTAATTTTCATCCTTTTGTGAGAGAGAGCAACTAAGAGTATTTTAATCTAGTGCTCCAGGGATGAGTCCTTTGACATGAATGGGAGCTACCCTGAAAAAGGTCCCCAAACTCATTCAACAGTCCCCAAAATGAATCAGTCTTAATTTTTAACATGTATCTGTTGTTACAATAGCAAATTTTAACATGTATCTGTTGTTATGATTGCAATTTACACTTCTTACACTATCCAGAGATACCCAATTATGATTTTTACAGAGAAGTATGCTGGACTTGTTTCTATGCAGTTGCTAAATGACCCTCTAAAGTAATAATTTGTCATATCCATCAGCCACTGCAGGAGCCTGTAGACCTGAGTGCTACAGGAAAATTCCCCCTTTCACATATATATGAGTCACATATAATGCTTGAAATTGACTCTCAAATGATTAATATCCAAATGAATTATCAATAACATTAGTAATACACTATGTTATTTTGATAAAATCAGAAATGTCAAGCATGTTTCTTCAGCCTTTTAAAACTAGATCACAAGGATATGTCACAGAACGAGAATGTTTCTATGAGTCCAGTACAGCAGTCTGGCCAAATGTCATATTTTGCCAATACAATATGTTTTGATTAATCTAACTATTTAAAATTTTTTCATGTTTAAAACGAAGCTCATTTCTAATTTGTGTGCCCACCCTCTGCTAATATGTTTAAATTGAATTGCTGTTGCATATATTTGTATGTTATTCATTCCTAGCTACTTTTAATTTGCTCAGAATTGACATTTTAACTTTCCAGGCTGCCATCTCGAAAGATCTTCTAATTCCTTGATCAATATTCAGTGTGTGTATCATTTAATGATCACATTTGCTTATATAGGCTTACACATGTCTCAGTGGAAATCGCCAACGGTTTTATTGCATAGCAGTGTTTAAGAATGAGAACCACCAGGGACTGAATTCAAAGGCAGATTCCCCAGTTAAACAGAGAAACATGGAAGTCAAAGTTCCATTTTCCTTCTACTTAATAGCTTTAGTTAAGCTCTTGATCATTCCCACAAGAGCACCCCTTCATCCCAAGAAGAGAAGTGTAATTGTCTTTCCCCAAATGTCAAGTGTTAAGGACAAACTTTTGAGACACCTGTTTCCCTTAAGGAAGAGAATGCCGGGCTGGCAGTTTTGCATACTAGGTTCCTCCATCTACCATCCAGGGCTCTATTCCCATTATGAAAGGCCAGCTCATTTCTAGAGGGAGACAGATTCAAACCTATCAGGAGACTTGCCCCCCTCAGCAAGCCCAGAGGCAGCTCCAGCCTTTGCAAGAGCTGTGTTAGTCAAATACAGCTTGCCCGGGGCAGAGCTGCTTTGGCAAAACTTGCTCTTCTTCTGCAAGATCCAAAAAGAAAACCTCAACTTCTTTGCCAAAATGCTGTCAACTCCACTTAAACAGGAAGGCTCCTCTCAGATGCAGAGTTAGGCTGGGCTCCACTGTGCCAGTGACTTTGGCTGGATGGAACACCCTTGAAATGCCACTACAGAATCGCACGATGCCAGCTGGTTGAGCAGTATATGACACAGTCCCTCCAAAGAGATGTGGTTGATTCGCTTTGGAGTTTTCGTTTTGTTTTACTTGCTTTCTTTACTCATAAAGCCATCCATCTCTCTTTCAGTACCTCAGTTGATCAATCTTTGCTCAAAAAGAAAACTTGATACAAGGTCACAATTTTTAACTGTTTATTACTTTTTAACTTAAATTTTGACTTTTTACAGAAAATAATAAAACTTGATTAATATTCAAAGACAGGCACACAAATCAAGAAACAGAATATCCCCAGCCCCCTACAAGGCCCCGTCATCCTTTCCTCCAGTCTCTATCTCACTTTCAGAAGTAATTACTTATAACTGAAGACCACATTTTAAATCCTCTTGTGGTCAAAGAATTTACTGTAAGAGCTGAATTTGGGATTTTTTTTTCCCCTTTTTTGAGTGTAAGCATTTCTCCACATTAATTAGACTTAGTTTGGGAGGGGAGTTTCTCCATTTTCTTTAAGTGTTCTATAAAATTATACAAAGCTAATTATTCCTGTTGACACAATTCCTTTAACTTTGCCATCAACCCTGATGCCCCATGGCACATGCACTGTCTTCAGAAGTAGGGGTTGTAAAGAATTCAGGTTTTGTCTACTATCGTTATGTATGGGTTCAAGTGGGTGAATTTCCTGCTCCATCTTGTATCTACTCTCTGACTTAAAAAGTGTGCCTCCATCAAAAATAATTCATAAACAAGAGTGAAAAAATCCAGGTGTTCTACCCTTTCTATCAGTCCCAGCTACTTCACTACGGCCCTCGCCACAGCAATGCCAAGAATCCCATCAACTTAAAGTTTTTTGTCTGAGACAGGTCCAGACCCTCACAGCAGTGGCTCTGGAAACTGAAAGCCCTTCACACAGCCACTGGAATAACGTGTAGCATCATTGTATATAGGTGTCCATGAGTGTCCACGCTTTTCAGTCTCTCTGTGGTTAATTTTTTTTCCCATTAATTTTTATCATTTCTCTCTGAACAACTGAGCCACACCACAGCTCCCATCCGTAAGCTGCTTTCTGNGAAACACGTCCTTAAAATGAAAGGTGGCAAAGGAGGAAACTGAAATCATGAAAAGATATAGAATCAGGCATTTCCTGGTGGGTGACTGAGAATCTACACCTTCTTTCAAGATACTGTGGTAGGCACTGTTCAAAAGTGGGAGAATGCATCGTCAAAGTTCGGCCTTCCTCCTATCCTGTCCTAGGCTTAGGAAAAAGAAACCCCAACTTTGTCTAGTCTAAACCCCGTTTTGGAACTGCATGGTTGTATGTTTTAAATCATTAAGTACATATGAATGCAATAATTGGTATTTATTACAACAACATTTTGACACCCATCTGGTTTCAGAGTTTCAAAAAATTCTTCTAGGGTTTTTTTTCTTTTTTCTTTGAAGAGCTTATTATTAAGTTTTGACATGAGGAAAAGAATATTTTCTTTTTATTTTTAAGATAAACTGTTAATGTTAAGGCAATAGCACCAAGATTATTTTGATTGCTGAGCAGTTACCAAAATGTGTTCCCACTCATGCCTTAATTAATTGAACGGAGACCATTATCTGCTTTATTACAATGTCTTGATTCATATCTTTTCAAAAACATGTCACAGAGCATGCACAGAAGGAGGTAAGGGAAGCTTTCGGATATTTATTTTTAAATTTTTAACAGATACTACCTAATCTAACTTTTCATATAGTCATCTTAGCATGAATATGATTTATGGGGTNAGTAAAGAAAGGAAGTAAAACAAAACGAAAACTCCAAAGCGAATCAACCACATCTCTTTGGAGGGACTGTGTCATATACTGCTCAACCAGCTGGCATCGTGCGATTCTGTAGTGGCATTTCAAGGGTGTTCCATCCAGCCAAAGTCACTGGCACAGTGGAGCCCAGCCTAACTCTGCATCTGAGAGGAGCCTTCCTGTTTAAGTGGAGTTGACAGCATTTTGGCAAAGAAGTTGAGGTTTTCTTTTTGGATCTTGCAGAAGAAGAGCAAGTTTTGCAGATGTGTATAAGAGACAGGTAGAGCAATCATTCTAAAGTTCTGTTCTCTACCTGGATTACGGCAGAAATAAAAACATGGAGGGCCATCTTGATGAATGCAATTCTCAGATTTCAAAACATCACTGCCAGTTTCAGATCATTTTTTATTCCTTTGATAACAACACTTCCCTTTGAAAATGTGCCAATTTATTCTTTCAAGAAAAAGCTTATCTGGCCTATAGTTAGCTGTGGTCTAAGACAAGGATCAAAGGAGGGTGTAGGATCACTAAACCTTCTTTCACTTATTAAATCATGCATGTGGTTCTAATTTAATTTTCCTGAGGGAGGATTTTGGGGTGCTGGATCTTCTTGCTTAGGAAAGAGGGAGAGAAGATTCATTTCCTAGGCTAGAAGAAATGACTTCTCAACCTCCACCCTTCAAACTGCTGGCTTTAAAGGGGTGACCTGACCTCCATGGAAAAAATCTCATAAGTTGCTGGCATTTGGATGAATACAGAGAAAGGCCCTCGCTGCACTGAAACCACAGATGATATGCCCATCCCCAATTTAATAGCACTGCGTTCTCAGATTCTGAGATCTTCTTGCTACCTAGATCTCAATGCTCAAAACTGTATTATGACCTTGGAATGTACTTTATATAACATTTACATTACTAAGGCTTGATCCATTCAGAAATTTTTGTTTAGCCCAGAAGATACTGTTACTATATTCTGCCATTTGCTGACATCAGAAATATGCTTTATGGTTTACACATTATCTAGGAATTTTTTATTAAAAACAAACAAACAAAAAACCCAAACCAGCTTCTAGATAGGTGTGCTTTTCTCTCCGATTTGGATCAAGCCAGAAATGGCTGGCCAGTCCAGCAAAGAGGTTTCCTGGACTATTTTGGGGTGATTAATTTCTAAAGTCATGTCACCTGGATTAGGGAAAAAACAACAACAAAAAAGCAAAACATGGGAAGAAGCCTTTTGCAAAGGAATTCAGGAAGTGAAACACAGTTCTCAAACATTCAGTGGGCGTAAGACAAATTGTTAGTGCGGTATATATAGCCAACGTCTTACAAACACACTGCATGCCAGAAATAAACAATATTGTCTCTGTATGATCAGCAAAATATGTCTAATTATCCATCTCCATCTCTGTTATATAGGATGTATAGAAATAAACAATACATATCCATGCCAAGATCACTTAAATTAAATGAGATCTAATGTGAACTGAATACACACTCAGCATCATATATAGCAGCCATCCATGACGGTGCCGAAAAAGTAGGCATTTGTGGGATGCCTAGAGGGATGTTAACTGGTAGATTTGGTACTTTGGGAAGGTTCACATTGGGTAGGTTCACATTGGGTAGATTACTGGTTAAACTCCTGTGGAAGAAACAGACAGAAAGAAAAAATACCATCACAGTGACAATGCAGATGTGGCAGAAGCACGTGACAGCTGTAAATAAACTGGCTAAGTCCACAGAAAGACAACAGTGAAAACTTAAGCGACACATTTCAGAAAGCAGCTTACGGATGGGAGCTGTGGTGTGGCTCAGTTGTTCAGAGAGAAATGATAAAAATTAATGGGAAAAAAAATTAACCACAGAGAGACTGAAAAGCGTGGACACTCATGGACACCTATATACAATGATGCTACACGTTATTCCAGTGGCTGTGTGAAGGGCTTTCAGTTTCCAGAGCCACTGCTGTGAGGGTCTGGACCTGTCTCAGACAAAAAACTTTAAGTTGATGGGATTCTTGGCATTGCTGTGGCGAGGGCCGTAGTGAAGTAGCTGGGACTGATAGAAAGGGTAGAACACCTGGATTTTTTCACTCTTGTTTATGAATTATTTTTGATGGAGGCACACTTTTTAAGTCAGAGAGTAGATACAAGATGGAGCAGGAAATTCACCCACTTGAACCCATACATAACGATAGTAGACAAAACCTGAATTCTTTACAACCCCTACTTCTGAAGACAGTGCATGTGCCATGGGGCATCAGGGTTGATGGCAAAGTTAAAGGAATTGTGTCAACAGGAATAATTAGCTTTGTATAATTTTATAGAACACTTAAAGAAAATGGAGAAACTCCCCTCCCAAACTAAGTCTAATTAATGTGGAGAAATGCTTACACTCAAAAAAGGGGAAAAAAAAATCCCAAATTCAGCTCTTACAGTAAATTCTTTGACCACAAGAGGATTTAAAATGTGGTCTTCAGTTATAAGTAATTACTTCTGAAAGTGAGATAGAGACTGGAGGAAAGGATGACGGGGCCTTGTAGGGGGCTGGGGATATTCTGTTTCTTGATTTGTGTGCCTGTCTTTGAATATTAATCAAGTTTTATTATTTTCTGTAAAAAGTCAAAATTTAAGTTAAAAAGTAATAAACAGTTAAAAATTGTGACCTTGTATCAAGTTTTCTTTTTGAGCAAAGATTGATCAACTGAGGTACTGAAAGAGAGATGGATGGCTTTATGAGTAAAGAAAGGAAGTAAAACAAAACGAAAACTCCAAAGCGAATCAACCACATCTCTTTGGAGGGACTGTGTCATATACTGCTCAACCAGCTGGCATCGTGCGATTCTGTAGTGGCATTTCAAGGGTGTTCCATCCAGCCAAAGTCACTGGCACAGTGGAGCCCAGCCTAACTCTGCATCTGAGAGGAGCCTTCCTGTTTAAGTGGAGTTGACAGCATTTTGGCAAAGAAGTTGAGGTTTTCTTTTTGGATCTTGCAGAAGAAGAGCAAGTTTTGCCAAAGCAGCTCTGCCCCGGGCAAGCTGTATTTGACTAACACAGCTCTTGCAAAGGCTGGAGCTGCCTCTGGGCTTGCTGAGGGGGGCAAGTCTCCTGATAGGTTTGAATCTGTCTCCCTCTAGAAATGAGCTGGCCTTTCATAATGGGAATAGAGCCCTGGATGGTAGATGGAGGAACCTAGTATGCAAAACTGCCAGCCCGGCATTCTCTTCCTTAAGGGAAACAGGTGTCTCAAAAGTTTGTCCTTAACACTTAACATTTGGGGAAAGACAATTACACTTCTCTTCTTGGGATGAAGGGGTGCTCTTGTGGGAATGATCAAGAGCTTAACTAAAGCTATTAAGTAGAAGGAAAATGGAACTTTGACTTCCATGTTTCTCTGTTTAACTGGGGAATCTGCCTTTGAATTCAGTCCCTGGTGGTTCTCATTCTTAAACACTGCTATGCAATAAAACCGTTGGCGATTTCCACTGAGACATGTGTAAGCCTATATAAGCAAATGTGATCATTAAATGATACACACACTGAATATTGATCAAGGAATTAGAAGATCTTTCGAGATGGCAGCCTGGAAAGTTAAAATGTCAATTCTGAGCAAATTAAAAGTAGCTAGGAATGAATAACATACAAATATATGCAACAGCAACTCAATTTAAACATATTAGCAGAGGGTGGGCACACAAATTAGAAATGAGCTTCGTTTTAAACATGAAAAAATTTTAAATAGTTAGATTAATCAAAACATATTGTATTGGCAAAATATGACATTTGGCCAGACTGCTGTACTGGACTCATAGAAACATTCTCGTTCTGTGACATATCCTTGTGATCTAGTTTTAAAAGGCTGAAGAAACATGCTTGACATTTCTGATTTTATCAAAATAACATAGTGTATTACTAATGTTATTGATAATTCATTTGGATATTAATCATTTGAGAGTCAATTTCAAGCATTATATGTGACTCATATATATGTGAAAGGGGGAATTTTCCTGTAGCACTCAGGTCTACAGGCTCCTGCAGTGGCTGATGGATATGACAAATTATTACTTTAGAGGGTCATTTAGCAACTGCATAGAAACAAGTCCAGCATACTTCTCTGTAAAAATCATAATTGGGTATCTCTGGATAGTGTAAGAAGTGTAAATTGCAATCATAACAACAGATACATGTTAAAATTTGCTATTGTAACAACAGATACATGCTAAAAATTAAGACTGATTCATTTTGGGGACTGTTGAATGAGTTTGGGGACCTTTTTCAGGGTAGCTCCCATTCATGTCAAAGGACTCATCCCTGGAGCACTAGATTAAAATACTCTTAGTTGCTCTCTCTCACAAAAGGATGAAAATTACAAATGTGTGCACATATCATCATTTCTATGGATGATAGAGTCATTCCTTACTTCTAGGATTAATTTTGGGGCTTTCCTGGTGGCTCAGATGGTAAAGAATCTGTCTGCAATGCAGGAGACCTGGGTTCGATTCCTGGGTCGAGAAGATCCCCTGGAAAAGGGCATGGCAACACACTCTGGTATTCTTGCCTGGGGAATTCCATGGACAGAGGAGCCTGGTGGGTTAGAGCCCACGGGGTCACAAAGAGTTGGACACAACTGAGTGACTATCATATTTATGTCCTGGGCAGAGAGGGTATCGTTGGGTCTTCTCTCAAAGTCTCCTGCTTTAGATTTCTGGATGGGGTTAGATTTAAGACACAGAAAGCCTTCCATTGTATGAACCCTTTGCTGCATGGATACATACAGCAAGATATACTATATACACAGTATATCTTCTCTGTGTGCTCTGAACACTAAAACTTATCTCCTGGTGTACCCTTAGGTCTAATCCCTACTTTGGTCCATGGGGCACTCTTTGGTATCTTTCTAGAGTTTAGAGGGAGTGTTTCTCAACTTTTTGTTTACTATCACTACCAGCCTTCCCCACAAAAGTCATTTTTTGTGTGTGCATGTTGCTCAGACCCAACCAGATTGAAACCTCCATTCAGGGGAATGTATCTCTTTTTTTCAATTTATTTTCCCCATAGTTCTCCTGTGGTACTCTTAACAGTTTTCAGCCTGTAAGGGTTTCTTAATAAATATCAGCTAATCAATACATGGTTACTGAACACCTGCCCTAGGTCCTGTCTGAGGGGTTAGGGAGGCACTGCTGATTAAATGTGTATATGGAATGAATATGGAAAATCAGATTTTCTAGAATGTCACTGTTAGAAAGTCTTGGATATTCAAAGTTTCTATTTCACAAAGGAGGACACTGAGGATTGAGGCCATTGGATTTGCCCAAGGTCACTTAGCAAGTGATTAGCAAAGTTAAAGAGTTCTGCCTCTTAGTCTAATATTTGTCAATTTCATACTAGGACACCTGCATATTGCTATGGTATCTTTGGTCTGACATTTTATTATTAAGATATTGACATCTTTAGTAATCTGGGAAAAGACATTATTTTAATACTTCTCACATGTCTATCTCAGGCAGAGAGAGTGCATTTTGAGAAATGAGAAACCCAGTTTTCCTAGTGTGCATGTATCAGGAAGCAGTGTTTAGATCTACAATTCAGAATCACCCTGACCTGAAAGGGACAACTGTGAAGCGTGGATTCCTTGTGCTGGGAAGTGCGACTGGAGGTGATCTGTCAGCAAAAAGAGCCGCAGAGGGCTTTCTGCAAGCTTTAGATTAGACACATAGGTCAGGATGACATGACCAGCAACAAACCAGCTCTTAAAAGCTGGTAGAATGCGGTCCATCTGCGAGGACCAGAAGCTCCTACTCCAGGGCCAATGGAAGGGTTCTGAACAACCTGCCCAGCTGTGGGTGGCAGCCCTATGACGTGTCCTGATGGAAACCCCTGAGAGGGCTATGGGCTCCAGCTGGGCTTGCCCTCAAGAGGTTGACTGACTTCAGCTGTGGTGAGAAGCTATGGGATGACATTTTCCACCAAAGCCTGGAGATTCAAATCACGACCACTATCTGGTCTAATGGACATGGAGATGCAGCTCCATTTCTCTGCTTGCAGAGATAGAAGCTCACCTTTTTAGAGAAAGGCAGCGACAAACACCCGTCACTTCACCCTTTCTATCAGGTGACTTTAGTTGTATGAAAGCCAAATAATGAAGCTTTCTTTTCTTTTACAGGACCATATTTTGAAGGAAGAAAATCTGAAGGATAAAGAATATTTAAACTCCTTTCTTAGGAATTTTGTTATATTGGTAGCATTTCCTTGTCAGAGTTCTGTTTTGCTTTAACATTTTAAATATTTTGTTAATTCTTGAACAATGTGGGGCTTTAGAGGCACTGACTCCTGTGCAGGTAAAAATTCACATATATGTTTATACTTAACCCTTGTAGCCATGGTTCCTCCTTACTCTCAGTTCCATATCTGTGGATTCAACCAACCTCTGAGTAGAACTGTCATTTTTACTACCAGAAAAAAATCCCTGTATTAGTGGACCTGTGCCATTCAAACCCATGCTGTTCAAGAGTCAACTGTACCAGTTTTTCCTGAAGTAAGTTTTACAGTGCATTTCTCAGTCATTTTATGTATAATCAGGTG
>SJYW01014960.1:0-10532 GCA_006410735.1 Raphicerus campestris
TAGTCCCTTAGTAGAACTGGGATACAATACTCATAAGAAAGAATGTTGCTTTGTAATTTGATTTAAGAGGCAGAATGTAAATTAGACCCAGAGTATGAAAGGTTTTTCACATAGTAACTGATCCAATTAAAGCTAAGTAGAAAAAAAATTTTTTTTCAATGATCTTCCTTGAATATCTGTCATGTTTCCAGAATGATCCTGGTACCATTGCATGTGGACATAGGTCATTATGTGTGCTACTATTCTGAGATACTCTCATTTGAGATAATTTACAAGTCCATCAGTGCATTGTTGTGCTCTAAATAAAATATATTCTTCAAGCATTAAGTCATAGCCTGTCTTTATAAATGATGCTACAAGAAAAAGCTAACTGCATGATGCATCTTCACAGTCTTAAGACAATTTATTATGGTGGATTTGATTTTTAAATGGAACCATAAATTACACACACTGCACTAAAAAATTATAAGATTTAGTGATGAGCTTTACTGTAACTCTCCTCTGAGACAAATGTTGCCATAAAAATCTAAATCAGCATTTAATGAATTGACAGAAACTAGAGAAACTGAGACCAGTGTTTGCTGAGAAAGACTTAAAGACTTTAGGTCTTTAAGAAGAAGAAACTTGGGTCAGAAAGTAAAAATCTGTACCTTCTCCATTCAACTTAACTGAGCTCAGAGAGACTCTCAAGTTACATCCCCAAGGTACGTAAAAGATCCTGCAGCTGAGGGGACAGCCTCTGTGTGTGCAGGAACTAGCATCTCATTTGTTAATACTCCAAATGCAACAAAGAATTAAGCTGAAGCATCTATTCCTACACATTCAGAACAAAGAATAAATCCTGTATTTAGTGTACTCACACACAAAGGAGTGGTCTGGAAATGTAAATCACCAAAAGGATTTGGAGCATTAATAACAGGTCAGTAACTACTCTGAAAAGGAAGGAGATAGATAGAACTCTCTGGAAGATCTGACCCATCCTGCTAGACACCCTCAGTGCTTTCTTTGGAGCAAGTAGTTTAAATTCAGTTGGAAAATATATTTTCTGTCTGAAATATCTATTAAATGTTTAATTAATGTTAAAGGAAAGACTCCTTTTCCTTAAACAGTTAAATGCTAGAACACTAGGATTTTTTAAACCCTTTTTCAGCTGTTACTCTTAAAAACAACTGATCATTGTTGTCCTCAGTGTTAGGCAAATTCCAAGTGAAAAGTGTGTTGTTTTCCAAAGCAGAGTTATATGCAAGAAGGGNCTGAAATATCTATTAAATGTTTAATTAATGTTAAAGGAAAGACTCCTTTTCCAAAAACAGTTAAATGCTAGAACACTAGGATTTTTTAAACCCTTTTTCAGCTGTTACTCTTAAAAACAATGGATCATTGTTGTCCTCAGTGTTAGGCAAATTCCAAGTGAAAAGTGTGTTGTTTTCCAAAGCAGAGTTATATGCAAGAAGGGAAATGACCAAAGAACATGATCCTTTATGACAATATATTGCGAGGACATAAATAAATTACACTCGTGGTTATTTATGTTATGATTCCTTTTTGGTGTTGCTCATATAAAGACAATGAGTGTGCAGGAAAACTTTTTCTGGTTCAGATGGTAAAAACAAGTGAAATGACTTCATTGAGGAGAGTGTTCAAGTGAGCAAGGCTTCCAAGGAAAATGAGTATCTAGGATCTTCCTAGATATTAAATTAAGACTCACTGGTTCTCTTTGACAGTGCTGAGAGAAACTCTACACATGAATGTCTTCTGGACTTGTGAATATATTTAGAAACACACAAAAAAGTTTCCTGACCTAAACGTGTCTTTATACTTCCTAAACTGCAAACTGCACACTGGGAGTAATGACTTGCTTTTTTAAAAACTTTACTTCACTCTAAGAATCAATACAAACAGGACCACATCTCTCTAATTCATCTTTGAATCACTAGGAGCCAGTACATTGCCTTTCATAGTGCTGTGTGCTGTGCTTAGTCATGTCCGACTCTTTGCTCCTCCATGGATTATGGCCCACCACCCTCCTCTGTCCAGGGGGATTCTCCAGGCTTGAATACTGGAGTGGGTTACCATGCCCTCCTCCAGAGGATCTTCCCAACTCAGAGACTGAACCCAGGTCTCCCTTATTGCAGGTGTATTCTTTACCATCTGACCCACAAGGGAAGCCCAAGAATACGGGAGTGGGTTGCCTATCCCTTCTCCAGGGGATCTTCCTGACCCAGGAATTGAACCTGAGTCTGCAAGTGGATTCTTTACCAGCTGAGCTAGTTCAATCAAATGTTGTTGAATGAAGAAATATATTTTATCTGCTATTTTACATGACAAAAGATGGATTTTATACAGTTTTGTGATATGGGAAGTGTGTGTGTTTATGTGTTTAAAATACTATATTGACTCTCTTAATTCATTTTCCTTTTTTCTAAAATCATGATAGCAGAAGAAACAGAGGATAAATTCATATATATATATATATATGTATAATATAGGCAGAAATAGTCCACTGATATAACTGGAGGGAAATAATAGCATAGTTGTTATAGACAGTCATTGTTCTTTGATTTTAGTATTTTCACTTAAGTGTAGCATATGTGGTAGTGCAGAAACAGAGAAGATAAAACAAGATAAAGCAAAATGAGTGAATATGGGACTGTTTAGCTTACCATCTTTTCTCCCACTTAAACTATTCCTCTGAATTGACTGGGCCACATCACAAAATCAGGAGGTGAACTGACTTTTCTTTTAAACTTGCAAACTCTCATTTTCTCTAGAATAGAGATAATTAGGTGGACTTCTTTGTGCTGCTTCTCTTAGATTGGACTAAACTTAAAACCTATTATGTTAGCAGAGTATTTAATTGAAAGAAGTATTTTCCAATCTAGTAAGAATGAGAAAACAAGATCTAAAGGACAAAAGGAAAGCTTTGTGGCAGGTGTGACAGGTGGAAGAAGAGTAGATAGAAATGAGATAATGAAGAGAATGGTCTATAAAGCTTGATGTGCAGCCAGACTAGAAGCTCAAATAAGAATATGGAGAAGTTGAGAAATGGGCGAAGAGAGAGAAAAAGTAAGCAATAATGGAAATAGAAGTGTAAATATACACTTACCTTTCAAATAGGCAAAATACTTTTGCTTATATATTTTTAAAAGACAAATTGCAAAAGGAAACATTATGACAATACAGGTAAAACAGCATATGCCATTTTTTCTCATGACCAATAGCTCCGTGAGGCCAGAGCATGTCATATTTTTGAAATTTTTTTTAAAGTTGTCTATGACTTAGTGACCTAGAATTGACATATCTTTCTTTAAAATCATCAGATTCCATAAACACAGAGTTTTTTGACAAGCTTTCGTTCTTAGAGGGGCAAATGGAAAGCCCTACTTTAATTTTAATCTTGTGAAAGATTACTAAAAGAAAACAGAGACAGTCATAGAGTATTCTCTTCTCTTCATTCACCACATACCATTCACCATGCAATTCCTATTGACATGCCTCCAAACATGTCCTGATTTCACTCATATTTCTCTGTCTCATTACCATCTTAGAGCATTCCTCTATCATCCCCTTCATGAAGAGCTATAGCTTTCTAACTAGACCTATTAGATTCCCTCTAAATTCTATGCAAGCTAATCTTCACATGGCCACCACTAGATCCTTAAGATTATACAACATATTAAATAATTTCTCTATTTAAAACAGTTCAATGATTTTCAGTCTCACTAAAAAGAAAATAAAAATTCTTCAACCTGACTCAAAACTTTATGGATTGCAACATGGTTTACAGTCATCTGCTTTCTTCCCTGTAAAAGTATGATACCACTATCCTTCTCATGTCTCCTCATGGAGGGGAGAAATTACTTACTCATACCCTCACCATAAACATTCCGCTGGGCAAGGAAGTCATACTCTACACAGGCATCTAAGTACATAAGCCATGCAAGCACAAAGCATTTCACCTATCCCTGTCTTTTCAGTCTTTTCATCTAGTCTAGCCCCTATGAATTCAATGCCACAGCCTAGAAAAGAAACAATATCTACTGAAGGCATATTTATGAGATCCAGGCAGCATACATTAAAATTTTGGAGGTCTACCCTGTAGAGTGCACCACAGGATAGTAGTTTACTATATTTTATTAATAGCAAAAGTTAGGAGCTTTGATCTACAGAGGTCTTCAGTACATTGCTGGTCACAGTGCAAACACAGGTGATGTTGGTGAAGTGTATGTGCATGGGCTCACTCACTCAGTCATGTCTGATTCTTGGCAACCTCATGGACTGCAGCTCACCAAGCTCCACTGTCCATGAGATTTCCCCGGCAAGAATAGTAGAGTGGTGGGCTTCTCTGGTAGTTCAGTTGGTAAAGAATACACCTGCAATGCAGGAGACCCTGGTTCGATTCCTGGGTCGGGAAGATCTGCTGGAGAAGGGGTAGGTTACCCATTCCAGTATACTTGGGCTTCCCTTGTGGCTCAGCTAGTAAAGAATCTGCCAGAAGGCCAGAGACCTGGGTTGGATCCCTGGGTTGGGAATATCCCCTGGAGAAGGGAAAGGTTACCCACTCCAGTATTCTGGCCTAGAGAATTCCATGGACTGGATAGTCCATGGGATCGCGAAGAGTCAGACACGGCTGAGAGACTTTCACTTTCACCATTTCCTACTCCAGGGGATTTTCCTGACCCAAGGATCGACTCTACATCACGTGCACTGGCAGGGGTGTTCTTTACCACTGCACCACCTGGGAAACCCCAGGTTAAGGACTCAGGCTTTGTTTCAGCGGATAGAGGAAAAAGAGCAAGTTTAGAGATGAAACATGGGCATATCTGTGGGCTTCAACTGTCTAGGCTTCTCACTCATCCAAGGTTGCTGAAAGAGGAAAGGAAGAAAAGGTCAAAAAGAACATAGTATCTGACATCAGAGTTTGAGAGAGAAAACCACAAGATGAACACAAAGAAATGTATGAGTATTAATTAATAAATTATTAATAATTATTCAAAAGACTCAAATCACAGAAGAATTCATTTTTATTTAATATAAGATATGGGAGTAAATTATTTGCCCATGTGATGAGTAATACTATAAATAGTTAGACCTGCTTTACTACTTACTGTGATTCTTACTAAAACCAACTTAACCTAAACCAAGTAGGAACAGGTATTTACTAAACTTCAGAAGCAAACTAATTTTATTTTGCACTTGTGCAGTTGGTAATGGTGATACTAGAGTTTACTTTACTTGACACTTAAAGTAAATGGGCTTCTGTGATTATCCAACACAATAGTCTAGAGTTTCAGGGACTCTTAAGTAAATCTGAGTAAGAATTTTCATAAGTGCTTGTGAATTGAAGCTGCAAATGGTTTAATCTAAATCACAGCATGAGTAATTACATAAATCCTCCTCACATAACCAACAATTCACAAGAGGCCAGATCTGTGACAATCTTATTCTCTAGCCTGGAATTGTGAATGGAACTTCTAAAAAAGACACTTTGCTTTCATAAGCTCATAGTGGCTTTCAATTTCTGGTTAGGTTATCTTCAAATTAAAAATATTGATTCACATAAAATAGAAATAATTTTATTTAATAATAAAGATAATAATAGATTAATAGTCAACAACATTTAAAATGCTTTAAACATAGTTTGATTTAAGCTGTCATAAATGCTTAAAGCAATATTTACACTTAATTTTTGATGTGAGCACTGAAATTTTTAATTTGACTGTCTAGGCTAAATATGTCATGATTTCAAGTTAGAAATGAATGTTTGCATAAGAGGCATTGTATTTTATAGGCTGTTCTAAGTAAATATAAGGAGCAGTTTGGTGATGTTGATACTGACCTATAGACTAGTTTCATCATGTAACAAATATAAGTGCTATGAACATTATACACATCATTAAGCATATGTGCATTTTCACATGTTGGAATATGCAAAAATAAAGTATGTGACTGGAGTGTGCCAAATGCCATATGTGTTAGCTGTTGTGTTGGTAAATTAGGAGTTAAATGCAGTTGGGCTCAAAATAATACTTTCCTCTATTTTAATGGTGTTGAATCCACAGCTGAAGATGAATGGACCTGTAACATAACAATATTGAAGTTGTTCCAGTTCCAAAGAAGAAGTTTACTGTGGAATATATGTACCGAGGTATACAAAAACAAAAATAAGTTCTGTTTCTAAAATGATTTTGAAGCATCTCTAATGAAAATTTAACCTAATCATGTTAAACACATTTATCACCAAAGCCATATTCTGTCTTCTCAAACAATTGTCAGGTTTCCATAAATGAGGAATAGAAATATATATTTAGCTGCACAATAGCAATCTAATGGTCTTTTTTTTTTTTTTAGAGCTTGTTCATGAACCATCTCTCTTCCCCAGTCAGCACTCATTTCCTTCCAACTTCACATATTCCAAAACTGTATTATAATCATTATATACTAGTGAGCATCAGATATTAAATGGCACGATCAGTGTGAAGAACCTATGTAAAAAAATAATGTTTTGCTGGCATACAATCTTTTGATGCTCTTGCAGGTTTTTCTTTTTCTTTGATTTGAGTTCATTAGAGATTGTCAAACTTTCATTGCCTCAGTTTTATTTTCTTGCTGTTANATACTAGTGAGCATCAGATATTAAATGGCACAATCAGTGTGAAGAACCTATGTAAAAAAATAATGTTTTGCTGGCATACAATCTTTTGCTGCTCTTGCAGGTTTTTCTTTTTCTTTGATTTGAGTTCATTAGAGATTGTCAAACTTTCATTGCCTCAGTTTTATTTTCTTGCTGTTAACTGTGAAGAATTCCATACTACTCTTCTCAGTTTTAGAGAAAGAATTGAATTCTTACCCTACTTGGTCTGAGACTGTAAAATCTAGGGACGTAGCCTTCTGATACTCCCAGATGCTCAAATATGTAGACTTATCTACCTAGTAGAGGAGCCTGATATCTACTCATTGTCATTTACTTGTAACTGGCACACTGTTAGATTCCTCAGAGCTCTGAACAGAGCATAAAAGTACCAATTAGGACTTTGCTTTGCCAGGAAAAAAATCTCAGTCTCTAAGTTGTTGTCGAAGTATGACTTGGGCATGCAAGAGTGAGTAAAGGCTAGAAGCAACTTTGCTACATTTTTATGACTCATGTACTACTTCTTCCACAGAAATTTCCCAGTACATTCTGTCTCTGTGTCTCTTTGAACCTCTCTTTGGCTCTCTCTCTCTCTCTTCCTTATTCATGACTCTTATATTCAGTAACAGTCCTCAGTCACCCCATTGTGTCCAACTTTCTGTGACCCCACCCCATGGACTGGAGCCCACCAGGCTCCTCTGTTCATGGGATTCTCCAGGCAAGAATACTGGAGTGGGTTAGCATTCCCTTCTCCAGGGGGTGTTCCCAACACAGGGATTGAACTTTCATCTTCTGCATTGGCAGATGGATTCTTTACCATTGAGCCACCTGTGAATTCACATTCATTAACAGATATAATTCTAAATATGAAGATTCATCAGCTAGTTTCTGAGGAATTGGGTTTACAATCCCAATGTATTACAGAAAATACTAAATATTAAATGTATTCCCCTACAGGGACAGAGCCCACATATACTTCACTTTAAATGAGACTAGATAAAAAAAAAAAATAAGCCAAAGAGTTTTATAATTCTCCCATCTCAATGTTAAGGTAGGTTCAGACTTTGCAGAATCTTTGTTGGTTGGTCACTAAGTCATATCCAATGAGGTAAAGAGCTGGCTCACTGGGAAAGACCCTGATGCTGGGAAAGACTAAAGGCAGGAGAAGAGGGTGACAGAGGATGAGATGGTTGGATAGCATCACCGATTCAATGGACGTGAACTCGGACAAACTCTGGGAGATGGTGAGGAACAGGGAGGCCTGGCATGCTGCAGTCCATGGGGTCACAAAGAGTCAGACACGACTTCATGACTGAACATGTCCAACTCTTCACAATCCCATGGGCTGTATCCTACCAGGCTCCTTTGTCCATGGCAGAGTCTTTACTGTTTTGCAAATTTCTGCGAGTCTGTCCTTCTCTACTAAAGGATGTAAACCTGACTTTCTATAACATCTTAGCAGGGCCAGGCACTGAGAAGAAAGCTCATATTGACCTAAATGTCAAGGCATAATGCTGTGTTTCCTAAGATGCTTTTAAAACTCTACTGCAGTATGTAGCAGCAGCTGTATGTAATGCACATCACTGAGCTTATTTTGAAGCATATTTTCACACAGTAAGCTTCTAGGAAATCTCATCTATTGTCTCCATATTTCTTCATGAGGATCTGTCATTAAGATTCTAATACACAGGTCATCTTTATGCCTGTGAAACATGAGATTGAGAAATAGAAGAGGGTGAATCAATAATTCAACAAAGCACACAAGATCATATACTTTATTGAAGAGTCTGCAAGATGACAATTTGTATCCTTTAAGGTTTGTGAGGTCTATATGCCAAGCTAATTCCTCTGCCCTTTTCATCCTCATTCATTTTGAAAAGGTGAATTGTGCAGTGCAATTATACCCATAACATTGGGTGGAGGATACTACAAAGGAGAGAATGTTGCTTTTTACAGGCTCAGTAAAAGGAAAAGATGATGGTGAATGGAAGTTGTACAAATTATGTATAAGCCTAGTAACCTAAGCAACATGTACAACATGAAGACCAATGAGCAAAATACAAATTATAAGAATGACACTAATTTTATGGATTTGTGTGGATGAAGAAAAACTCAAAGGATATAAGGATTTCTTCTTAAACTATGATTTCCTGAGCGTCTACATAGAGCCTTGAGGAAAGAAAAGTGAAAAACAAGGCAAAAACAGAAACAAACGAACCAAAACACAGATACCTACATTGCCTCAGATATAGTTGTAATGAAAAATAGAAAGCGTTTTTTGTAAACTTTTTTGAATTAAATTGTTTGCTTTGGATTTATATTGCTTCTTATCTGCATACTGTGTTCCTTTTAGTTGTTAGAAATTTTTAATTTCTTGAAATAATTTTCATATTAGAGATGTTTTCATATATTGAGAAAAAGTTGTTTCTAATTCTCAGAGTAGAGTGAAAAAGTTTGCTTAAAGCTCAACATTCAGAAAACTAAGATCATGGCATCCGGTCCCATCACTCCATGGGAAATAGATGGGGAAACAGTGGAAACAGTGTCAGACTTTATTTTTGGGGGGCTCCAGAATCACTGCAGATGGCGATTGGAGCCATGAAATCAAAAAACGCTTACTCTTTGGAAGGAAACTTATGACCAACCTAGACAGCATATTAAAAAGCAGAGAGATTAGTTTGTGAACAAATGTCTGTCTAATCAAGGCTATGGTTTTTCCAGTAGTCATGTATGAATGTGAGAGTTGGACTGTGAAGAAAGCTGAGCGCCAAAAAATTGATGCTTTTGAACTGTGGTGTTGGAGAAGACTCTTGAGAGTCCCTTGAACTGCAAGGAGATCCAACCAGTCCATTCTTTTTTCTTTTTTTTAATATAAATTTATTTATTTTGATTGGAGGTTAATTATTTTGGGCAACCAGTCCATTTGAAAGGAGATCTGTCCTGGATGTTCTTTGGAAAGAATGATGCTAAAGCTGAAACTCCAGTACTTTGTCCACCTCATGTGAAGAGTTAACTCATTATGCTGGGAGGGACTGGGGGCAGGAGGAGAAGGGGACGACCAAGGATGAGATGGCTGGAGGGCATCACCGACTCGATGGACACGAGTCTGAGTGAACTCTGGGAGTTGTTGATGGACAGGGAGGCCTGGCGTGCTGCAGTTCATGGGGTCGCAAAGAATAGGACATGACTGAGCAACTGAACTGAACTGAATTCTCAGTAACTTTACAAAAGCACAATATTCCAACTGTCAGATTATTTTACCTTAGAATGGATGAACTCAAGGGCTACTGTCAAAAGATATGCATTGTCAGGTCTTACAAAGCATTTTGGTCACAGTTTAATCACTATTTTTTATATAACCTTGCTGTATGGTGAAACTATATTATTATGTTACAAGAAATCTGTGCCAGAACTCAATCAGAAATGCAGCATGTGAGAATTAGTCTCTTCTGGAAAGAAATCAAAAAGTGATATGCAGTGTCAAATGAGTGAAAGATACACACATGAAGCAAACACACTGTAGATACTTGCTGTAAGAGGTCAGCCTGTCTACATGGTCAGTATTGTTTCAGATGACTTTCAAGTTACACTGCTCCCTTTCAAGTAAATATCCTAAGACCTATGACTTAAAAAAAAAAAAAAGTATTGGAGTATAGCTGCTTTGCAATATTGTGTTAGTTTTTGCTGTACAGCAAAGTGAATCAGCTTTACACAAACATACATTCCCTCTTTTTTGGATTTCCTTGTCATTTAGATCACCACAGAACATTGAGCACAGAACATTGAGCAGAGGTCCCTGTGCTATATGATACAATCTCATTAGTTATCTATTTTACATATAGTAGTGTGTATGTGGGGCTTCCCTGGTGGCTCAGTGGTAAATAGTTAGCCTGCTATGCAG
>SJYW01014964.1:0-30552 GCA_006410735.1 Raphicerus campestris
CAATCTTGATTCCAGCTTGTGCTTCTTCCAGCCCAGCGTTTCTCATGATGTACTCTGCATAGAAGTTAAATAAGTAGGAGGACAATATACAGGCTTGACGTACTCCTTTTCCTATTTGGAACCAGTCTGTTGTTCTATGTCCAGTTCTAACTGATGAGTGTACAGCATAATTATATTGTAAATATTATTATTAGAGTGTAGCCAAACAAAAATGAGAGCTGGTACTTTTCCCCCAAATGGTCATTTAGAGAGGAAATTCACTCAGTCATGTCTGACTCTCTGCGACCCCATGGACTGTAGCCTACCAGGCTCCTCCATCTATGGGATTTTTCAGGCAAGAGTACTGGAGTGGGTTGCCATTTCCTTCTCCAGGGGATCTTCCTGACCCAGGGATCGAACCCAGGTCTCCCTCATTGCAGGCAGATGCTTTACCATCTGAGCTAGGTCCCTTATTATGTTTTCTCATTGAACGTTACCATAAAACTCACAACTACATTGTAAGAGAAACAGGTATTATGGCAACTTAAGTATTTAGACACATTTGTAAGTTTCCTCATTTGAAAGTCAGGCAGTGGAACAAGGTCACACAACTAGTGGTTGAGTGAGAGAATTTGAATCCAGAACTGTTGATGCCATAGCTCCTTTCAAGAGCTCTCCTACACCATGTCACATGATGAAATTCCTCCACCAATATTTGTCAAAGAGTAAAAGCCCTGGGCTGAGTAAAACAAGGATCATAAGATCAAAGCCAGCTCAGGCCNCTCTGCTACACCATGTCACATGATGAAATTCCTCCACCAATATTTGTCAAAGAGTAAAAGCCCTGGGCTGAGTAAAACAAGGATCATAAGATCAAAGCCAGCTCAGGCCAAACAGATAACAGAACAGAGCAAAGCCCAGCCTGAGGAAATACTCTCTTTCTCCTTTACTGTGAGTGGGTCACACAAGTGTGATGATAAATGGCAGGTGACTTTCACCTCGGGACAAGGAGACAGAAGGACAGACAGAGGCCCTGGGGGCTGGGGAGCTCACAGCTCATCTGAGGGACAGAGGCCCCCTCTCCTACCAGTGTGTGTGGACGTGGCACCTTGCAGGACTGCACAGAGCCACATGCAATATTAAACATTTTGAATCGGACCTCCAAGAAGGTCTTTGATATGAAGACCTTCTATCATATCAGTGTTGTCAGATCTGATTTTTCAGACAAAGCCAGAGTTATGAACTTTTATGTGAAATCTTTGACTTAGAAATATTGAAGAATAACTTTTTGTTAGGTATATGGGCTAGACATAGGGTAGGGGAGACAGCAAGTGGTGGTCGCCAGATTATAAACCTGTCCTAAACTGAAGGGGGAAACCTGCACTGTTTCTTGGCTTTTGTTTGCTTTAACTGGTACAACAATAAGTAAGAGGAAAGGGAAGGAGGAAAGGAAGTAAGAAAGAATGGAGGGAAGAAGCAAAGGGAGGAAGGAAGGGAGGGAGGAGAAAATTGGTTCCTCGACAACTTGAGTCTCAAATAGTAAGTAAGGTGGAAGACCGCTTTCAACCTCTGGGAGGGGTGGGAGAGGAGGCCTCGGTGGCTGATTGTCCCAAGGGCAGGGGCCTCCAATGGGAAGTCCCTTCCACCTCCCAGTGCTGCCAAGGGCCATCCCAGCTAATCAACTTCTTTTTCCTATCACCTTGGAGGCCTGCTCCGGCTTTGTTCAGCTGTAATCTTTCTTAATTAGATAATTGAAATAATCATCCAATTAAGTTGGTTCACACGGCCCCCCTTACTTGAAGACTTGCTGAATCCAGCTGGCTTCTCATTTCCACTGACTCTGTTCCTTGCCTCATGCAGGGTCTGAAACAGGTTTCAAGCTGTTTTCTTCTCTCTTTTTTAGTTTGCCGTTTTAAGTTCAGAGGAGCTACCAGTAAATTCTTGCTAATGTCAAAATAGACTCCATAGGAACTAAAAGCCAAAAGTTAAGACTGGAACAGGCACAGTGGTGGCTGAGAGGGTCAGATTCACAAGGATTTGAGTCCCTGTTCTGCCACTGACTAGTTGAGTGACCTTGAACATGTGTCCTTGCCTCTCAGAGCTACAGTTTTCTCACCAGTGAAATGAGGATAAAAAGAGGACATATCTCACAGGTAGGGCTGTTGTGTGATTTAGTTGAGATCAATACAAATGAGGGCATAAACCTTGTGCCTCACACATAGTGCTTACTACCTACATGGGCTTTTATTTAACATGGAAAATTATATATTATTATTATTTTGCAAATTGAACTATAGTTGGTTTACAATGTTGTGTTAGTTTCTGGTGTACAGCAAAGTGTATGTATATTCTTTTTTAGATTCTTTCCCATGACGGGTCATTACCAGCTATTGTAGAGTACCCTGTGTGTGTGTGTGTGTGTGTGTGTGTGTGTGTGTGTGTGTGTTAGTCACTCAGTTGTGACTCTTTGAGACCCTGTGGACTGTAGCCCGCCAGGTTCCTCTGTCCACGGGATTCTCCAGGCAAGAATACTTGGGTGGGTTGCCATTCCCTTCCCCAGGTGATCTTCCTGACGCAGGGATCAAACCCAGGTCTCCTGCATCGCAGGCAGATTCTTTACTGTCTGAACTATCTATACAATAAACTCTTGTTGATTATCTATTTTATATGTAGCAGTTTGTATCTGCTAGTTTGTCTTTCCTGGCTCCTTTCCCCTTTGGTAACCATCAGCTTGTTTTCTGTCTGTGAGTCTGTTTCTGTTTTGTAAATAAGTTCATTTGCATCGTGTTTCAGATATCACATATAAGTGATATCACTCGTCTTTCTCCAACTGCTTCATTCACTTAGTATGATCATCTCTGGGTCCATCTGTGTTGCTGCAATTGATGTTATTTCATTCTTTCTTATGACCAAGTTATATTCCATTGATACGATATGTCACAGAAAATTATGTGTTCCTAATAGCTGAAATAGTTGGCATCATTTATTTGTTATAGAAATGGAGAAAAGAAAAAGAGCAATCACAGAGAGATATAAGACACAAATGATTCTGAAGATTATTTGGCAACTTGGTACATTTACATGGTATTTATATGTTGATCTAATATCTCCATCTAGTCTACTTTCAAGTTAACTCTAAAGTCATCTAAGAGACAAAGAGAATAATAGGTTTTCCCTTGAGGTGGATCCTCTGCAAATGAAATTTAAAGCAGTATTCCTTTCCCTTGTCCATCAGAATGGAAGGTCCATGTGGGCAAGGCTGTGTCTGTGTGTACATCATGATGTCCCTGCTGCTGCTGCTGCCGCCGCTAAGTCGCTTCAGTCGTGTCCGACTCTGTGTGACCCCATAGACAGCAGCCCACCAGGCTCCCCCCTTCCTGGGATTCTCCAGGCAAGAACACTGGAGTGGGTTGCCATTTCCTTCTCCAATTCGTGAAAGTGAAAGTGAAGTCCGACTCTTAGAGGACATAGACTGCATCCCATGGACATGCATCCCATGGACTGCAGCCCACCAGGCTCCTCCGTCCGTGGGATTTTCCAGGCAAGAGTACATGGGATTTACCAGGCTCCTCTGTCCATGGGATTTTCCCTAGGGACCAAAAAATAATTGCTAAATAAATGGATGTGGAGAGAGGGAGCACTGTTCTCTAAAGGACAGTCAGATCAGTTTCAAGCAGTAACGCTTTAAAACAATAGTATAAGATGCATAACATATTAGCTAAGGATAGGCCAGTATTATAGGATCACAGAGTAAAATAAAGATCAGTTGACTCCACAACTCAAATGCTCAAACTTTACTCTAACCTTCTTAAAATGCTGACCTAGCTAGAAGCCAGGCATCTGGTAACCACAGTGGTCCCCTCCTTGGCCCGACCTTAGCTATGTTTCATTCTTTAGCACAGATTCCTGAAACTCATTCTCTTTTGCCTCACAGGTGTCTGGTATTGGAAAAGCATGATAGCTCTGTGCAGGGTATGTTTTGTAATGCTTTTTAATCTTTTAAAAATTACACAAGCAGTATATCATTTTTTAAATGAGAAAAATGCTCATAAATAAAAAGAAAAATGAATTTTTAAAGATTGTTTTTTAATGATGTATATATTTTTTCCTATTTAATGATGTATATTTTTTTTCCTTTTTAAAAGGAGTAATCTTCAACTCCTATATAAGGCAGCAGTGTGCTTTCTATATAGTGCATTTCTCAGTCTAGCAAAAGTAAAATGTTTCTTAGCACTTTGCTTTAGATCTCAGCAATGCCTAAGGGCTTGCAGTTCTGTGTCTTCAAACATGCTCAGGCAATCAATATTCTCCAACACTGGATGGCTGTGCTTTGGCTGGAGAGGACTGTTCAGTGCTGAACATAGTGGGAAGTCAGTAAATGTTCCAGACAACTGCCCAGTCACTAGTTATCCAAGCATGCACTTCTTATTTCTGCCTCTGTGCCTCAGTGCACACTCAGGGTGGCAGCCAGCCTCCAAGATGATCCCCACTAAACCCCACCTCTTTGTATTCACATGTATGTATAGAGCTGGTTGATGTAGTCATTAGGATATTGTAGAAATGGTGGAGTCATGAAAAAGCTGAGTCATGAAAGCCCTGCCAGTTTCTCCTCTGCTCCCTCTTGGCCTTCCCTCTGGCCCAGCTGGTAAAGAATCCGCTTGCAATGCGGGAGACATGGATTTGATCCCTGGGTTGGGAAGGTCCCCTGGAGAAGGGAAAGACAACCCACTCCAGTATTCTGGCCTGGAGAATTCCATAGACTGTATAGTCCATGAGGTCGCAGAGAGTCAGCCACGACTGAGTGGCTTTCACATTTTTCTCTCTTGGATCACTTGCTCTGAGGAAGAACAGCTGCCATGCTGGGAGGATACTCCAGCAGCCTTGTGAAGAGGTCCACATGGTGAGGAACTCCTGTTAATGGGCGTGTGGGTAAGCCATTGTGGAAGTATCTTCTAGCCCCAGTCAAGTCTTCAGGTGACAACATCCCCAGCAGATATCTCGATTATACCCACCCTGAGCCAGGGCCACCAGCTAAGCCACTCTCAAATCCCTCACCCACAGAAACTGTGTGAGATAATATTTATTTCTGTTTTAAGCTGCTAGTAATGTGTTCTGCTATGAAAGTAATTAATACATTCACTCTCCTGCCTAGAAGGCTTACTCCTTTCCTTTCCTAATTCTCTCTCCCTCAAGGCTCGCATCAAATTCCTCTTCCTGCCTGTATTCTCCAGCCCAGAGGGATCTCTCCTTCCTCTCTCCTTCTTCCTCCTCTGATCACCATGCCTGCCATTCTTATTTGGCACTAACCAAAGCTAGAAGGAAAGACCGCAAAAGCCAAGCTTGACATCTGTTGTGGCTTTGTTAGTAGATGACCACATAATTTATCTATTCCGAGATACTTCTGGGAGTGAAAGGGGTAGCCAATAATAATGATCTTGGGGATCAGGAAAATCTAGGACAGTTCTAGGGCAAACAGCAATGTTTGGTTACTTCATTCATAAGAGGTGCCAGCATCTCCCCAGAAATATAGCAAGAGAGAAAAAATTGTTCAGTAGAGTTGTGGTTTTACTTGCTCAACACTTGAATGTACTAAAAAAAAAAGTAGCTTCTTAATTTTTCCACAATACATCTTCTTCCCTGCATGTAGTGAAGGGGGGATATATGATTGTATGCCAGCCTAATAATTTAAATAATCTCTGGAACCTTCAGTCTTGACATGGCTGAGCAGAGAGAGAAATACAGCCAGAATTCCCAGCCCCATCTCCCTTCCCCTCACCCTCCTCATTGCAAACACCTCAACTCCCTCACCACATGGGGGACAAGTAGAAAGTGAAAGAGAATCAGGGTCTCCTTTAAGGAATGCTTGGTCTTAGCTGCTACCTGCACCAGGGACCACAGAGGGGCAATTTGTCCACCTAGCTTTCTTTGGTGGAGCAATGTGGAACTGGAGCCATCTCTCACAGGAGTGGGGGCTATGCCTTGCACAAGGGAGCCGGCTGAGGGGCTGAAATCTAGCCAGAACTTTACTAGGTGAGCTGTGAGCCTGGCGGCTGTGTATGTCAGCAGGAGGCTTTTTCTAGTTTGCACAAAGGCATTCCATAGGCCAGGACAGACCCTGGCAGCACCCAGAGTCCAGGTTATTTGCTGTTGGCTTTACACTCTTTGCTTGTAGCAGCTTGTTGCTCCTGATCACATTAGAGCTGGTTCCAAGCACTTTGGGCACCTCCCTGGCACCTCATCAGGCCCATGGGAGATTCTGAGTCTCCTTCCATGCCCCATACAGGCCACAGAGGGTCAGGGCATCTTCTTTAGACTGCTCTACACACTCCTTCACATACCACCTGCACACCATTGCTGCTGGCCTGAGGGACACAGGACTTTAAGCCAGAGGCAGGGCCCCACCTCCAGGGCCTGGCAGAGTTCCTTGCACTGTGCCCTGGATATGATCCCTTTACCCTAATGTTCTCATACTTTTCCCATCATTTTCTTAATGTTTCTGAATCTCATCTCCCTGGAGTCATCTGATTTTATCAGTGGTCTGCAGGTTCTTCCTCCTTACCACCCTTGCAGGGTAGCATGAACAGGTTCCTGGGAATGACAAAGGGCACTGATTAAGAGCCATACCTCTCCTGGTTTCTCATGTGGTAGCAAACACCACATAGGAAATAATGGGTGTGGCCCACTGGGTCCTGCAGAGGATCCGAACCCCAGAGGGCTGCTCTGGAGGACTCATAGGGTCCCCAGCCATGCAGATCCTGCCAGGCTCTTCTGGGAGCAGAGGGGACCAAGTCTCCTGGAGAGTACAGAGGCATGCATTCTGGTTGAAAAGCCCTTCTTAGAGCCCACTACCTGACTTGGTGAGAAAGGAACTGAGTTATTGGGAAATACCTGCCACTCCCTCTCAAGAGCCTACCTTTCTGCAAGGGTCAAGAACCTCAGCTTAGATGCTAATGCTGATCAATGGCCTCTTTATTCTAAAAAGATCTTTCTTCTCCCCTGAGGCAGTAAGGGTTCTGGCTCAGCCCCAGCAGAGCAGCACCAAGAAAACAGTTTCCAGGATAAGTGGCAAGGTTCTACGGTATAGCACAGAGAACTCTATTCAATATCCTTTAAGTGTGAGTCGCTCAGTCATGCCCTACTCTTTGCGACTCCAGGGACTGCAGCCCACCAGGCTCCTCTGTCCATGAGATTTTCCAGGCAAACATACTGGAATGGGTTGCCGTTTCCTTCTCCAGGGGATCTTCCCAACCCAGGGATCAAACTGGGGTCTCCTGCACTGCAGGCAGATTCTTTACCGACTTAGTTACAAGGGAAATAATTCAATATCCTATGATAGACCGTAATAGAAAAGAACATGAAAAAAAAAAGTATATATGTATATATTTATAACTGAATCGCTTTGCTGTACAGCAGAAATTGACACACTGTAAATCAAGACTTCAATTAAAAATTTTATTTTTTTTTTAAAGAAAAAATAGTTTCCAGTGGGAAACTAAAATACACAGGCATAATGTTAGTGAAATAGGATCCCTGATATAATAGTAATGATAGGACCTCCTCTACTGGTGGATGGGGGAGCAAGGGGAGCAAGGGTTTGGGGTTGGCAGGGAGCAGCACCCTAAGAGGCCCATTGCCTTGTGGCTAGTTCAATTCAGTCGCTCAGTCATGTCCGACTCTTTGCGACCCCATGGATTGCAGCACACCAGGCCTCCCTGTCCATCACCAACTCCTGGAGCTTGCTCAAAGTCATGTCCATGGAGTTGGAGATGCCATGCAACCCATCTCATCCTCTGTTGTCNTTTGCGACCTCATGGATTGCAGCACACCAGGCCTCCCTGTCCATCACCAACTCCTGGAGCTTGCTCAAAGTCATGTCCATGGAGTTGGAGATGCCATGCAACCCATCTCATCCTCTGTTGTCCCCTTCTCCTCTGCCTTCAATCTTTCCCAGCATCAGGGTCTTTTCCAATGAGACCGGGAAAAGACCTTGAAAAAAGACCTTGTGGCTAGGCTGCCTTCAAAAGGAGCAGATTTCTGTTACCTCCAGGGCTTTTGTTTGAGGAGTGGTTTATGCTTCCCTGGTGGCTCAGAGGGTAAAGTGTCTGCCTACAATGCAGGAGACCAGGGTTCAATCCCTGGGTAGGGAAGATCCCCTGGAGAAGGGAATGGCACCCCACTCCAGTACTCTTGCCTGGAAAATCCCATGGACGGAGGAGCCTGGTAGGCTACAGTCCATGGGGTCTCAAAGAGTTGAACACGACTGAGCGACTTCATTTTCTTTCTTTATGCAAATGAAGGGCCAGTCAGTGGCTCTGGTTGAAGCAGGAGAGGGAGCCGCCCCGCCCCGCACCTGTCCCAGGGTCTCTGCCCTTTTCCAGTCAATACTCAGGCTTGAGCTTCACCTAAATACAATACCTAAATGAAACAGGTGTACATTTTTGTGCTCTGTCCAATTTCCTTAACATTATGTCTCTGACACTCATCTGTGTGACCGTGGGAGGTAGTAATCTGCTCTTTTACCCTTGCTATGTAGTATTCTGTTGTAGCAAAACACCCGCAATTTATTTAGCCTTTCTCTACTTCATTTGGATGGCTTTATTTCTCACACACAAAAAGGCTGCTCTGAGCATTTTTTTCATTCCCCTTTGTGGACCTCACTCATTTCACTTCTTATGTGGGATTTTTTTTAAGAAAAAACATTCTTATTAAAATAATTAACTTGTCTCTGATAAAAGTCATACATATTCATTTAGAAAATGGTATATGCAAAAGTGCAAAATTTTTAAAAAGTCATCATTGATGTACATTCAATTTTGTACTTGGCTGTTTCATTCCAAANTTAAGAAAAACATTCTTATTAAAATAATTAACTTGTTTCTGATAAAAGTCATACATATTCATTTAGAAAATGGTATATGCAAAAGTGCAAAATTTTTAAAAAGTCATCATTGATGTACATTCAATTTTGTACTTGGCTGTTTCATTCCAAATACCCTGAGCATTTTTTAAAAAATGAAAGTCCATGTAAGTCTTAGCCCTCTTTTTTATTCCTTCTGCCCTCATTCCTTGAATAGCCATCAGCTGATATTCCCAATGATTCTGAGAAGGTTTTGCCCAGGAGAGGAGAGACTACAGACAGCTAGCCACCTACCCTGTCCACCCCCAGGTAGAGGCAGGCTCTCAGTCTAAAGTGAGATAGTGCTGTGTTTGCAGGGCAGGTGCCTCCCTTCATCACCACTGCTCTGAGCTCTCACATATGGACCTGATAAGGTAGAAGCACTGGCTACAAACTAAGAAGAGAATGAGAAGTGTGGCTGTGAGATTGGAAAACAGAGTGTTCACAAATAGGGACAGCGAGTGATGAGTATGGAAAGCAGTGTCACTGCCTTCAATCCGGCGCATGAACCATTCAGTTCAGTAGGAGCCACGGATTCACGTTATCCTAACTTAGAAAATTACAAGGCAGGCACAAAGCTAACGGTTTCCCAGTTCCTGTTTCTCTTAGGTCATTTCCAAATATGGGCAAACTTTTCTCCATCTCTTGTTTTGCTCATTTTTGCTAATTATGTTCGATTATAAACCTAAGATTCTTGAAGCACGTTTCTGAACTTCTGTTTCCTCATCTGTAAAAGAGCATTAAGCTCATTTTTATCTCTTAGATCAGGGTTTTTCTTTCTTTCTTTTAAACATTTATTTGGTTGCCCTGGGTCCTAGTCACAGTACATGGGATCTTTAGTTGCAGCAGGCAAACTCTAATTGCGCCATGTGCAATCTACAATAGTTCCCTGACGAGGGATCAAACCTGGACCCCTGCACTGGGAGCATGGAGTCTTAGCTACTGAACCACCAGGAAGTCCCAGATCAGCACTATTGATTGACATTTTGGGCCAGAAAGTATTTGCTGTAAGGGCTGTCTTGAGCATCATAGGATGTTTAAGTTGCATCCCTGGCCTCTAACTACCAGATAACATTGCCATCCTCCCTTCCCCACAGTTTTTACAAGCAAAAATGTCTCCAGATTGTGCCAAATATCCCCTAGGGAGGGGAGGGGAAAATAATCCCTGTTTGAAAAGCACTTGTTTAGAGTTGCTGTAAAGCACTTGGAAGTATGAGCTGCCAAGTAAGTGCTGGGTGAACCTTCGCCATCAGTGTTGAGAAGGTCCTGGCAAGGGGTGGATTCGTAGCTGGGGCTACTTCACAAACTGATCTGCTTGTTTATTTATTTCATCATTATTTCTTTTTGCATCTTCCATTCTCCTGTCTTGAAGAGTATGGTTTAAAAGACTTTTTAAATTTTTTATGAAAGGTGCCTTACTTTGTGGGTACAAGTATCAGAAGTAAAACTCAGAAGTACTGGCATTGGTAAGTGGCTTTTGAAACTGGAGAATGTCAAAGAAATGTAAATCACACTCTTCCAGGAGTGTCTATCTTTTTCTAAGAGCTTTCACAACCATTAACTCGTTGGACCCCACCACAGAGTGTTCTAGCTGAGCTCTAACAAATTGGATCATTTCTGTTTGTGGAAAGACAGCTGGTGGGAAGCCATAGCTTGGTATGAGGGATTGGGGTTGGTGTGGGGGTGTGTCTTATTTCTGCTGATGGAAGAGAGGAGATTATTTGGTAGACTGTAAGGCCTCGGGAACAGGAGATGAGGAAGAGGTGGNAATTAAAAATTTTATTTTTTTTTAAAGAAAAAATAGTTTCCAGTGGGAAACTAAAATACACAGGCATAATGTTAGTGAAATAGGATCCCTGATATAATAGTAATGATAGGACCTCCTCTACTGGTGGATGGGGGAGCAAGGGGAGCAAGGGTTTGGGGTTGGCAGGGAGCAGCACCCTAAGAGTCCCATTGCCTTGTGGCTAGTTCAATTCAGTCGCTCAGTCATGTCCGACTCTTTGCGACCCCATGGATTGCAGCACACCAGGCCTCCCTGTCCATCACCAACTCCTGGAGCTTGCTCAAAGTCATGTCCATGGAGTTGGAGATGCCATGCAACCCATCTCATCCTCTGTTGTCCCCTTCTCCTCTGCCTTCAATCTTTCCCAGCATCAGGGTCTTTTCCAATGAGACCGGGAAAAGACCTTGAAAAAAGACCTTGTGGCTAGGCTGCCTTCAAAAGGAGCAGATTTCTGTTACCTCCAGGGCTTTTGTTTGAGGAGTGGTTTATGCTTCCCTGGTGGCTCAGAGGGTAAAGTGTCTGCCTACAATGCAGGAGACCAGGGTTCAATCCCTGGGTAGGGAAGATCCCCTGGAGAAGGGAATGGCACCCCACTCCAGTACTCTTGCCTGGAAAATCCCATGGACGGAGGAGCCTGGTAGGCTACAGTCCATGGGGTCTCAAAGAGTTGGACACGACTGAGCGACTTCATTTTCTTTCTTTATGCAAATGAAGGGCCAGTCAGTGGCTCTGGTTGAAGCAGGAGAGGGAGCCGCCCCGCCCCGCACCTGTCCCAGGGTCTCTGCCCTTTTCCAGTCAATACTCAGGCTTGAGCTTCACCTAAATACAATACCTAAATGAAACAGGTGTACATTTTTGTGCTCTGTCCAATTTCCTTAACATTATGTCTCTGACACTCATCTGTGTGACCGTGGGAGGTAGTAATCTGCTCTTTTACCCTTGCTATGTAGTATTCTGTTGTAGCAAAACACCCGCAATTTATTTAGCCTTTCTCTACTTCATTTGGATGGCTTTATTTCTCACACACAAAAAGGCTGCTCTGAGCATTTTTTTCATTCCCCTTTGTGGACCTCACTCATTTCACTCCTTATGTGGGATTTTTTTTAAGAAAAACATTCTTATTAAAATAATTAACTTGTTTCTGATAAAAGTCATACATATTCATTTAGAAAATGGTATATGCAAAAGTGCAAAATTTTTAAAAAGTCATCATTGATGTACATTCAATTTTGTACTTGGCTGTTTCATTCCAAATACCCTGAGCATTTTTAAAAAAATGACAGTCCATGTAAGTCTTAGCCCTCTTTTTTATTCCTTCTGCCCTCATTCCTTGAATAGCCATCAGCTGATATTCCCAATGATTCTGAGAAGGTTTTGCCCAGGAGAGGAGAGACTACAGACAGCTAGCCACCTACCCTGTCCACCCCCAGGTAGAGGCAGGCTCTCAGTCTAAAGTGAGATAGTGCTGTGTTTGCAGGGCAGGTGCCTCCCTTCATCACCACTGCTCTGAGCTCTCACATATGGACCTGATAAGGTAGAAGCACTGGCTACAAACTGAGAAGAGAATGAGAAGTGTGGCTGTGAGATTGGAAAACAGAGTGTTCACAAATAGGGACAGCGAGTGATGAGTATGGAAAGCAGTGTCACTGCCTTCAATCCGGCGCATGAACCATTCAGTTCAGTAGGAGCCACGGATTCACGTTATCCTAACTTAGAAAATTACAAGGCAGGCACAAAGCTAACGGTTTCCCAGTTCCTGTTTCTCTTAGGTCATTTCCAAATATGGGCAAACTTTTCTCCATCTCTTGTTTTGCTCATTTTTGCTAATTATGTTCGATTATAAACCTAAGATTCTTGAAGCACGTTTCTGAACTTCTGTTTCCTCATCTGTAAAAGAGCATTAAGCTCATTTTTATCTCTTAGATCAGGGTTTTTCTTTCATTCTTTTAAACATTTATTTGGTTGCCCTGGGTCCTAGTCACAGTACATGGGATCTTTAGTTGCAGCAGGCAAACTCTAATTGCGCCATGTGCAATCTACAATAGTTCCCTGACGAGGGATCAAACCTGGACCCCTGCACTGGGAGCATGGAGTCTTAGCTACTGAACCACCAGGAAGTCCCAGATCAGCACTATTGATTGACATTTTGGGCCAGAAAGTATTTGCTGTAAGGGCTGTCTTGAGCATCATAGGATGTTTAAGTTGCATCCCTGGCCTCTAACTACCAGATAACATTGCCATCCTCCCTTCCCCACAGTTTTTACAAGCAAAAATGTCTCCAGATTGTGCCAAATATCCCCTAGGGAGGGGAGGGGAAAATAATCCCTGTTTGAAAAGCACTTGTTTAGAGTTGCTGTAAAGCACTTGGAAGTATGAGCTGCCAAGTAAGTGCTGGGTGAACCTTCGCCATCAGTGTTGAGAAGGTCCTGGCAAGGGGTGGATTCGTAGCTGGGGCTACTTCACAAACTGATCTGCTTGTTTATTTATTTCATCATTATTTCTTTTTGCATCTTCCATTCTCCTGTCTTGAAGAGTATGGTTTAAAAGACTTTTTAAATTTTTTATGAAAGGTGCCTTACTTTGTGGGTACAAGTATCAGAAGTAAAACTCAGAAGTACTGGCATTGGTAAGTGGCTTTTGAAACTGGAGAATGTCAAAGAAATGTAAATCACACTCTTCCAGGAGTGTCTATCTTTTTCTAAGAGCTTTCACAACCATTAACTCGTTGGACCCCACCACAGAGTGTTCTAGCTGAGCTCTAACAAATTGGATCATTTCTGTTTGTGGAAAGACAGCTGGTGGGAAGCCATAGCTTGGTATGAGGGATTGGGGTTGGTGTGGGGGTGTGTCTTATTTCTGCTGATGGAAGAGAGGAGATTATTTGGTAGACTGTAAGGCCTCGGGAACAGGAGATGAGGAAGAGGTGGGATGCCACTGATACTTTCATGTGGCCTTGAGGCATCTGAATGAGAGGAGGGTGAGGGCGAGTTGAATCCTGCAGGAGAATCCTGCTGCATCCCCAGAGAAGCTGGGGAAGGGTGTCCTCACTGTGCACCCCTCTGCCTCAGACACTGCCAGCTGGGGCTCCCGGGGCTCCCTGAACCCAAGTGCCGTCCAGACACCCTGAGGGCGGGGTGGGGTCAAGGCATTTCAGGTCACCCTCATGCCTTCAGTGCCACAGCAGCGACAGAAAAAACCAAGGTGTGTGACTGGGACCTCTTCTCTGATCTTTCAGACCCTCCTAGGGTCTGTTCTCACCTTTGGCTCTGCTGCTGCTGCTAACTCAGTCGCTTCAGTCGTGTCCGACTCTGTGCGACCCCATAGACGGCAGCCCACAAGGCTTGCCTGTCCCTGGGATTGTCCAGGCAAGAACACTGGAGTGGGTTGCCATTGCCTTCTCCAAAGCATGAAAGTGAAAAGTGAAAGTGAAGTCGCTCAGTCGTGTCCGACTCTTAGCGACCCCATGGACTGCAGCCCACCAGGCTCCTCCGTCCATAGGATTTTCCAAGCAAGAGTACTGGCGTGGGTTGCCATTGCCTTCTCCACACCTTTGGCTCTAGTTCTGTTTTGGGCCCAAGGACACCATCTGGAGTCCTGCCATGGGGTTACTAAGCTGAGGCCAGTCAGTCCGACAGTAACTGAGGGCTGCTGAGGCTGACAGCCACGCCTACAGCCCCCCTCCTTGGCTACAGCCACGCCCCCGACTGTGACCACACCCACTGTCTCTGTTCTGCTCCAGTCAGGCCCACAACCAGGCCCTTTTGGCTGAAACCACATGCCTGGACGTTCCTCCTCACCGCCGCTTTCAGCCGAGTGGCTGCCACCAAGTTTCTGAGAAATGAGTCACAGGAGACTAACTCTGGGGAAATCTTGTGCCAGCTTTATTTGGATGTTGCAAAGGCCAGTATGATGAGAGGCCAACAGCAGTGTACCTGAACACTAAAGCTTTCAAAACTGTATCCACAACTTTCCACTTTCTAGGCTCCGCACTACCCTCTTCGCCCTCCTCTGGGACCAGCTCCCTGTTTGTTCTCTTTGAGTGGAAGACAGATCAGTCATGGGTACCTGGCACTGTTTTATATCTCAGTGTGGCATTTGGTAAGGCACCTAAAGGACCTCTGGCCTTCCAGATGCGTCTGAGCAGCCCAATAAAACTTAATTGCTCATTCTGTCCCTTTGTACCTTGGATCCTCACCAGACCCAGCATACCAGAGCCAGCTCAGCCCTGAGAACCGTGCCATGCCCCTTGGAAGCCCTCAATAGGATTTGGACTGGCTGGCCAGCTCCTCCCTCTAGAATATGAGCTCTTCAAGGTCACAGACTGTGTCCGCTTAAGTCCTTGTTGACAAGACAGAAATGGTTAGCATGCGAATGTTCTTAAGTCTCCTCCCTCAGCCCACCGGAACAGCCTTGTAGTTGACAACACGTCTGCTCCCTCTGCTGAAGAGGAGGGATTCTTTCAGGTTGATGAGAGAGTAGGTTATCTGTATAATAAAGAAACTGAGGAAGGAGTGGAAAGTCTATAAGTGAGTGATTCTCCAACCATCTGTATTGGAACCACCTGGGGATCTTGTGAAAATGCACATCATGATTCAGTGGGTCTGGGTCAGAACCTGAGACTCTGCATTTCTGAGGAGCTCCCAGGTGATGCAGATTCATTCACAGCAAGGGTGTAAAGGACTGGATAGCAGGGAGATTTGCACGGAACTGGAGACAGAAATTCTGTGGCGCAGCATCAGCATGTGAGAGAAATGGATAGAAGAGAAAGGGTTTTGTTTTGTTTTTAAACATTGTCACAGCCTCTTTACTGGGCTCTCATCATTCTCAAGAAATGCAAGTCCATTCATTGTTTGTCAGCTGCCCATATTCCTCAGCTAGTAGCTCTCCCATGTCCTCTGATGGAATGATGAGCCGGGTACTGCCCATCCCCAGCACATGACTGCCAGAGAGGCCAATGGGAGCTCCTGCTCTGAAATCTGAATCGTGGATTCAGGCCCAAAATACGCACAGTTGGAGTGTTCTCATTCCAGCCGAGGCAGCTGAGTGAGATTTTTGAACATTTTCTGCTTCCAAGAACCTTCTGGAGATACCGGGTGCCTGATAGCTGCAAGCCTGAGTCTTTAGCCCTCCCTTGTTCTAGCATACTCTCTAGTATCCTTCTAAGAAATTCTTTTTTTGTCTAGATCCTCCAGAGTCCATTTCTGTTGCTTGCAATCAAAGCACCCTAAGAGATACGCTATTTAATCAGTAGATCATTCTGAGCTATTGTTTTGAAATTAGATTTCACTTCCTAATTCAGTGTGTGTTTTAATTAGAAGACCATTTCACCACTTAGGCTGAACCCATGGGTGCTGCCTTTACACTGCTTACATTTGGAGACCATGCTTAGCACTGTGCCTGAGAGAAATGCAGTAGGTGCTCAATGAATGCCAGTGGAAAGAATGTGCAGTCACTTTACAGCATCTGCACTGAACCCTGGCACCTGTCAGCTGCTCCTCTGCCTGGGGACATGTTAGAAGGCCATCAGGCACTAAAATAGTGACAGCTTATAGGAAAGTGTGTTCAAGCTTGCACCAGCACCAGCTATTAAACTTCTGACCTTTCACTTGGATTTTCTTTCTCCCTGTATTTTTTATAAGCAAAGAACTACAGGAGGTCAAAATGGAGTGAGGTCTTTGTTCCATGAATATATTATGGTTCAATTAAGATACTCCCACTTAAATGAGAAGCATGCCTGTATTTCCACTGTGGTGTTTCCATTTGTGGCAATTATTGCTAAAAAGAGGTGAACTGTATGTATACTATAAAGACCATTCTAGCCTGTGAAGGCATAAAGATCTTCCCTCAAGTCCACCCCAACTGTGCTATGAACTAGTTGTCCTTGGGCAAGTTATGGTCTTGGACCTTCAGTTTCCTCATCTGTAAAATGGGCACAGGGGGTATTAGCATCTTCAGTGGGTTGTTATAAGCACTGAACAGGGCAGTGCATCTAAAGGATTTATGTTCATTAAGGCAATGCATATAAAGCACTTGGAACAGTGTCAATACTCAGTAAGTGTAGCTATTATTAAAATTTATTTTTCACCAAAGCCAGAATGTATAATCCTTCTCTCCCACTCTTAAATAGAAGTCTTTAAATCCAATTATGGTAAAAAAAAAAAAAATGATCATATACATGGGGAAAAGACAGAAAGAAAACATACTACCATTTCAATGCTTGTCTATGGGTGTGACATTATATATAATTTTTCTTTTCTTCCTTCAGCTTTCTATGGTTTCCAGATTCTTTGGAAATGTGCATGTACATTACTTTTATGACCAGAGGAGAAGCCCTGGCAAACGCTATCTTTAAAAGAGAAGAAAAAATATTGAGGCAAAGTGCAAGATGATTTTGTAGGAACTGGATGAAAAAGAAAAATCCCAAGTTAGATGGAGAAACAGATGTTTTCTGGTCAAGGCCTTTTTAGGAGGGAAGTGACATCAATTTGGGTTCACATCAGCTCAAGTGGCAAATCATAATGCAAAATGAAAGTACATTCAGAGGGGCTGAACCCACACTGGGATTTTGTCGTGTGAATCATCAAGCTAGAAATGACCTCAGGACATATGACCCCGCCCCCTCCCCTCACCTCAGGAAAGCTGGCATGAGCGATGGTCCTCTAGGAACTATACATATATTTCCTTCCTCCTAAGCTTCAGGCAGGCTCAATTTAGCCCTTGCAGGTGCCCCCAACCAGCGATCTCCAACCCAGTTCTCCTCCTGCCTGGGAGAGCCTGGGAGTTGGCCCAGAGCCTTCCTGCTCACACTGGGTCCTTCCTTGCACAAAACCTTGTCCCCCTAGAAGTTAGTGATGTCAGCTGGATGATAGGGATAGGAAGGATTCAAGGAGGTAAGGCAGAGCTGGGGGGGTCGGGGAGGGGAGGGTGGACAGTTCTCTTCTGGCCTCAGAGCCCATGTTTTATTATGTCTATGTTACCCTGGTGGGGAAAGTGACTCACAGTAAAGGTAGCCTGTCTGCAAAAAAAGGTGGCGAAAATTTGGAGTTGGGGACTGCGAGCCAAGGAAAAGGCAGCTGGGGACGAGTACTGGGGATGGAAGGAAGGGAGAGACTGAGAGGAGAGGGTTCAGGGGAAAATAAAAGCGGCTCAGGGGAGCAGTGATCAGCAAGGGCATCTACAGAGCAAGAGAAACCTGACAGCTGAAGAACTCAAGGACCAGGCTGGTGGAGATTCCCTTTAGCCCATCAGCTGTGCAGGACCGTGACTCCCCTCCTATTACCCACAAGCTTTTGGGAACTAGCCATGTGTTCATGCTTTGGGACGTGGAGAGAGTGAGGTGGTCCGGAAGTAACAGAGAGGAGGACACAGGATGGCAGCCTCAAGAGCAATGAATGATGGTTAAGGACTAGGAAACAGTAGCGACCAAGACTACAGCCCTCATGACTAGAGAAGGCAGATCTTTCTGGAAGTCTACGGAGGTTTTGAAGGAGACTTGCCAAAGCACTACCATGGAGGTTGAAACCATTCCCCTAGTTTATTAGAGGAAAGGGTGATTACTGAATTCCAGAGAACTTGGGGCCCTCCAAAGGGGAGGTGTCCATGTGATGAGTGTTAGCAGAGATAATATGAGTAGAAGTGAAGAGTATTATTCTTAGTATTGGTACTGGCATCAGTATCATTATTCCTTTGGTTCCCTCAAATCCTCACTTAGTTCCTGCATCCATTCTCTTGGGGCCAAATCGATGAACCATGCTACCAGGCATGTTGATGAGCATGGCATGTGGTATCAAAAGTCCTGCTGAGGTCCGAAAGATATGCTTACTGCTCTCCCCAATCCCTTCCCTGTTCATATACCAGGTGACCTTATCACAAAAGGAAAAGAAATTGGCTTGGAATGAATTTCCCTTCCCAAAGCCATGTGGGTCCCTAACCTTTCTAGATTGCTGCCAGCTGAAGGGTCATCTCTTGCTGCATAATTGATCACCCCACAACCAAGTCGCTTAGAGTAACGATACACCCTTGTTCTCTCACAGTTTCTGTGGGTCAGGAAATAGGGAGTGGCTTAGCTGGGTGGTTGTGGCTTGGGGTTGCTCNGTCTTAAGGGACCACGCAGAGCAAGCCTGCTCCCTCTGCTCTGTGAGCTGGGCTTCAGTTCAGGAGAGTCGGGCTTCCCAGGTGGCGCAGTGGTAAAGAATCCGCCTGTCAATGCAGGAGAAGCGGGTTTGATCCCTGGGTTGGGAAGAGCCCCTGAAGTAGGAAATGGCAACCCATTCCAGTATTCTTGCCTGGAGAATTTCATGAGCAGAGAGGAGCCTGGTAGCCTACAGTTCATGGGGTCACAAAGAGTCGGACACAATTAGAGAATGAGCACACACAGGGAATTCACTTGCCCTTGGACGTGTCCTCCTGGATGTGGCCCCTCGCAAGTCCTGTTCCTCTTTCCAGATGGCCTCCAGTCTTGGTGACACTTTACAGAGAAGTCCTTGGGAGGCTCCACTGTTCCACATGTGGTCTGAACATTGTTTTTTCCTTCCAGAAAATGGGAAGTCTCCACGTTTCCCGAGAGCTAATGTTGAGAGGTGTTTGCATTGGCTGAAAGGACTCAGAGCTTCTTGGTGCCAGGCCTCTTCGTGCCTCACTGGTCTGCCTGGAACCCAACTGCCTCTTTGTGGTCGGGAGCAAAGACCAGGAAGTTCTGTCTCCGAACCTGATGTATCTGGCTTGTTTGTGATGGAAACAAAGGCCAGTTCCATCCTCACAGGCTTGTCTGGTCAAATGGGGCTGACACAGCCCTTCCTGTCCCCATGACACAGCCTGCCTTGAGCTGGTTTCCGTGCTGTGGCAACTTGCCCCCGGCCCCCAGGGACTGTGCTAGGTCCCCTTGACACTCCCTGGCCATTATGCTGCGGAACACTTGGGTTGCCTTGCCCTGTCCCTGGAACTGACTCCTAAATACCAGTTATACTGCTTCCCAGAATTGAACTGTCCCCACAGTTTCCCTTTCCCTTCTTTGTAAGCTCTTTCCTCCACGGTCTGGGTATGTTGGCTTTGCTTCCTGTAGCCATGTTTTAAATAGTATATTTTGGGTCTGATAAGTGCCCCCACTGAGCCTGGGGCTTTCCAAGGGCCAAAGACTCCTTCCTCGCTATTGTCCCCTTTATCCTTTCAACAAACATTCATTCAGTCTCTACTCTGTGCCAGTTAAACATGACAAGGGCCTTGCGTTCCTAGAGCCATGCCATTGGTAAGACAGACAAACATGTTTACACTAAGTCTGATGAGAATAGGCCTGTGGGCTTGTGCTCATAGGAAATGGAGCTCAGTTGGTTGGGTTAGAGTGGGGTGTGTATGTGTGAGGGACAGATGCCTGGAGAAGGTGGCATCTGACGTGAGGCCTGCCGCAGGTGAGGAGGAATTGGGCCAGAAGGTGTACATTCAGAGTGGGCCAGGAGTGGACAGGACGCGGATCCTGGAGCCCCGGGTGTGAGGGTGGACTTCAAGATAGGCTGGAGCGCTCTCAGCGTTGTAAGGAGTTAGGACTTAATTCTAGGGGCAGTGGGAAGTCACAGGAGAATCTGCATTGGGGGGAGAACTGGGTTTACATTTTAGAAAGGCCGCTGCTTGCTGTGTTTGAAGAGATGGAGAGTGGGGCAAGCTTGGGCAGGGGAGACCAGTGAGGAAGCTGTGATCCACTAAGAACTGACAGTGTGATGGGCAGTATGGCAGATGCGGAGAAGTGTGGGTGGGGTGGTTCAGACTTGAGTCAGCACTGATGGGTCATCTTGGCAAAGGTGAGTATATTATGATTAGCTCCATTTATTAGATGGGGCACCAAGGTTGAGGTTACCTGTCCCCATGTCATGGTGGTGCAGTTGGCAGATCAGCCTTGGAAGCTCAGATCCACTTACTCCAAAGCTGGCAACCTTCCCACTGCTGCCCATGGCTTCTGAGAGTGAAGTGGGAGGTGGGGTGGGGGGGAGGTCTCATTAGGCTGAGGAGCTAAGGCTTCATCCTGAAGGCAGAGAGCAGCCCTTGGATGACTCTAAGCAGGGCAGTGGAGGACCAGACTCATGTGAGAGAATCTGACAGCTGCGTGGAGGCTGGATTTGTGGGAAGTGAGACTGGGCGTGGGAGGCCAGCTAGGATGCTCGCTGCCTGCAGATGGGACATGGTGAGGGCCTTGACTAGAGTTGCAGCAGGGGGCTGGGAGGAGGAGAGGGATGTGAGATGTGAAAGACCAGATCTGGGGGGCAGGCAGGATGTGAGTGGGTAGAGGGTGGTGCGGCAGGAGTGAGGCACGGCTTGGGATTCGGCATACAAGACCAGTTGGGATATACTGAGCTGAAGGGGCCATGAGACACCAGGTGGGCGTGTCTGGGAGACAGCTGGAGGTTTCTAGGCTGGAGATAATGATCAGGAAGTTTTAAATTGAATGGGCCTGTGTTAAGAGAGAAGGGCATTCAGCTTTTCAAGGAAAGGCAGGAAAAGGGACACCCACTAAGGAGTTAGACTTTATAGCAAATAGTGACTTGAACGTGGGACCCAGAAGGAGATGATGGGCTGCTTCTGGGAAGGCTAGGGCAGGAGTCATCAGAGCTGGACAGAAAGAAGCTGGAAAGAACTGGACAAAAGGGGCATGGTCAGGTGGTATGAAGTACCACTAAGAAGTTTGGTGACCCAGGGGCTGACCTTGGACTTGACTGTTTGAGCCATGGTGACCTTGGCACAGAGCCCAGTTGCAGGGGTTGAGGCCTGAGTAGGTGGGGGCAGCGGAGGCAGGGAGGACAGAGAACCCTGGAGTACCTGACCAGGGAGAGGGTGGTTGGAGGGAAGATAGGATAGAGAGTGAGCATTTGCAGTTCAGCAGAGGTGAAGTTGGAATTGATCACGAGAACTTTTCTAGGAAGCGAAGGGGAAAAAAAAGGAAGCGACCCCAAAATAGAATATGCAAATATGCAGAGATGGGTGAATTTTCTGAACAGATCCCTTCTCCTGATATAACTCAAATTTGGCTGGGCTGGCATGGGCTGGGCTGGCACAGCTTGCTGGGCACATGGGCCCCGGTTCTGCTCCTTGCCTCAGCCCCATATGGCCTGGGCCCCCGACCAAGCTCTGAGTCCTACCCTGAGGTGGCCTCTCATAGCCTCTGCCACAGCCTTTGGCAGTGAATGTGTGTTGAGAATGGGGGGTGGGGGAGTGGTATTTAGGCCTCCCTCTATCTGCTTACCCAGCCTCTCCAAACTCCCTCTGGCCCTGGGTTGGGGCTGGATCAGCTTGGCTGTGCCCCTGGCTCCCCTGGGGCCGGCCATATTTTGGCTCCCATAGACTCTGCAGTTGCTGGTAACAGAGTTCTGCCTCCTGTATGCCTGAAATGCCTTTTGCGGAGGCCCAGGCACTGCCGTACCCCACCTTGGCAAAAGCAGCTCACAGCAATGCAGGGCAACAGTATTCATTTATCAAGCACCCTCTCTGTGCCAGTCACTGAGCTAGGCACTCACATATGCCATCTCAGTTGATCCTCACAACAACCCTGAAAAGTAGACCTTATTCCCATTTACGGACGAGTGCTTCCCGTTAACCGGACGTGACTGTGCCGGGAAACGGGCCATGCTAGAACTTGGGCAGGATTGAGTCCGTGTGATTCCATCAACGCACGCACCTGGGGCCTTATGCCTGCCTGGCAGGCCGGAAGCCACTCAAAGGGCCTGAAGGGTCTGCTCACTACTTATCCTTCCTGAAAGTGGAAGCCTGAGTCCTGGAGGGAAATCAGGCTTCTAAGTCAGACTGACTAAAGTGTAGGTCTCTTTTCCACGGAGAACCTAACCTCTTGGAGCCTCAGTTGTGTCCTGTTTGACATTTTCCCTCAACATATGTAAGTGGACATTGACAACATGTATACCAGAGATGTCAAGGCACTCAGAGCTGGACTTGTGAATGTTCCAGATGACCGATGGAGTCAAGATTCTGACGATGAGGCACCCCTGACAGGAGAGAGAGAAACAGGGACACTCTGAGGTCCTGTGGGAGGAAACCAGAAAACTACTTGCTCTTTTGCATGATGGGGTCTCCTTTCTTCCCTTCTTGGGCCCAGATCTAGACTCAGTCTTTCTCAGCCAGTCTCTCAGAAAGCCACTGCTGATGGATGGAAATTGGTTCAAGGACCACCCAAAGCTAAGATCAACAAGATTTAGCAACCCAGTATCTCAGCCCAGCAGGCAGTGCCTCTGGAGGGGCTGTAATAGGAGCAGAGAAGTCTTTGCAGTCTTAACTCCTCTCTCTTCTAGGTGCTGTATCTGATCTACACCCCAGTCTCAGAAGGAGATGGTCACAAACCAGACTGTCTAGGGCGAGCTCAGTAGGTGTTTGTTAAATGACTGGTTGATGATGTCCTAGGGACCAACCAGGATTAGAGACACCAAGTAAAACCCCACGTGGGACCAAGTTGGAAATGGAGTTATTTACCCTGAAAAAAAATTTTTTGACCTCTGTGTTGAAATCTCTGAAGGGCTCTTTTCCAAGAAGAGTGATTAGATGTGGTCTATGAGGACAGAGTCCTTAGAGGACAGATTTGGGACCACTGGATAGGAGTCTCCCACTGGGGAAAAAGCCTTTGTCAGAGCTAAGAAGGGCAAGGCTGCCTTGGGGATAAGCACATCCTCACTGGATGTAAGCAGATGCTACATGACATCCAAAAGGGCTGTTGTAGAGGCTCTCAGGTTGGACTGAACGGCCTCTGAGGGTTACTTCTGACCCCAAGAATTGGGGTGTCCAGGAAAGAAAGTGAGTGTGGGAAATCACGTGTTTGCATGCATTTCTTTTCCTCATTCAGGTGGCCCTAGCAGGCCCAAGGATCACATCAGAACTGGAAGGGTCCTGGGACGCCTCCTATCCTCCAGAGATTTAAAAGCATGTTTATTTCAGCCTACAAACAAGAAGCAAATGCAGAAGATAGAATGACGAAGCTTTGTCTACTCTGGTCTAGATCAGATAGAACAGAGAGCTGCTGGTTTAGCCTCTCTTTCTCATTTTATAAACAAAGAAATAGAGCCCTGGCCTGGGATAGGGTCTTGCTTAATGTGAGTCAGTGGCCAGGCTGGGACTTGATCATTGGCCTCGCAGCCATATCTGGTCAGGAGACTCTGTTAGTCTTGATGGATTCCGCGTGACTCCCACAAGATCCTGCTCTGCCTCAGGCCTTGGGCACCGAGAATGAAGCCTCAGAGATGGATCTGAGGGGAGGGGAGGGGAGAAGTAGGGTGGAGCAGAGGGAAGAGTTTGACTCCAGGAAGGTTTGGGAGCATGTAGAGTTGCCCCTTAAACAAAAGGGGTTAGTGGTGTTGACCCACTGTGCAGTCAAAAATCCATGTATGACTTAAGGTCCACCCTCTGACTCTGCTCCTCTGCATGTGAGGATTTAACCAACTGGGGATTGGTTAAAGCCCATGCAGTTCCATGGAGTTCCAACACATGCAGTTCCAACCCTTGTTGTTCAAGGGTCAACATTTAGTCTCTACACTCATTGGAAAAGACTCTGATGCTGGGAGGGATTGGGGGCCGGAGGAGAAGGGGACGACCGAGGATGAGATGGCTGGATGGCATCACTGACTCGATGGACGCGAGTCTGAGTGAACTCCGGGAGTTGGTGGTGGACAGGGAGGCCTGGCGTGCTGCAATTCATGGGGTCACAAAGAGTCGGACATGATTGAGCGACTGAACTGAACTGAACAGTCCGCTCTATTCTGAAATGGCCACTAGGTGGCACTCTCACCACAAGCCCAATGCCATATGGGCAGAGTTTAGGGGCTAGGAATGCTGGGCTGCCCCTGGAAGCCATGGGGGCCACCTATCATATTTTGAGGTGACCTGAGTGCCCTGATGGGGCTTCCCTGGTGGCTCAGTGGTAAAGAACCTTCCTGCAATGCAGGAGATGTGGGTTTGATCCCTGGGTTGGGAAGATCCCCTGGAGAATGAAATGTCAAGCCACTCTACTGTTCTTGCCTGGGAAATCCCATGGACAGAGGAGCCTAGCAGGCTACAGTCCATAGAGTTACAAAGAGTTTGACATGACTTAGCACAGGTGTCGTGATAGAAGGAGAAAAGTTGTCTGTCTTCTCTGCCACTCTCTTGTTTATCGCTGAATGTCCCCCCTCTGTGGATTTTAAATTTTTGTCTCTCAACTTAGCTGGCCAGACTCTGATTTGAACAGTTTAAGGTAGGACCAGTCATATAAAAATGCATCAAGAATGACTAGGACAGGGAACAGAGATGCAAGAATGGAATGCTGCTGGGAAGGGTTGACGCTCAGGACTAAGAAAGGTGGTGGAAATTCTGAGAACTTCTCCATTTAGGGTGATTCTGAGCTGGCCTAGAAGGAAGAGGTAGCCCTGGGTAGGAGGAGAGGGCTAGGCATTAGAGGGGAACATCCAATCAGAGGGTTAGGGGTGGGCAGACCACTGAGGGAAGCATGAGGTGTGGTATCAGAGTCTGCATGAGCCGAGGAGGGCTTCCTCTGCCTTGCATTGTCCAGCCCTGAGCCCTGACGTGGGCTACCAAGAGCTGGGCCAAGTCCAGCGATGGCTGAGGCTGTTGTGATCATGCCTAGTTGTGATACAGTCATGGGCCTATACATCATGAGCACACAGTAAGTTGGAATTCCCAGCCGTGGCTTACATGACTATAAATATCTGACTTGTGAATTATTTTAAAACCGGGAGTTTCAACAAAAACTCATTTTTAGCTTCTCTTGAACACTAGCTGCCCGTTTCACTGCGTGGACTTTCCTGTGGCCTCAGGGCTCCTGTGGTGACTGGGGGACAGGAAGAGTTGCTATTACTAGCACCTGTAGGTCCTGGCTGGGCACCANGGCCCTTTTGGCTGAAACCACATGCCTGGACGTTCCTCCTCACCGCCGCTTTCAGCCGAGTGGCTGCCACCAAGTTTCTGAGAAATGAGTCACAGGAGACTAACTCTGGGGAAATCTTGTGCCAGCTTTATTTGGATGTTGCAAAGGCCAGTATGATGAGAGGCCAACAGCAGTGTACCTGAACACTAAAGCTTTCAAAACTGTATCCACAACTTTCCACTTTCTAGGCTCCGCACCACCCTCTGCGCCCTCCTCTGGGACCAGCTAGCTCCCTGTTTGTTCTCTTTGAGTGGAAGACAGATCAGTCATGGGTACCTGGCACTGTTTTATATCTCAGTGTGGCATTTGGTAAGGCACCTAAAGGACCTCTGGCCTTCCAGATGCGTCTGAGCAGCCCAATAAAACTTAATTGCTCATTCTGTCCCTTTGTACCTTGGATCCTCACCAGACCCAGCATACCAGAGCCAGCTCAGCCCTGAGAACCGTGCCATGCCCCTTGGAAGCCCTCAATAGGATTTGGACTGGCTGGCCAGCTCCTCCCTCTAGAACATGAGCTCTTCAAGGTCACAGACTGTGTCCGCTTAAGTCCTTGTTGACAAGACAGAAATGGTTAGCATGCGAATGTTCTTAAGTCTCCTCCCTCAGCCCACCGGAACAGCCTTGTAGTTGACAACATGTCTGCTCCCTCTGCTGAAGAGGAGGGATTCTTTCAGGTTGATGAGAGAGTAGGTTATCTGTATAATAAAGAAACTGAGGAAGGAGTGGAAAGTCTATAAGTGAGTGATTCTCCAACCATCTGTATTGGAACCACCTGGGGATCTTGTGAAAATGCACATCATGATTCAGTGGGTCTGGGTCAGAACCTGAGACTCTGCATTTCTGAGGAGCTCCCAGGTGATGCAGATTCATTCACAGCAAGGGTGTAAAGGACTGGATAGCAGGGAGATTTGCACGGAACTGGAGACAGAAATTCTGTGGCGCAGCATCAGCATGTGAGAGAAATGGATAGAAGAGAAAGGGTTTTGTTTTGTTTTTAAACATTGTCACAGCCTCTTTACTGGGCTCTCATCATTCTCAAGAAATGCAAGTCCATTCATTGTTTGTCAGCTGCCCATATTCCTCAGCTAGTAGCTCTCCCATGTCCTCTGATGGAATGATGAGCCGGGTACTGCCCATCCCCAGCACATGACTGCCAGAGAGGCCAATGGGAGCTCCTGCTCTGAAATCTGAATCGTGGATTCAGGCCCAAAATACGCACAGTTGGAGTGTTCTCATTCCAGCCGAGGCAGCTGAGTGAGATTTTTGAACATTTTCTGCTGCCAAGAACCTTCTGGAGATACCGGGTGCCTGATAGCTGCAAGCCTGAGTCTTTAGCCCTCCCTTGTTCTAGCATACTCTCTAGTATCCTTCTAAGAAATTCTTTTTTTGTCTAGATCCTCCAGAGTCCATTTCTGTTGCTTGCAATCAAAGCACCCTAAGAGATACGCTATTTAATCAGTAGATCGTTCTGAGCTATTGTTTTGAAATTAGATTTCACTTCCTAATTCTGTGTGTGTTTTAATTAGAAGACCATTTCACCACTTAGGCTGAACCCATGGGTGCTGCCTTTACACTGCTTACATTTGGAGACCATGCTTAGCACTGTGCCTGAGAGAAATGCAGTAGGTGCTCAATGAATGCCAGTGGAAAGAATGTGCAGTCACTTTACAGCATCTGCACTGAACCCTGGCACCTGTCAGCTGCTCCTCTGCCTGGGGACATGTTAGAAGGCCATCAGGCACTAAAATAGTGACAGCTTATAGGAAAGTGTGTTCAAGCTTGCACCAGCACCAGCTATTAAACTTCTGACCTTTCACTTGGATTTTCTTTCTCCCTGTATTTTTTATAAGCAAAGAACTACAGGAGGTCAAAATGGAGTGAGGTCTTTGTTCCATGAATATATTATGGTTCAATTAAGATACTCCCACTTAAATGAGAAGCATGCCTGTATTTCCACTGTGGTGTTTCCATTTGTGGCAATTATTGCTAAAAAGAGGTGAACTGTATGTATACTATAAAGACCATTCTAGCCTGTGAAGGCATAAAGATCTTCCCTCAAGTCCACCCCAACTGTGCTATGAACTAGTTGTCCTTGGGCAAGTTATGGTCTTGGACCTTCAGTTTCCTCATCTGTAAAATGGGCACAGGGGGTATTAGCATCTTCAGTGGGTTGTTATAAGCACTGAACAGGGCAGTGCATCTAAAGGATTTATGTTCATTAAGGCAATGCATATAAAGCACTTGGAACAGTGTCAATACTCAGTAAGTGTAGCTATTATTAAAATTTATTTTTCACCAAAGCCAGAATGTATAATCCTTCTCTCCCACTCTTAAATAGAAGTCTTTAAATCCAATTATGGTAAAAAAAAAAAAAATGATCATATACATGGGGAAAAGACAGAAAGAAAACATACTACCATTTCAATGCTTGTCTATGGGTGTGACATTATATATAATTTTTCTTTTCTTCCTTCAGCTTTCTATGGTTTCCAGATTCTTTGGAAATGTGCATGTACATTACTTTTATGACCAGAGGAGAAGCCCTGGCAAACGCTATCTTTAAAAGAGAAGAAAAAATATTGAGGCAAAGTGCAAGATGATTTTGTAGGAACTGGATGAAAAAGAAAAATCCCAAGTTAGATGGAGAAACAGATGTTTTCTGGTCAAGGCCTTTTTAGGAGGGAAGTGACATCAATTTGGGTTCACATCAGCTCAAGTGGCAAATCATAATGCAAAATGAAAGTACATTCAGAGGGGCTGAACCCACACTGGGATTTTGTCGTGTGAATCATCAAGCTAGAAATGACCTCAGGACATATGACCCCGCCCCCTCCCCTCACCTCAGGAAAGCTGGCATGAGCGATGGTCCTCTAGGAACTATACATATATTTCCTTCCTCCTAAGCTTCAGGCAGGCTCAATTTAGCCCTTGCAGGTGCCCCCAACCAGCGATCTCCAACCCAGTTCTCCTCCTGCCTGGGAGAGCCTGGGAGTTGGCCCAGAGCCTTCCTGCTCACACTGGGTCCTTCCTTGCACAAAACCTTGTCCCCCTAGAAGTTAGTGATGTCAGCTGGATGATAGGGATAGGAAGGATTCAAGGAGGTAAGGCAGAGCTGGGGGGGTCGGGGAGGGGAGGGTGGACAGTTCTCTTCTGGCCTCAGAGCCCATGTTTTATTATGTCTATGTTACCCTGGTGGGGAAAGTGACTCACAGTAAAGGTAGCCTGTCTGCAAAAAAAGGTGGCGAAAATTTGGAGTTGGGGACTGCGAGCCAAGGAAAAGGCAGCTGGGGACGAGTACTGGGGATGGAAGGAAGGGAGAGACTGAGAGGAGAGGGTTCAGGGGAAAATAAAAGCGGCTCAGGGGAGCAGTGATCAGCAAGGGCATCTACAGAGCAAGAGAAACCTGACAGCTGAAGAACTCAAGGACCAGGCTGGTGGAGATTCCCTTTAGCCCATCAGCTGTGCAGGACCGTGACTCCCCTCCTATTACCCACAAGCTTTTGGGAACTAGCCATGTGTTCATGCTTTGGGACGTGGAGAGAGTGAGGTGGTCCGGAAGTAACAGAGAGGAGGACACAGGATGGCAGCCTCAAGAGCAATGAATGATGGTTAAGGACTAGGAAACAGTAGCGACCAAGACTACAGCCCTCATGACTAGAGAAGGCAGATCTTTCTGGAAGTCTACGGAGGTTTTGAAGGAGACTTGCCAAAGCACTACCATGGAGGTTGAAACCATTCCCCTAGTTTATTAGAGGAAAGGGTGATTACTGAATTCCAGAGAACTTGGGGCCCTCCAAAGGGGAGGTGTCCATGTGATGAGTGTTAGCAGAGATAATATGAGTAGAAGTGAAGAGTATTATTCTTAGTATTGGTACTGGCATCAGTATCATTATTCCTTTGGTTCCCTCAAATCCTCACTTAGTTCCTGCATCCATTCTCTTGGGGCCAAATCGATGAACCATGCTACCAGGCATGTTGATGAGCATGGCATGTGGTATCAAAAGTCCTGCTGAGGTCCGAAAGATATGCTTACTGCTCTCCCCAATCCCTTCCCTGTTCATATACCAGGTGACCTTATCACAAAAGGAAAAGAAATTGGCTTGGAATGAATTTCCCTTCCCAAAGCCATGTGGGTCCCTAACCTTTCTAGATTGCTGCCAGCTGAAGGGTCATCTCTTGCTGCATAATTGATCACCCCACAACCAAGTCGCTTAGAGTAACGATACACCCTTGTTCTCTCACAGTTTCTGTGGGTCAGGAAATAGGGAGTGGCTTAGCTGGGTGGTTGTGGCTTGGGGTTGCTCGAGTTTGCAGTCAAGATGTTACCCTGAGCTGGAGTCATCTGGAGGTTTGAGACAGGTGGCTCTGCTGCCAAGGTGGCTCTCTTACATGGGTGGCTGCTTGGTGCTGCCAGTTGACCTCAGTTCCTCACTCCAAGGACCTCTGCATAAGGACACTTGAGTGTCCTCATGACATAGCAGCTGGCTTCCCCCAGAGTGAGTGATGCAAAAGAGGAAGGCAGAGTAACAATGTCTTCTTTTGTGACCTAGCTTCAGAAGTCACACTCTGTCATTTCTGCAATATCCTATTGGGTACACAGGTCAGCACAACTCAGTGGAGGAATATCCAAGGGCATAAATGCCAGGAAGTGAGAATCACTAGAGGCCATCCAGGGCTGGCTACCACTTCCAGATACCAGCTGAAACTGACTAAGCCACTATTCACAGAACCACTGTTTGTTTGTTCTTTCTACACAAACACGAAATAGGCAATTTTCAGTTATGTAAATAGTTATAATGATAATCCCACTTGACCTTTATGCATCAATTTCATCTCTTGAGAGCTATTACTGCTCCACGCTACAGATGAGAAAATGAAGGCTCACAGAAGTAAAGGGACTTGCCCAGTATCCCAAAGTTAGAAAGTTCTGGAAGCCTGGGAATTGAACTTGTATGTTGTAATTCCTAATCCAATGATCTTGTCATCATA